>CM060964.1:211364839-211462339 GCA_030765045.1 Tenodera sinensis | reverse complement strand
TGCTTATTCCTGTGAGATTTACTCTACCTCTAGTGATTTCTCCTTTTAAATTAACAAGGCTTTATCTACAGACTTTTTCCTGCACCACAATGTTTTCTCGGTTTTTACTTTCTCTACTGGTAAGTAGGGGAAGTATTGTATTCCACCCAAAAATTCGAAGTCGAGATTTCACCGGAAATACATGTTTTGAGGCCCCCTGAATCCAAAAAAAGCATTTTTAGAAAAAGGTCCGTGTGTGTGTCTGTGTGTCTGTCAGTCTGTCTGTCTGTCTGTCAGTCTGTGGACAGCATAGCTCAAAAACGAAAAGTCGGTTAAAAACCAAAGCTGGTATTTAAGTTTAATGTCGTTCAAGGATGTGACACGAAGATTTTGAAGAAAATAGCCCCACCCTAAACTACCCTTTACATGGAAAATTTTTCGAAAATTTTGATTTTCTTGAAAATGGCTCTAACGATTTTGATTAAAATGTCATATGTTTGAGATATTTTTATGACAAATTAAATGTATATCTTGAATTTTCTGGCTATAGCCCCTGTAGTCGTATTTACTCTGGACGACTTTTGCATAACTGGTAAACCGTTAGAGATAGACCAAATTATACTATACAAAAAATGTAGATCTTGCTAAAATACACAATTTATGTCTCAATAAATTTTCTTGTAGGGTGAACCATTTCGGAGATATACCTTGTTATGTGTGTGAGTTTCGGAAAACTTGGAACTTTCGTGAAATGGGTCATCGTTGTTCATTTTTTTATATGTTACGTGTACAAAGAGAACGGAATCTCAAAGCTTTAAAAGATTTGACTATCGCACAAAGCCTACTGTATTCCAATATTCCCCTTGCACCTACAAGGAAATAAGCAATAAGATAATTTGTACAAATGTTTATTTTAACTAACACGAAGAAGATATAGGAATAAGAGTTTGTAAGAATGGTTAGTACAAGAGTAGAGAAAGTCATGTGAGTGCAACACATCAGATTTTTTGTTTATGTATCTATTTTGTTTATTTTGATTCTTTATAGCCATCAATATAATCTATATCTTCATGTTGTAAGATTCGGTCTAGTTCTTGCGGATTTTTACATTCACAAGGCTTTCTCTGCCCACTTTTTTCCTGTGCCATAATGTTTTCTAGGTTTTTTGTTTATTTATCTATTTTGTTTATTTTGGATTTTTATAGACTTCAATGGTGCCCCGCACAATCAACACAATCACTATCTCTCACGCTTTTACACTCATAGAGGTTTCTCTACACACTTTTCTTACTGTGACATTTACGCTGTGACATGTAACTTTTTGGTGTGGGTGTGAAGTAAAGTAGACAGATGTAGTCGAGATAAAGAAACACTTTTATTTCCGTAAACAGTAACTTGTACACTCGTTGCAACAGCAAGAAAGTCTTTTCCGATTCTCCAACAGCACGACTCCGAATTCGTAACACAAAGAACTGTCCCTTCTCCGTCGGCAAGAGTCCTCAACCTTCACATACGTCTGTCCTCTCCGTCGGCACGACTACTCAACCTTCACATACGTCTGACTGCCTCTTCTCACACTTTACCGCTATTTATATCTCCCAGGCACTATTCTGGAAGCTTCAGGAACGTTCACTTATTGCGGTGAGATACAAAGTAGAAGATTCCAGTAGCCTCTATCCTTTTCTCTCTTTCGGCAAGCGCCCCAACAATGCGGTCATTCTCTATCTCTTTCCTTCGGCTCCTTTGCGGTAGTGCCGACAATAATGCGATGGGTGACACTGCTGTTGTCGGCAATTAGATGCGGCGGGCGCGGTGACACTGCTCCCTCCTCAGAGTTGGTCGTCCCGACCAGCACTATCACTGCGGCATCTCCCTTGCGCCCCGGTGGACTATCCCATCGAACCTCTTCTCCAGGAGGCACGATCCTAGGTATCGCTGTTGGATAGTGTCCCTTGGTCTGGGTAGGACGACGTATGCCATCCTGCTTCGAAATTCTGCAACAGTACCGCCGGTCTTGACGGTCCCTCGTCCAGTTGCCCTTCTTCCTGGTGTGTTGACGGGCCATCCTGCGCACTTGGAAACGGCTCACTAGGTACCATGTCCGCCGACCTCTCTGGCGCACCTTCGCAGCCACCTTGCTTCCGATGGGTCCGGCAACAAACCCCGCCACATCCGCGCGAGTCGCGTCCACCGCTGCACTCGTGTTCACTCGTGCTCGGCACGGCCTCTCCTGTATCCTGCCGTCCAAGATGATGTCCACCATTCTTCCGTTCACGGCACTATGTGTCAGGTGATTTTATGGCTCTGACGGTCCCCCCATGTCACACGCCAAGTCGGTTATCGCGTGTTGCTCGTTTGCTTGTGCGCTTCCCTGCTGATCGTCCTCCACGTCATATCCTGGTTGGTTACGTACCCGACACACTCCTCCAGAGGATCCTCGACGACGTCCCTGAACTGCCCTTTTATCTTCCCCGAGACGTACACTTTCGTTATCTGAAACGGGCGCAACTGTCGCCTCGGCCACTAGGTGCTCCCTCCCCGGGTCTGTGCTATTCCGCCTGCCCCTGGCATCCAGTACTTTGACGCTCTCGTCAACTCTTACTACCAGGGCGCCAAGACGTTCCCCGTCGTCCTCCACGACGTCCAAATGCTGGCAGAGGTCTTCCACCTTTTCGCCGAGTTCTTCCTCGGCTTCCGTCACGCCAATCAGTTCGCCGAGTTGTTCCACGTCTTCCGTCATGCCAATCAGTTCGCCGAGTTGTTCCACGTCTTCCGTCACGCCAATCAGTTCGCCGAGTTGTTCCACGTCTTCCGTCACGCCAATCAGTTCGCCGAGTTGTTCCACGTCTTCCGTCACGCCAATCAGTTCGCCGAGTTGTTTCACGTCTTCCGTCACGCCAATCAGTTCGCCGAGTTGTTTCACGTCTTCCGTCACGCCAGTCGGTTCGCCGAGTTGTTCCACGTCTTCCGTCACGCCAATCAGTTCGCCGAGTTGTTTCACGTCTTCCCTCACATCATCTGAAACGGGCGCAACTGTCGCCTCGGCCACTAGGTGCTCCCTCCCCGGCTCCGCGCTATTCCGTCTGCCCCTGGCATCCAGTACTTTGACGCTCTCGTCAACTCTTACTACCAGGGCGCCAAGACGTTCCCCGTCGTCCTCCACGACGTCCACATGCTGGCAGAGGTCTTCCACCTTTTCGCCGAGTTCTTCCACGTCTTCCGTCACGCCAGTCAGTTCGCCGTCAATTTTCGCCGATAGCTCCGTCTTCATCTCTTTCAGCTCGGCAGCGAGGTTGTCGTTTGTCGTCTTCATGTCTTTCAGTTCAGCAACGAGGTTGTCGTTTCTCGTTTCCATTTTAGCAGCGAGGTTGTCGTTTGCCGTCTTCATTTCTTCCTTCAGCTCGGCAACGAGGTTGTCGTTTTTCGTCTTCATTTCGGCGAATAATTCTTTCATCATTGCCATCATCTTGGTTTCCGAATCTCCCTCCATCTTGGTTCTAACGTTGCAACTTCTAACGACGATGTAACGAAACTAGAAGCAATTCGACGGATCCCACTTCTGACACCAGTGTAACTTTTTGGTGTGGGTGTGAAGTAAAGTAGACAGATGTAGTCGAGATAAAGAAACACTTTTATTTCCGTAAACAGTAACTTGTGCACTCGTTGCAACAGCAAGAAAGTCTTTTCCGATTCTCCAACATCACGACTCCGAATTCGTAACACAAAGAACTGTCCCTTCTCCGTCGGCACGACTCCTCATCCTTCACATACGTCTGTCCTCTCCGTCGGCACGACTACTCAACCTTCACATACGTCTGACTGCCTCTTCTCACACTTTACCGCTATTTATATCTCCCAGGCACTATTCTGGAAGCTTCAGGAATGTTCACTTATTGCGGTGAGATACAAAGTAGAAGATTCCAGTAGCCTCTATCCTTTTCTCTCTTTCGGCAAGCGCCCCAACAATGCGGTCATTCTCTATCTCTTTCCTTCGGCTCCTTTGCGGTAGTGCCGACAATAATGCGATGGGTGACACTGCTGTTGTCGGCAATTAGATGCGGCGGGCGCGGTGACACTATGCTGTTAATACTCATTAAAATACTGGGTTATACTCCCATTTAATGTCAATATTATTCTATAAATAACGTCATTTTATACTTGTAATATTCATGTTGTATATAGTACCATTTTCGACGCTCAGAGAGGCTTTGCATTTGCTAAAGATGCATTATTATTTCCTTGTACTTGCAAAGTATTACATTTAACACGGCACCCCTCATAACGAGTTTTTTGAGGATTCACCTCACAGAAGAATCTGTGGTATTGCACTCAGATTTTTTCTGTAACCACTTATTTTTCATTTGCTAAAGATGCATTATTATTTCCTTGTAGGTGCAAAGTGTTACATTTAACGAGCGTTTAGGCGCCGAATATCAATGAAATGTTTCACTCTAAAAATTGAAAATAAAAATCTATCCTATTAAAGAACAGATGAGAGAGAGAGAGAGAGAGAGAGAGAGAGAGAGAGAGAGAGAGAGAGAGAGAGATGGAGAGTGACATAGCTATAGCTACTTTAATAGATTTCAAATTATTGAGACAAAAAAAATGATGAGGTTGCCCTAAAACCATGTATTTTCATGGAAAGAGAAATATTGATATCGAATACTTTTTCAATTATGGGGATATTAGAATACAGTAGGCATTGCGTGTTAGTCAAATCTCTTAAAGCTTTAAATTCTGTTCTCTCTGCATGACTATGATATAAAACAATGACAATCAATCTGACATTCAGACAAAAATTTGTTTCCAGAACTGATACGAATATGTTCTTTAAGTCAAGACATTTCATAACAAATGGAATCTTATGTATAATTATATCGCTTATTCACATGTTTCACATGACTTTCTCTTCTCTCCATTCTACAAGCATGCCATACTAAAATCTGCTGTGAGGCACTCACATGACTTTCTCTAGTCTTGTACTAAGCATTGTACAAATTATCTTATTGCTTATTCACATGTTTCACATGACCCTCTCTTCTCACTTTTCTGTTATGTTTGCACACTTATATAAAAATGAACAACGATGTTGCATTTCACGAAAGTTTTGTTTTCCGAAACTCACACACATAACAATGAATACCTCCGAAATGGTTCGCCCTACAAAAACATTTACTGTGACATAAATTGTACATCTTAGCCAGATCTACATTTTTTGTACAGTGTGATTTGGTCTACCTGTAGTGATTTTTTTACACACACATAACTTTCTCTATCCATTTTTACCATTTGGTAAAGTTACAGTATTGCTTATTTCCTTGTAGGTGTATGGTACTACATTTAACGAACGTTTAGGCACCGAGATCTATATTTATTGCGCAGTAAGATTTGGTCTACCTCTTCCGGCTGTTTACATTAACACAGCTTTCTGTACACCTTTTCCTGCATCATAATGTTTTCACGGTTTTTTATTTATCTATTTTGTTTATTTTGGATTCTTTATAGTAATCAATCAAAATCTAAACCTTTATGTAGAAATTCTCAAAACCACTGGCAGCGCAGAATATTTCACCTAGTACCACACAAAATTCAAATTTTAGTTTCTCTTTTCTTCTTTCCTGTCAAAAAGCAATTTATATCTCAAATACCTATTTCCTTTGTCATTAAATCACGAATACCACTTTAATGTTTTCTCGGTTTTTATTTATCCATTTTGTTGATTTTGGGTTCTTGACAGTAATCAATGGATAGTCATTTTAATGACACTGAAAATTCTTTGACTTCATTTCTACACAAACACAAACATTGAAAATAAATGTAGTGACGCCCGGGCATAAAAAATACACAACGTTAATTTAATTTCAATATATGAAACTCCTGATATTATTCTTTGATATCAAATGAATAAAAACTGAAGAGACAGAATAATGAAAAATATCATTCATCTTACCCTTGCTATTGAATAAATATAGTGAAAGATCATACTAGAACCTGATACCCTGAAAGTATTTAATTTTTTCTCAAGTAGTAATAGCTTTGGGTTAATAACACCTCAGCTGGAACTTTTTTCACTAGATGTATGCTGTTTTAATAAGTTTGTCAGTTTATAGCATGTTTGTATAAAACAATTGTACTATTAAATCTTACAATCCAGAGTCTTTTAAGGGGGGGGGATATGTTTGGATACAACGCAAAGAGTTAGTGAAGACCGCGTACCAATATTCATTACAGGATAGAAACCAAAACGGAAAAGTGCGGCTTGTAGACAGAATACAAGACGAGCTCCATGGTGTTAAAGGAAATGAAGGCGCAAATCTCCTTATGTGACTTAATCCCTGGGAATGGCTGATGATAGCATGGAGATGGGAACAATAACGATGATGATGAATAGGAATCCAGACAGCTTATATTTTAAACATTTTGTACGGTGTTATTCATCTTTAATTTTTTTTATTGAAGCATAAGCTTCAGCATTCAGTTCCTTGAATAAGAAAAGAAAATAAAGACACCTTTCAGAAGTTTATACATTAATTTGAAATTACATTAAGGATTGTCTTTGTCATTTTCATTATAAAAACAAGCTATTTTATCCTTTCATAATATCCAATTATTGGAAGGAAAGCCCACATTTTATTTGAGCCAATGGAAACAAAGGTCGGTTGGAGGGTGTTGCACAACAGGACTTGACAAAGTTAGAACGCCAATAAACCCAACAAATGCAATTGTGGTAGCTGTAAAAGTGTTTCATAATTGAAAAAGCCTGCTGGGGGAAATTCTAGGTAAGAATTATTAAACATTGAAATGCTACTTTATATTGTTCCTTATTTTTCTCATTGAAGGAATTCCATTATAAGCAATTTTTGTGTGCATTACAGCTCCAAACCATATTAAATGTTTAATTGAAATCTCATTTATGATATTTTGTTTTTCATCATTCATCTGACTTACAATATCGCTTCTAATACTCTCTCTTCTTCATATCAAAGTGACTTACCTCAAATTATCTGTCTCTAAGCCAAAAACACTTTCTTTTGTACCTGAATTAAATATATTCTTGAATTCAATCTTTAATAAATGTTCACTTGCTGAATATGTATATCCACTTCAAATATTATAACACAATTAATTTTATTGTTTCACCTTACTTCAGGCCCATATGAACCAATGGACCTTTCATTGAATCACCAGCCTAAGGAGCAGCACACCATGAGACATTCACAAATAGCTTTACACAGAGAGTCAGTGCAAAACAGGGAATTAAACCATAAATCACTTTGCAATTGCAAGATCACTAATCAAGCTGGGAAGAGCACAACTTCTTCAATATCGCAGAGTAATAAGCAGTTGCATGATAACACACGACAGATTACAGATAAACAATCACATCAGCATCCTAAGTACAGCTGGCAACCTTCAAATAAAAAATTTCATATGCATACTCATAGAAGGGAGCAATTCAACAGCCGCAGCAAAGAAGTCAACAAAACTTTAAGGACTTGCTCGAAAACAAGACAACTGTGAAACTATGAAATGTGATACTCTGAAGATTACCATAGGACTTATTTTATAATTCAATAAGATTTCTTAGAATAGATAACCAGCTCTTGTAGAGATACTTTATTGACTTTGGCAAGGACTCTACGTCATATCTAACGACAGTAACAATCATTCAACATGTAATTCATGCTTAGGCTGCAGAGTCGGAGTTATCAGATGTATCAGGTATTCTATTTTATTCCAAGGGAGGAAAAACAGTGTGATAGACACACACACGGAGAGAGAGAGAAAGAGAGAGAGAGAGACTGAATACATGTTACGTGCACGTGTGTTTCCAATATTTATGAATTGCGAATAATATCCACAGGGATTTAGCCTGGAGCAGTATCTCCTTACATTGTGAAATCATCAATTATGTTGAAATGTATAAACAATTTAGCCTTACCTGTCCTGGCCTAAGCAAGCCTAGCACTATCCAAATCTAGCCTAACTTAACTAGGAATGCATGCAGGAATAATATAATGAATGATATAAATAATTAAATAGCAACGATGAAATAAGGATGGTTGACAAGCAGTGAATCAACAAAAATACATAATCACAATCAGATAATTTTATTTAACTTATAAAGATGCATACACTGCCATTAACATTCAGAAAGCAAGCATACACTGTTGAAAGGCAATATATTCATTTCACGTCTTAATCATTCGATGATGCCAGTTGATTTCAGTTCATTGATAATTCCTTGAATTCCTTTCTGATGATTCTGTGTGGTCGATTCTTGTGAGATGATTAATAATCTTAAACGTTTCACTAATTCATTTGGATGAAATCAAGGATACTCCAGGCGAGACTTGGAGATTATTGCTTTCTTCCAATGAAGTCATGTTTCCAGATGATTTTACATGGACGCTTAGCGTTGATCTTCCATCTTCATTATTAGATGATTCATCAAACCCAGATTTTTCACTCTCTTGCAACGGAAATGTCCATGATTCAGAATTATCTATATTGTTCACAGAACCATTAGAAAGTTCCTTCTTGCATATTTTATTATGGCGTTCAAGCCTACTCGTCCTATTCTTAAAAGTCATCCCACACTCACAGCATTTGAGGAAACGATCCTTTCCAAGACTAGTATATGAAAAACTAAGCCTTGCGTATCTTGAGCGATACAACCCTTTACCGTGATCTTTCATGGTGAAAATGCAACTGAAGCTGGCAATACAAGTTTTAAGCAAAAGCTAGAGATATTCGACATTTTTATACATTGATTGTTCATATGTCAAATATAAACTCGCAACAGCGCAAAACAATTTAGTGTAAGCAGAGACACCCTAAGTGACCAAAGCGACCAAGAAAGTGACCAGAGGTAACCAATAAAGTGTCCAACAAAGTGACCAAAGGTGACAAGATTAGGTGACCAGAGTTTCCAATAAAGTGACCAACAAAGTGACACCAGAAGATAATCGAAACAGCTTGCTCTCAAGATAATAAATTGTGATTTATTTTACGTGTCATCAAAGAATATTAAGCTAGGTTTGGTTTTCAGAGTATTGAATATTTGTATATGACAGAACAAGATCACAACACCTGTTACATCTGCTAACTCCGACTCTGCAGCCTAAGCATGAATTACATGTTGAATGATTGTTACTGTTGTTAGATGTGACGTAGAGTCCTTGCCAAAGTCAATAAAGTATCTCTACAAGAGCTGGTTATCTATTCTAAGAAATCTTATTGAATTATAAAATAAGTCGTATGGTAATCTTCAGAGTATCACATTTCATAGTATCACAGTTGTCTTGTTTTCGAGCAAGTCCTTAAAGTTTTGTTGACTTCTTTGCTGCGGCTGTTGAATTGCTCCCTTCTATGAGTATGCATATGAAATTTTTTATTTGAAGGTTGTCAGCTGTACTTACGATGCTGATGTGATTGCTCATCTGTAATCTGTCGTGTGTTTTCATGCAGCTGCTTATTACTTTGCGATATTGAAGAAGTTGTGCTCTTCCCAGCTTGATTAGTGATCTTGCAATTGCAAAGTGATTTATGGTTTAATTCCCTGTTTTGCACTGAGTCTCTGTGTAAAGCTATTTGTGAATGTCTCATGGTGTGCTGCTCCTTAGGCTGGTGATTCAATGAAAGGTTCATTGGTTCATATGGGCCTGAAGTAAGGTGAAACAATAAAATTAATTGTGTTATAATATTTGAAGTGGATATTCATATTCAGCAAGTGAACATTTATTAAAGATTGAATACAAGAATATATTTAATTCAGGTATAAAGAAAATGTTTTTGGCTCGGAGACAGATTATTTGAGGTAAGTCACTTTGATATGAAGAAGAGAGAAGAGATATGAAGAAGCGATATTATAAGTCAGATGAATGATGAAAAACAAAACATCACGAGATTTCTATTAAACATTTAATATGGTTTGGAGCTGTAATGTGAACGCTGAAAGACAGAATGCACAAAAAAATTGCTTATAATGGAATTCCTACAATGAGAAAAATAAGGAACAATATAAAGTAGCATTTCAATATTTAATAATTCTTACCTAGAATTTCCTCCAGTAGGCTTTTCAACGATGAAACATTTTAACAGCCATCACAACTGCATTTATTGGGCTTAATTGGCGTTCTAACTTTGTCAAGTCCTGTTGTGCAACGTCCAATGAGCGAGTCAATGATGTTTGTGTTAGATCCATTTCCAGTGTCGATATTTCCTATAAAATAGTAAAAGAATAATAATAAAAATAACAACAACAAAAGAAAACATTAAACAAATAGTGAAAAAAATATCGTATTTTCCTGCATTTGTCAATTTCATCTTTAGTTCTGATTTACACTTTGTGACTTAAACTTTCAATGTGTAAAGGTAATGAATGATGAGCTGATAATTCCAAGTCCATTGTAAGGAAATACATACCATTTAAAAACGCAAAAGCTTTTTTATGCGTATTTTGTTCCTATTTAATAACATTTCACTCGTAGAAAGACACCAAAATGTTTCTTTAAAGTATAATAAAATGGGCTTACCTTCCATTGTGGAATGTATGTTAATCTTGCAGTGTTGAGTGAATGCCTATTGATGTTTCGCCCTCTAGAACTGCAATCACAGCTGTATATGTCTTGTAAGACCGTTCACTCCTGCGGATGGTGCACTCTTTTTCTGGTTAGAAAGCTTTCCCCCACCACACCTCTGCAGCTGCGCAGTAGGAACTTTGTTTCCATTGGCTCAAATAAGAAGTGGGCTTTCCTTCCAATAATTAGATATTGTGAAGTGATAAAATATCTTGTTTTTATAATGAAAGTGACAAAGACAGTCCTTAAAGTAATTTCAAATTAATTTATGAACATCTGAAACATGTACTTATTTTCTTATTCAACGAACTGAATGATGAAGGTTATGCTTCAATAAAAAAATTAAAGATGAATAACACCGAACAAAATGTTTAAAATATTAACTGTCTGGATTCCTATTCATCATCATTTATTGTTCCCATCTCCATGCTATCATCAGCCATTCCCAGGGATTAAGTCACATAAGGAGTTTTGCGCCTTCATTTCCTTTAGCACCGTGGAGCTCGTCTTGTATACTGTCAACAAGCTGCACTTTTCCGCTTTGGTTTCTATCCTGTAATAAATATTGGTGCGCGGTCTTCACTCATTCTTTGCGTTGTTTCCAAACATATTCCCCCCTTAAAAGACTCTGGATTGTAAGATTTAATAGTACAATTGTTTTATACAAACCTGCTATAAACTGACAAACTTATTAAAGCAACCTACATCTAGTGAAGTAAATTCCTGCTGAGATGTTATTAACCCATGATCTATTACTACTTGAGAAAAAATAAATACTTTCAGAGTGAAATTTTGGTCAAAATTGTCAAAAAGTCGAAAATACTTTTTACCTTAAAATGTTGCTGGAACACCTGTGCATTTGGACCAGCTAACATTTTTCATATCCCCACTCCATCTGGTCATTACGACGCTTCAAAATAGTGCTCTTTCCTTAACGTATACAGCATGTTCCTATATAAAAGCCTGTTTTTCTCAAATGTGCAATACTGCACATTCCGAAAAAAGTTCGCGCCTGAGTTTTGTTCCAAATTCAATGAAAATTTCCAAAACTATTCATAAATAGCAGCTAAAGAAACTGTGATTCAATATTGATGTTATCAGTAACATGGATTTCAAAACAAAATTTTGTATGAAAAAAATCAATAATTTTTAAGATTAAATTTTCGTTGTTATTAAAAAAATATGTACAGCATAATCAGCAAATTTATTTGAAATATCTCTTGATACAATTGTTACCCATGTTTTAGAGTATCAGTTACACCAATATACATGAATTTTGAAAAATCAATAGACGCGAGCTACATTTTGAAAATGTGCCTATTAAATTCATAGAATAATTTATATATCATAAACGAATTATCCAATTTTAATGAAATTTGTTGTACCTCTTATTCTTATATAAATACAAACAGAAAAAAAAATTCATGAAAATCTATGAAGACATGTGGAACTGTCAAATTTCACTACCACTGTCCCTTAAAAGACTCTGGATTGTAAGATTTAATAGTACAATTGTTTTATACAAACATGCTATAAACTGACAAACTTATTAAAACAACATACATCTAGTGAAAAAAGTTCCAGCTGAGGTGTTATTAACCCAAAGCTATTACTACTTGAGAAAAAATTAAATACTTTCAGGGTATCAGGTTCTAGTATGATCTTTCACTATATTTATTCAATAGCAAGGGTAAGATGAATGAAATTTTTCATTATTCTGTCTCTTCAATTTTTATTCAGTTGATATCAAAGAATAATATCAGGAGTTTCATATATTGAAATTAAATTAACGTTGTGTATTTTTTATGCCCGGGCGTCACTACATTTATTTTCAATGTTTGTGTTTGTGTAGAAATGAAGTCAAAGAATTTTCAGTGTCATTAAAATGACTATCCATTGATTACTATCAAGAACCCAAAATAAACAAAATAGATAAATAAAAACCCGAGAAAGCATTAAAGTGGTATTCGTGATGTAATGACAAAGGAAATAGGTATTTGAGATATAAATTGCTTTTTGACAGGAAAGAAGAAACGAGAAACTAAAATTTGAATTTTGTGTGGTACTAGGTGAAATATCCTGCGCTGCCAGTGGTTTTGAGAATTTCTACATAAAGGTTTAGATTTTGATTGATTACTATAAAGAATCCAAAATAAACAAAATAGACAAATAAAAAAAACCCTGAAAACATTATGATACAGGAAAAGGTGTAGAGAAAGCTGTGTTAATGTAAACAGCCGGAAGAGGTAGACCAAATCTTACTGCGCAATAAATATAGATCTTGGTGCCTAAACGTTCGTTAAATGTAGTACCATACACCTACAAGGAAATAAGCAATACTGTAACTTTACCAAATGGTAAAAGTGGATAGAGAAAGTTATGTGTGTGTAAAAAAATCACTACAGGTAGACCAAATCACACTGTACAAAAAATGTAGATCTGGCTAAGATGTACAATTTATGTCTCAGTAAATGTTTTTGTAGGGCGAACCATTTCGGAGGTATTCATTGTTATGTGTGTGAGTTTCGGAAACAAAACTTTCGTGAAATGCAACATCGTTGTTCATTTTTATATAAGTGTGCAAACAGAACAGAAAAGTGAGAAGAGAAGGTCATGTGAAACATGTGAATAAGCAATAAAATAATTTGTACAATGCTTAGCACAAGACTAGAGAAAGTCATGTGAGTGCCTCACAGCAGATTTTAGTATGGCATGCTTGTAGAATGGTGAGAAGAGAAAGTCATGTGAAACATGTGAATAAGCGATATAATTATACATAAGATTCCATTTGTTATGAAATGTCTTGACTTAAATAACTTATTCGTATCAGTTTTGGAAACAAATTTTTGTCTGAATGTCAGATTGATTGTCATTGTTTTATATCATAGTCATGCAGAGAGAACAGAATTTAAAGCTTTAAGAGATTTGACTAACACGCAATGCCTACTGTATTCTAATATCCCCATAATTGAAAAAGTATTCGATATCAATACTCCTCTTTCCATGAAAATACATGGTTTTTAGGGCAATCTCATCATTTTTTTTGTCTCAATAATTTGAAATCTATTAAAGTAGCTATAGCTATGTCACTCTCCACCTCTCTCTCTCTCTCTCTCTCTCTCTCTCTCTCTCTCTCTCTCTCTCATCTGTTCTTTAATAGGATAGATTTTTATTTTCAATTTTTAGAGTGAAACATTTCATTGATATTCGGCGCCTAAACGCTCGTTAAATGTAACACTTTGCACCTACAAGGAAATAATAATGCATCTTTAGCAAATGAAAAATAAGTGGTTACAGAAAAAATCTGAGTGCAATACCACAGATTCTTCTGTGAGGTGAATCCTCAAAAACTCGTTATGAGGGTGCCGTGTTAAATGTAATACTTTGCACCTACAAGGAAATAATAATGCATCTTTAGCAAATGCAAAGCCTCTCTGAACGTCGAAAATGGTACTATATACAACATGAATATTACAAGTATAAAATGGCGTTATTTATAGAATAATATTGACATTAAATGGGAGTATAACCCAGTATTTTAATGAGTATTAACAGCATACAAACAAGCGTAAATGTCACAGTAAGAAAAGTGTGTAGAGAAACCTCTATGAGTGTAAAAGCGTGAGAGATAGTGATTGTGTTGATTGTGCGGGGCACCATTGAAGTCTATAAAAATCCAAAATAAACAAAATAGATAAATAAACAAAAAACCTAGAAAACATTATGGCACAGGAAAAAAGTGGGGCAGAGAAAGCCTTGTGAATGTAAAAATCCGCAAGAGGTAGACCGAATCTTACAACATGAAGATATAGATTATATTGATGGCTATAAAGAATCAAAATAAACAAAATAGATACATAAACAAAAAACCGAGAAAACATTGTGGTGCAGGAAAAAGTCTGTAGATAAAGCCTTGTAAATGTAAAAGGAGAAATCACTAGAGGTAGAGTAAATCTCACAGGAATAAGCAATAAGATAATTTGTACAAATGCTTATCTCAACTAGCACGAAGAAGATAGAGGTATAAGAGTTTGTAAGAATGGGTAGGTCAAGAGTAGAGAAACTCCTGTAAATGTAATATGCAGTATCTCTATTTCAAAACATACAGAACATTGTATGAATTGTTAGTACAAGAGTGAGTAGGGAATGTAATATGAGTGAAACACATAAGATTTTTTGTGCGGTGTATCGTCAGACGCCGGAGTTTGGGGTTTGCCCTTTTTTGCGTGAGGTATTCAACACAATACTGTCATTATGAGCGTAGGGGTCGGGCGGCATATGATGGCAGGTGACCCTCGCAAGAGGCCTTTGTGTGGTTAACATAGTGTGTGGGACCACATTCCATTAGCTTTCGTGTCAATGTAAAACCCCGTGACTGAAGTATACTTTTGTTAGTGAAAAGATTTCTCATCATCGCTCCTACATCTTTGCCACTATGTATGAGAAAAACACTAAATTTTCTTTGTCTTCATGGTCAATGCTTAAATGTTTGTCAATGCAACCTCCCTCGGTCACATTAGATAGAATGAGCTAACTCTCCACTTAATGGACTTTAATTGGAGTAATAAGGCTGATAGCATCTTAAGGGAAACAGTTTGTGGATATTTATAGCATCGTGGTCTTCAGAGGGAGGAGAAAATTACATTTGTTTCAGTCATAAATATACCAGTTTCACAAAGAATCCAAAAAGATTGCCATTTTTCATTCTCGCTGGAAATTCTCACCGGTCCAAAATAAATGTCCTAATCCTGTTCAGAGAGGAAAAATGCGGGTGTCTATACTCGCCCTTGCAATCTGTAGCTTGTTCTTTCAAAGCTGTTATATAGTTTCTCAGGAGTACATCGCAACTGTCACATACATATATCAAGATCTGAAAGCGGCCATTAATTTAGGGTTTCTTACCCTCACATTGTTTTTTCGAAAACACGTGCAGACACTAGAATATGAGTGTCAGGGGGCGGGGGTGATTTAATTACCCTTCCTTTGTCATTCTAATGGCAACAGAGCAATTTTGGTATTCCACATGTCCAGAATAAATACTCCTATCACTTAGGTGGATGGGGGCGGGTGATTAATATGAAAATTATGGTAATGAGATGCAAATTAGGGCTGAACATACAATATAATGCTACTTATGTGCTTCCAGTGTACTACCCCCTATACTAGGGCAAGACCGAAAATGTTTAGAATGCCACATTTATAAAACAAATTAAAGTTGTTTATACCCACTGTTCATTTGTAGTTGTGAGTTCGCTTTCCATTTTCTGACATCACTCTTTGAAGCGTATCTACAATTACCTAGAAATGCTCCTCCGTTTTGCGCCATCTAACGATGTATAGTCTTTGTATTTCTATCAATCTCGGCAGCTGAAACAGTGGCTGCTATCAGGTGCGATTTTTAGTCGTATTCTCATTTGGAACTGTCCCAAAACGACTGTTTGAGGAACTAACACGACTATACCACGGGAGTGTCCTTTGAAATTGTCCGAATTATATGGGAACGGGTCTTTAGAGCTTTGAGTACGATGCAGCATGTCGTCGCTAGCAGAGGGCAATATGACGCACCACCATACCCACATGTTGGAATGCTACTTTTGACGTGGATAACAGTGCGATATGAACCACTGCATTTATGATTTTCTGAAAAGGAACGAGGAATTCCAATGGACACCTCGCAGAATTCTATCATAAATGTTAAATAACAACCACGATTATTTTATGGTACTTTATTATGTCACTACCTGGGCGACCGAGCTTCGCTCGGCATTTTTCGCCTCCGTTTTTGTGAAATCTTGTTTTTTGTGGGAGAAGATACTTATTCAGATAAACTGAAAGTGAAAACGTTAACTAAATAACAATTTTAGTCGCAATTGTGAAGAGTCATTTCCGAGATACAAATATTTCATAAACACCATCATTTCAGCTGTAAAACGTCTACTGCTAAACGCAGGCCTCCCCATAGATATCCACCCAGTTTTATGTTTTCGTTGAGCATTTGTTCCATTATGGAGTTCAGTTCTTTGCTGCTGGGATTGACTTCAGGGTATTAACACATTCGCCAAGGTCCTTTATCTTTCCGTCCAGTTCTTCCATGGCTTCCTTTACTCTGGCCAGTCGCTCGTTAGTATTCTCCAATAGATCTACCTTCATATTACACATTCCCGTCTTCTTCTTTTCTGTTTCGGAGTTTACATTTTCAGTTTTCATTTTGTCTATCCTTCTTCTATATTTTCTATTCCGCAGTTTACAGTTTTCCAATTCGGTTTTCATATTTGTTTCCTCTGAATTCTGCATTTCCAGAATTCATTTCATTTCCCATTATGTCCATCTTGGTTAACATTTATTTCATCAACTGTTCCATATCGTACTTTTCGGCGCACTCCTGACATCAATTGTGATTACTTTACTTTTTGTAAATATTTCTTTACTTTTTATTGAAACATCGGAGCAACACTAAGCAAAAGGACTGTTGAACAATAACAAATACTACAGAAAGAAAAGCTGGTTGATAAAGCCATGTGAATTTACTACGCATTTCTGTTTCAATCATATAGAAAATTGTATGAATTGTTCGTAATGTTCGCTGAAACGGGAGTAGTTAAAGAAATGTGATTGTGTTTAGTAAAATAAAAATGAGTAGAAAAACTGTGTGAATGTTATACGTTGCACTTATATTTCAAGTGCAAGGAAAAATGTATGTTTGTAGAAGAGGGGAGTAGCATGTTAGGTAAAAGAAAAAGGAGTAGAGAAAACCATGTGAACGTAACACGTGGGTGATAAAATGGATTGCATAAAAAACCTTCGCCATGAAAACAATTAGATATATCACCTTTCATGGCGATCGGTCAACCTGTTTTGGAATTTATCCACTCTTTAACATACTATATGTATAGGCGTTGGTATGTATGAAGTTGATATACGATAGGGAATAACATGTGAATTGTTACGTAAAACAATAGTGAGTAGAGAAAATCGTATGAATATAATACGTTGTATTTCTTTTTCAAACATATCAAATTGTATGAATTATATGTTGAAGGGCGAGTAGTGAAAGAAGACTGATGGTGCCTCGTAAAGCAAGAATTAGTCGAGGAAGTCGTGTGAATGTAATACGTTGCATTTAGTATTTCAATCATAGAAATATTATATGAATTGTATGTTGAAGGGCAAACAGAGGATAAATGAATGTGCTAGGTAAAAGAAATTCGAGTAGAAAAACCATTTGAAAGTAATATATTGTGTAGTAAAATTGTTGCCATAAAAAAATTTCCCCGTGAAACAAACACATATACGTAGCGAATTTCGCAGTGATCGGTTTAAGCGGTTTTCGAGCTTCACAGTTAGATATATACAAACATCTCAAGTTGCATAGATGATATGAATTGTTTTTTAGAAGAGTTGAGTAGAGAAAGAGATGTGAATGTGTTATCTAAAAGTGATAGGAAAAAACAGTGTAAATGTAATAGCATTTCTATTTCAAACATGTAGAACATGGTAGGACTTATTTTAAATGTGCGGATAGAAATGTTTTTTGGTGCAAAACCACGTTTTTATGGAAAATTGTTTATAGAAGAGTGAGCAGAGAAAGAAATGTGAATGTGTTACCTAAAAGTAGTAGAGATACACTGTGAATGTAATATGTAACATCTCTATTTCAAGCATACCGAAACTTGTATGCTTATTTGTAGAAGAGTGAGTAGAGAAAGAGATATGTGTTACCTAAAAGTGAGAGGCGAAAAACGTGTGAATGTAATAGCATTTATATTTCAAACATATAGAACATGGTAGGACTTATTTTAAATGTGCGGATAAAAATGTTTTTTGGTGCAAAATCACGTTTTTATGGAAAATTGTTTATAGAAGAGTGAGTAGAGAAGAGATGTGAATGTGTTACCTAAAAGTGAGTAGAGAAAACGCTGTGAATGTAATATGCATGTATACAAAAATGTAATCAAATCTTTAGAGCTATTTCTGAAATACCGCGAGTATATACAAGAATTGCACCGTAGAGGCGGGAATAAAAAATGGTATTTTTTTTTATGTAAAATCGCGTTTTTTCGGGAATTACACCTATATAGCTGAACTTAGAAGCAAACCCCTATCTGATTACAAAATTTGATCGAAATCGTTAGAGCCGTTTCCAAGTTGCGCGAATAAATATATTTATTTATATATGTATATACAAGAATTGCTCGTTTAAATATATAAGATTGTGTACTATCGTTCACACAAGCAAATACCCAACTTCAGTGAGACCTGCGCGAAGGTTCACCTAATTCTCAGGCGTACTTGCATAGATTGTATGACAATTAAATTAGTCATATGCTTCCCTTGCTGTTCAGAGGACACGGCAGCCACATCACCGCGTAGATCACCTCGCATCTTTGAAAAGCAATATTTCAGCAATCCTTCTGCATTAAGCGGCAAACTTGCAAATTTAACTTCAATGCACCTCCAGAAAATATGTTTTATGGTGTTTTATTAAGTTTTGGACTAGAATTAAATTTATTGATGCTAGGCTTACAGACGTGAGTTTTAATCAGTGAGATGAAGGTCGTGTGTTCGCTATAGCCGAATTGGCTGAGGCATCTACGTTCAAATCAACATTGGTGGTCTAACATATATTTTTTTTTTTTTTTACTTTCCCTTTTCTTGTTTCCTTCTTAGCGGGGTACATCATTATTTATATAACCCGCGTGAAATATAAAATTATACAAACTAAATGAAATCTATTTCTTTAGATAATTTTATTCCGCATAGCGTTGTAACTTTTCCTGCCGTCTTATGAACGCTGCAGTACGACTGCAATTTTAAAACTGAATGCTTTATAAGATATTGATTGTAATTGCTGAAAATAAAGCAGTGAACACGCCTACCTCAACTGTCAATCATGCCTCCCGAAATTATATTTCCCTATAAATATTCACATTCAAAGGCATCTCTATAAATTTCGTACACATTACCATGTTAGTATATATAAACTTTTAATAGTATAAACTACGGGTTTATCATAAAATGCATTGTTACAAGATCTAGATGCCATGAATAATGTAACTAATATCAGATTAAACACAATAGAATGGAGTTGCAGATTACTTCAGCGGAAGCAACCTTTGCATCTGGCAAACTTGCAATGTCGTTTATTTCCAAGCACTACACAATGTTACCATGTTCTCCATTAAGTCAATTTCCAGCAGTGTGCCTTCATCGGATTCTCCATTCCTGATAAAAGGCTGTAGAGAATTAAGCACGTTTGTTAATTTTGTATTTAAGAAAATAAACATGAGAAAGGCGGGGATCGAATCCCCGACAGCTAGCAGTTCTGAATTCCGCGAACAACGACTCGACGCTCTCTCGGCCATTCCTCCCGGGGACATTATGTTGTATCATATGATATTAAGCTTGTCACTAACTTGGCAGCTAATTTTCAGCGCAAGGCGCAAAGTTCGTTATCACCTTCAGAATTGGTTTAAACTTTCTTTTTGTTTCTAGATATTCGTTTACCATAAGGAAAGAGAATATTTCTATAGCAAGCACGTTCCATTGATAGGAATATCATTAATAGAAAATAGTATCCAACAAATTCACTCTCATACATTACGGAGGATTGAATACTGAATACGTGATGATTTACAGGGCGCAGTGATATTCTACACTTAAGATGCGATATTGTGTGATATGTGTTTATAATTCACTAAAATTAACTTAGTAGTCAAACCCTCCATCTTGCGAAGGAGTACGTAGATGCCTGCTTTGTAATCTGGAGATAAAAATTGAATCTTGTTTGCGAGGAATCAGTAACTCTGTCCTTTCAGGGTTTCAATCGTATCTCAATTTATTTATTTAATTATAACACCCATAATGTCTCATCCATCTTCAGATATGAGGTTGTTATTTGTATAACTAATCATCAAACCGAAAATCGTTGCTATATAAGGTTGTTGGGGGTATGAGTGCGCAGACTTCAAAGGCAACTTCCTGGCGTTAAACTGAAACATAAGTTCCTCTACCATTTTCCTCTATAGTGCATAGTTTCATAAATGAAAATTAAAACTGGTCATAAGTGTGATTGCAATATGTTCCCCACTCCGTTATCGTCTACTTTTTCAATTAGAGCAGCGAGGTAGAACTACAAAAGATGCGTTATTTTATGTCTTTACCATATGTTGCTAAAATTGTTCGTTTAGCCGCAAAATTATGTAGAAGGACTGGGTTCCAGCGTGTCTATTGGAATAAAGTCGTGGGCATATGCTTAGCAACCTCGCAACATTAGTCCGTCAGAAGCGCGGAAAGTTAGAGAATGTGGACAGTACAAGTACTCCCACGACATCCGTGCACAACAGCAGGTTCTGTCAGTGCTTCAGGTGCGTTAAATGCATTCAGAACTATGGCAGTCTTTACAAATCAAGAGTATTTAGATATATTTCTTGCTTAGGGCAAAACCGATTGCAACACACGTGAAGCGCAACGCTTGTTGATCTTCGCACACGTGTGTTTGAAGCAGCCCTAGAGACTGAGCAGAACACAGAAGCTCTAACGAGGGTAGGGCAAAATTGGCTAAGAAGATGCTATTGCCTACATAGATTCTCACGGAGCACATTTGAACGTCTACTGAAAAATACATCTTGTTGAGTTTGCAGTTATTGAGCATTAATAATGTTCTTCTTCTTCTCTTCTTCTCTTCTTCTGTCTTCTTCTCGATCTTCTTCTTCTTCTTCTTCTTCTTCTTCTTCTTCTTCTTCTTCTTCTTCTTCTCTTCTCTTCTTCTTCTTCTTTCTTCTTCTTCTTCTTTCTTCTTCTTCTTCCTTCTTCTTCTTCTTCTCTTCTTCTTCTTCTTCTTCTTCTCTTCTTCTTTCTTCTTCTTCTTCTTCTTCTTCTTCTTCTTCTCTTCTTCTTCTTCTTCTTCTTCTTCTTCTTCTTCTTCTTCTTCTTCTTCTTCTTCTTCTTCTTCTTCTTCTTCTTTCTTCTTCTTCTTCTTCTTCTCTTCTTCTTCTTCTCTTCTTTCTTCTTCTTCTTCTTCTCTTCTTCTTCTTCTTCTTCTCTTCTTCTTCTCGTCTTCTTCTTCTTCTTTCTTCTTCTTCTTCTTCTTCTCTCTTCTTCTTCTTCTTCTTCTTCTTCTTCTTCTTCTTCACGTCTTAGGCCATCTAGGCTGTTCCGGCTCCAAAGTCGTGTTCTTTATAATAGGTTTTTCTGTTACAAAAGGTGGCTGTTTTTAATTACACAATTACACGAGTGAGGTATTTCCACACTTAACATTTGAATTAGCTATCTTTGATCATCCGAGTACACCTTATGCGTAGCTCTTACGCAACTTTTAGTTTAGTTCGCGTAAATACGATTAATAGCTTAAAAGCAAACCACCCTATCCCTCGTCACTGGCATTAGCTGACAAGAAACATACAGGCACGTGACGAACCGGATTTCGAGTGCTAGCCTAGTTTAGACCTTCACCCGTTGGTGAGCGCATGCCTAGCCGCAAACCGAAACAAAACATTCGGCCTGTGTTGCCACACTGTGCAGATAATGTGTTCAATAATGTTCGATTATCTCCTTTCACTTTCAAGATAGATGGAGTTGTTATTGGACTTTATTATTAGTCATATTTGGATCTACGAGCAGGCGAAGTCTGCGCACTCATACCCCTAACAGCCTGTATAATTAAGAGCACCTGTGTTTAGACGTCTTCTAACATTAAGGAAACCTCATGAAAATAATCCTCCAGAGCGTGACGATTTAATAACTGAAGATATGAAACAAACATTTTGTGTGTGTAAATGAAATCAAAGCAATTACAGGTAATCCCTGTTTACAAACCGAAAAAAAACTTTGTGCAGAGATTATCACTTTATTTGCGCAGAAGACCAAAAACAGATGAGACTTTTTAATTCTTAAAACAGATTTCATATATATATATAAACTCATCACTTAACAAATTGATTGTAGCTGCACAGCGCTATTCGGAAGTCAATCTTCTACCTTCAGGCAATGCAGATGTAGATAACTGCAAGCTCTGATTGTCGACTTTTCCTAACGTTGTTGAATCTTCTATACAAATAATACGTACAAATTCATTACTGATGTTAACTATTTCATTAACATTTGTCTTTCATTAACAAAAATAAACTAAACGAACTTAAACTCCACACTGAATACCGCAATACTCGTGCTTGCTATAGAAATATCCTCTTTTTCTTATTCCCCTAAATAAATGTAAATGAATATCTAGAAAGAAAAGAATTACACCATTTCTGAAGTTGCTACCGAACTTTTCGCCTTGCGGTGAAATTAGCTGCCAAGTTAGTGACAAGCTTAATATCATATGATACAGCACGAATGCCCCGGGGGGAATGACCGAGAGCGTCAAGACGTTCGCGGAATTCACAACTGCTAGCTGCCGGGAGTTCCAGCTCTGCCTTTCTCATGTTTATTTTCTTAAATACAAAATTAACAAATGTGCTTAATCCTCTACAGCTTTTTATTAGGAATGGAGAATTCGATAAAGGCACACTGCTGAAAATTGACTTAATGGAGACATGGCAACATTGTGCTTGGAAATAAACGACATGGCAACTTTCTAGATGCAAAGGTTGCTTTCGCTGAAGTAATTTACAACTCCATTCTATTGTGGATCAAGGCTTCACGGGTTATCAGCCGTGTCAGATTTATAAAGGTCAAGCTTTCGGCCATTTTAGACTTCATGGCCATCTTCAGGATGAGAAGTCCAGAGGCTCCAGAGGCAGTTCGAGTCGAACGGGTTTTTGGTCCCCCAGTCAGGTGTCATAACCGCAGTACCCAGCCGTAACACGGCTTTACCTGCGTGATGAGGGGTGATGAGTTTTGTCTACAGAGATGTAATGTTAACTGGGAACATTTTATGGTGACATGGGTATTTATAGGGATGGAGTGGTTGCTTGGGAGGGATTGGTCCGCGAGTGGAAAGTGCCCACCCTCTGACAGGCCTCCTTCAGCCAATCAGGCAGCACGCTTCTCCTCTCCAAGGTTCAGGCCGTCAGTTACTCTCTGTGCGGTGATCTGGAAAAAGGTGCTTCTCTGTTTCGATTACAGATCTTTTGTCGCTTTTCCCATCTTCCAAATTAACCCGGTGGACCTAAGATATCCCTCGGCAGTCTGAGTGATGGTAGTCGGCGCGGCTGTCTCTGGTCGTATCTTCCCAGAGTATTTACCAGCGGATTACGGTGGATCTGGAGTTTGTTATACATTGTTCAAGCGTACGTTCTTATCACGTAGACAATGTACGGAACACCGGAATGTTAATGAAGGATATGGGCAGGAAATCTCCAGCCAGTATCGTAGATCATCCTTAATGCCCGATTCTGCAACGCCTGGAGCCTGATGAAGGCGGACTTCGCCACTACTCCCCAGATCTCACATCCGTACAGATTCAGAGGTGGGATAGTTGCACGATATAGCTGGAGCTTTAGGCGTATGGGCATGGTTTTGGAGCTGAGTATAGGATATAACTGCCGGAGGGCTGCGTGCCCTTGTAGCACTTAGCCCCTGACGTGGTGTCTATGTCAGTCGCCGGTCCAGCGTGACCCCGAGATACTTCGCCGTAGTGAACCAGGGGATCTGACGGCGTCGCAGCACAAGGTCCCGCGGGAGCCGGTTCGCAAACGTATTAGCCAGGAGATCGCAGAGCTTTTCTCCGGGTTAATGGACATGCGCCGGTTCTCGCACCATCTAACGATGGCACAGAGATGGGTTTGTACTTGACGGTAGCCGTAGCGCGGGTTTTTATTAGTAGCGAAGATCATGAGATCGTCCGCACACTGAGATGTGTGTTTGTGTGTGTGTTTGGATGTGTGGGGAGATCGGCCGTGTAAGTGGAAAACGGAGCCGGTGACAGTACACTGCCCTCGGGGACTCCTACGCCAATGGGCCTTTCTCTTGAGAATGAACCCTCCACCTTCACCCGGAAGCTACGTTCCTGTAGGAAACTAGCCACCAAGTAAATTATGGAGGGGGATTTCAAGCTGTCTGAGCTTGTAGACAAGCCCTTCGTGCCAAGTGGTAAAAATGCCTTTTCAACGTTAAGCAATACTGTCACCGTTTTAGCCCTCTCCTGGTAAGCCAGGGAGGCTTTTCGTGTACTCTCAGTAGTTGCTCACTCGTGGAATGGCCAGAACGAAAACCAAACTGACGTTCCGGTAAGAGGCCTTTTTTCTCCAGAAGAGGTCCGAGGTGGGTCAGGAGCAGTTTCTCGAACACTTTCGAGATAACTGGCAGGAGGCTGATGGATCAGTAACTGGACGGGAAAACCGGATTCTTACGCGGCTTCAAAACGCACACCACTCGCTCCTGTTTCCAGACAACTGGAAAATGGCGAATTTTGAGGCATGCGTTGTAAATCCGAGAAAAATAAATCACGGCTCTGAGGGGAAGGTGCTCGAGCATTTTCGCTGTTACACGGTCCTGTCCAGGGGCTTTTTGGATTTTAGAGTTTGGATGGTGGAAGTTACCTCGCAAGGGGTAACTATCGGGATGTGGAAGTACTCGTGGTCGTCGGGTCTGACTTCTAAGAAGTCTTCTACCACTCGTTCCACGAGGTCAGTATGGTCGTCCTGTGGATCTTCCCTGGGCTGGAATTGAGTTTCCAGATAGTCTGCTAGCGCCTCTGCTTTTTCCTTCGGTTCGAAGGCAAGTCTTCCACGAGGGTTATGCACAGGATACAGTTGTGTACATTTCTGTCTTTCCTCAAGCCTCGGACGATGCGCCACGGTTTCCTCTCATGGAGGTTTACGCGACGCATCGTGTTTTCCCAAGCTGCTTGCCTATGCTTTCTTAGGAGTCGTCTCACTAGGGATTTGAACCTCTGGTGTATTACTCCTATCCTAGGGTGACGAAATTTCTGCCATAGCCTTCTCACAGCATTTTGGCTTGAATGAGGCGTTTCAGTGGGACAGGGATGGCTGTAGGTTTTGGTGCGTCGGTAGGAATGCGGTGTGTGAGCACGGAACGCATTTAGGACGGAGGTTGAAAACCCCGCGGCTGCCTCCTCGAGAGCCTCTATTGAGTCCATTCGAGGTCGTGCTTCCACAGAGTTTTGGAGAGCTGGGACGGCTGCGTCCCAGTCGACTTCCTCAACCCAGTGCAGCACTCTCAGCGCAGTAAGATTAACGTCTGAGTCGACCACAACTGGGCTGTGATCTGAAACCAGAGCGTTAATCAGCGAGAGATCCAGGTGAAATGAAATGTTCTTGGTGACAATAAAATCTATGACGTCCGCGACGCCGCGTGTCGGGAAGTGAGTTGGACCTCTTGCACCATGCGCGAAAAGGGTGGGGCTTCTACTATTGAGACGGTACAATCCCCGGCCCTTTACGTTCTGCGTGCGGCTGTGCCAGCTTGGGTGTTTTGCGTTGAAGTCACCTGCAATGCATACCCTCTAGTGTAGGTTCAGGAGTACCGTGATGTCCGCTTCACGGAAGCGCCCATCCGGCGGGTCATATACCGTCACAAGTACTAGGTCGTTCCCCTTATGGCCGTCGCCTCCAGGTGCTGTAGCGGAGGAAAGGTAAAAGGAGTGTGGGTGAGATGGTTCTTTATGAATATGGCCGCGCCACCGCCTCGTCGGCCGACCCGATCAGACCGATGGGCGACGTAACTTGGCAGAATAAACTGTATACCAGCGTGCAAGTGTGTTTCGCAGACCATCAGGATATCAATTCCGTGGCTGTCTACAAACTCTAACATGCCTTGTCTCTGTTCTCTAACTCCATTTGCGTTCCAGAACGCGGCTCCAAATATACGCACAGTTCTATGCGCCATTAAGAGATAATAGAGATATTATACAGTTCCTTGGCCTTTTAAAGCACAGCGAGATGCTTCTTCACAGCAGAGGTTCTGGGGTTTTCGATTTGTTCCCTGCAGCGTCTTAGGATGCGGAGGGAACGTTGTATCAGGTTCGCAAACGCGGTTGCCCGTTCGATAAGCTCAGCCATATCGTCCGAAGCAAATGCGTCTCCAAAGGCTTGTGATTAGTAGTTTTGTGAGGCACTGCTGCCTCCTATTTGGTCGGGTCAGTCCGGGAGGTCGGGCCAGCGCTGATTGGCTCTGCTGCTTCCTGATTGGCTGGCGCAACCCGAGCTGGTGGTGGTGGGGGAGGCTTGGCAACAGTTTTGTTGCCGGCTTCCACCGTGGCTGTTGACTCTGCGCTCTCAGTCACAGAGGCCATTTCCCCCCTCTTAGAGGGACGTTTGTCCTTCTTTGGAGCGACGCTGGGGGATGGCGTTGATTTCTCATTGCCAACCTTTGGGGTGATACTGGGAGCTGGCGTTGTCTTCTTACTGACAACCTGATTTTTTGCGGTCGCCTCTGCAGCCTCGGCCTGTTCTAGGGCACTTTCGTGTCCCAACAAGGCCTTGGCAAAAGAGACCCCCGGTCGAGCTTCTGGTGCATCGGACTTGCCCTGTCTGCCTAGCATTAACGCAAGTCTTTTGGGGTAACCACGATAGATGCCTATGTGGCATCCATCGAAGTTGGTACACTTTTTCTGCTCCATTGGTGTCGGGCAGTCTTTCACCAGGAGCTCACCCGCACAACGGAGGCATTTGAGTGTCCTCTCACAAGCGCGGCTGGAATGGTGAAAGCCCAAGCACTTAAAGCACTGGGCTGGCCCCTCCATGCCGTGATAAGGCTCAATCGCGACCCTCGTGTGATTCAGGTGAGTCACCTGGTGGATCTTCGGGGTTCCCTTCCCTTGCTTATCCACTATTACTAGGAATAGTGGGAGGGGGACCTTGGCTGGTTTCGCCTCTTTTTCCTTAGTTGTGGTGAGTTGCACCACGGACCTCGGTTTGATTCCGAGTTCGTCCACAAGACCGTCTCGGATATCCTGGTGGCCAGTCTCCGAGTCAAGACCCCTGATCACTCTGCGAACCACATGGGGTCGCTGAAGCGAGTAAGTGTGGAACTTAATTCCACTCGCTAGCAGTACTTCCCTCGTGGCCGTGTGGTCGTCAGGGGTAGTGGTTCGGATTACAACCCGCCCTGGATGCCGAGTTGCCTGGAAATCGGTCTTCAATCGTTGTCTCAGTTCCTTCAGTACCTTTATGTGGTTTGGGAATGGATCGGACACAATAGGCGGGATTCTTCCCGCCTTTTGTGCGGCTTGGTTCGGGGCGGACGCTGCAGATCCAGATGAAGAAGCGGGTCCATCCGGTTTCGAACCGGAGGATCTTTTCCGTGGGCTTTGCACCACAACAAAGCCGCCGTCCTCCGGCAGTGTAGGCGCTGAGAGAGGGGTCACAGGTGCTGGTGGTGTAAGAGGGACGGCTGTCCCTTGATTTACAAGGCCCACGGCCTTTTTTACCTTCGGCCTGGTCTTGGCCCTGGCTTTCGCCTTGACGATACTCACCCGTGGACCAGCTGAGGAGTTCAAGGGGGAGGTGGTGGATGAGGTACTCAACACGTCAGATCTTACCTGGCTGTTGGTACTCGGTTTGTCAGTACTAAACTGTGCAGGTGCCATTCGGCTTCCTACAGAGTGCCGGACGCCTTGCGACGCGCCTATTGTGGCGAACCCCGGGTCCAGACCCTTGGGTGTAGCCTTGTGGGCCTGCGGTCTCGTTAGTAGGTCAGTCGGTACCGAGACTCCTTTGGCTCCGTCTTGCTGGGCTGACAACTCTGCCTGGAGGGGCTGGTTTGGAAGAGCTCTACGAGCTTCTTCCAAGAGACAGGCAAGTAGAGGGCCAATGCAGGTGGAGTAAACAGTGGAGAGTGGCCATTAGTGCACAGAAGAGTCAAGCTCTTCTACTGGGCAAAGTTCGAAACTGGCGGCCGGGTGTATCTCTGGCACTAAGGTGGAAAAAGAATTCCATGGGTTAACTCCGCCAAATACCTTTGAGTACTACTTAACCGCGGTCTAACCTTCACTCCACATGTCAGGACAAAGGTCGGTCTGGGACACGGCACCCTCAGACAGCTATATCCCATATTCCTTTCTACCACGCCTACTCACCTGAAACTACGCTTGTACCGTGCGATCGTCCCACCCCTGATACTTTACGGGTGCGAGGTCTGGGGAACAGTGGCTCGTTCCACCATCCGCAGGCTGTAGGCCGTGCAGACCAGGGCGCTTAGGATGATCTACGATACCGACCGTAGGTTCCCATCACACATCCTCCGCACTTATTCCGACATCCCATATATTGAGGACGTTGTGCGGGACAGGACTCGCACAATGTACGCCAAACTCACACCTCATCCTAATCAGTTGGTCAACACGCTGGGGCAATATGACCATCGTCTACCTAGTTGGCGGCGGTGCTACCGCTTGCCCAAGGAGGCCCTTGGCTGGTAACTTCCACTATCCCCTCAAACACCTAAGCCGCCATATGTACTCCGCAATTGGTACTACCACACCCTTCACCTAATCCTCTCAGTTTTCGGTCCCCTGACACTGTCTTGCTCGACGGTTCCACAAGCGGCCGGCGAAGTAAGCACTAGGGCAATGTTCGCTCGGATGGTCAGACATCCAAGGTCGGACACATCCCGCCACCAGGGACAGTATAGAAAACTAATCTGCACCATCAACCGACATTTACGCCAAAGCTTGTAAAATTAGACTATACCTGTAAACCACACGGGTAAATCCGTAGTAAACGGATAGGTACCGTGGCCCCTTTACCATCCGCCTGGGTTAACCCAAGCGACTCGAACTTACTCCTGGACTCCTATAAATTTACACTTACTTACAATTATTTTCATTTACAAAGTTATAGTTTTGGGTTTCACCAAAAGCCCATACGATGACAATCCTTAGGCCTTGTTTGTCTTTTGGTGTCTGTTTCAATAGTTTTTCTCTTTTTTATGTACATATATACATCTATATACACACATACACGCATGCATTCAGCCACACACACACACACACACACACACACACACACACACACACACACACACACACACTCACACACACCTAAAGTCCAAGAGCCAAGAGCAAAAACAGGTCGCTGGGGTTTACCCAGGCGGGGTGTATCCCACGGTACCTATCCGTTTAGTACGGATATAGCCGTGAGGTATGGCAGGTGGTCTTTTCACAAGCTTTTTGTTAACGTCTGCTGATGGTGATGTTTGGTATCTCTCTTTTGCTACCGACTTGGGTTAGGAATGCGATCAGAATGTCTAACCATCCTAGAGCACCCACTGCCAAATACTACGCACTTAGCCGGCCGGCTTGTGTGACCAGCAAGTGGAGCAGTGTCAGATAGCTAGAAACCGATGATGCGGTGATGTTTGGTGAAATGTGGAAGCAGCGGAGCTAATTACCCCAAAACATCCTTGGATAAAAGGTAGCTTTTGGGCCTCCTGGGAAGTCGGTGGTCATATTGTCCCAGGGCGTTGACCAGTTGGTTTGGTTGTGGCGCAAGTTTGTTATAAATTGTGCGAGCTGTTTCACGCACAACGTCCACAATGTATGGAATACCAGAATGAGTGTGGAGGACATGGGATGGGAATCTACGGTCGGTATCGTAGATCATCCTAAGCGCCCTGTTCTGCAAGACCTGCAATCTACGGATGGTGGTTTGAGCCACCGATCCCCAGGCCTCGCACCCGTACAGGATCAGGGGAGGGATAATCGACCTAAAGTTTTTTTTTTTTTTCTCGGAAAGGGGAGACTGAATTAGAGTTGGAAATTAGAAAGAGTTGACTTATTTCGCCGGGAGAAGCAGAAGGGTGGTGCACAAACTTAACAAAAAGGTTTGAGTGGTTTTTGTGTTAGGAGTTTACGACAAGGTTAAGGAGTCCCGCTTTATGCACCTCCGTTAGTGAAGTAATTTGCAGAGCTGCCGCCTATGAGGGGAGCGGGTAAGGAATTTGGTCCGGGTGATGACCATGACACAAGGTCCTGGTCATGACACGCGGGAGGTAGATGATGAACTTTTATTAGAATTAACTGTGCACTTTCGTGATTTGTGTGGGGAGTGTGTAGATTGTTCCGAGGAAATGGTATGTTGGCGGTGAAACTTGGCAAGAACTTGACTGGTTGTGCTGAGTTGGAGTTTATGGTGGTGGACCACGTCTGCCAGTGGAGACGTTGCACGGCATAATTGTGCACATATCGTTACATGGTAAGTCTTCATGATTGAAGATGTTGTTCGGCAGTACATATTGCTGGCGTTGTGGCTGCTGCTGTGGGGCCTGTTGTTATTTCTTTTGGCGATGGTGTTCTGGTTTTGTAGCTGTGTGTTCTGCTCGAGGTGTAGGTGCTGAAATCTGCGTGCTGGCTTCGTTAGTGGTGGTTGCAGTTCTGCTCTCAATCCTGTATAGCTTTCGCTGGTTGGATTCTAGTGTGCCTGTGTGTGTGTGTGTGTGTGTGCGCGCGCGCGCGCGCGCGCGCGCGTGTCTGTGTGGTTTAGATCAATCGTAGCGGTGCGTAGCTGTTCCAATAATTTAGTTGCAGCATTAAATCCTGTGGTGTGGTGTAGCAGTTGGCGTTCAATTGGTCCAAGCCTTTTGTTGTGTGCCCGGCGGAGACAGTTGATTTTGAGGCTGAATTTCCGAACGTTGGTCTGTGGTGATGTCATTCTGATTGCTGCGGTAGCCTGGAGTTGCCCCTCTGCAGTGGCGGTGTTGGTTGCAGCGTTGGCGATGGTGGTCACGGCCAAGGTCAGTTGCTGCAGAGCTTCCTCAACCCTGCCCAGGCGTTGGTGAAGACCTCGGACTGTCACTCCCCTGCCTCACTCCTGGACAGCGGTGTTGCGGCGTAGGAGGGAGTGGTCTGTTGCAATGGTAGTGATGTCGTGCTGGTTGGAGCTGTTCAACGGAGAGACTGTGAGGTTGCGGTGGCTGGTGCTGGTTGCGGGGACTGGGCCCGTGGATAGAAAGGGCACTGCACCTGACCCGTAAAATGGCCGAAGCCATTGCAGGTGGTGCAGTAGCGGCGTCTTCTGCGAAGGTTATGGCTGGTGCAGCCCTGTGTGAGGCTATGAGTACCACAGTAGTGGCACCTAGGCGCGGCGATGCAGGTTATAGCATCGTGCCCAAAACGACAGCAGCGGCGGCGGCAGGGCACGTGACGAGTAGCTCGCCCGAGCTCTGCGCGCAGGCGCCGCCAGAGTAGGGGCAGGCCGCCACTCAATGCGGCTTCACAGTCCCCGGTGTTGGCGAAGATGATGCGCATGAGGTCTGATGATCCGCGGGAGGTGATGATACGAGTGGCCCATATTGCTAATGACCACACGTGTTGTGCTGCGCAGAGGACATGCCGTCCCTCGGTACTCCGCAGAATATGACACTGAATCCAGTGGAGGGCGCAGTGTGAGCTGGCGGCTGCGGTGGGTTGGCCGGGCGTTGACCAGTGACCGAGTTCAGGTCGTACAGGTTCTCCTGTACGGGATGTTGTGTTTGCACAGCACCTAGCCGCTAATGCGACTTTATCTGTGCGGTATTGGAGGTTGTCTTTGTGTTGTCATGCTTTTGTGTACTTGGGAATGGATTCTTTCTGTATGCCTAGTTTAGTATACAGAAAGGGGGCAGCAATAGGTGTTGGGGGTAATGATGTATTAGAAGATGGGAGTGGCATTACCCTTATCCAAGGGCGTCCTTGTGTAGGCGGTAGCTTTTCCTTCTTCGAGGTGCTGTGTGGTCGTATTGACCTAATGCCCGTACCAGCTGATTGGCGTGGGAGTTTAGTTTGGAGCGAATGGTTCGGGATCGCTCCCTTACCAAGTCCATGATGTAGGGAAGTCCTGATTGGTTGTGGAGGATGTGAGATGGGAATCTACGTCCGGTATTGAATATCATTCTTAGCGCCCTGTTCTGCACTGATTGCAGTTTGCGCATGTTAGATGGTGCTGCCGATCCCCAGGCTTCGCAGCCGTATAGGATCAATGGCGGAATGATTGCCCGATAAATCCTTAATTTTAGGTGGTTGGGCATGGTAGATCTGAGGATAGGGTAGAGCTGTCTGAGCGCAGCGTGACCAAGTTTGGCCTTTGCGCGGACGTGTTGGGCGTATGTTAGCCCGCGATCGAGGAGAACGCTTAAATATTTGGCGGAGGTTACCCATGGGATATTTCTCCGCCTAAGCCGAAGAGACCGTTCCGGCCGCCAATGGCGAACCTTACCAAGAAGGAGAGCGGAGCTTTTCCCCGGACTAATAGCCATTCTCCACTTCTCACTCCAACGGTCGACGGCGTCGAGTTGTCGTTGAAGGGGAGGGAGGCAATATCTCACATTTTTATTTTGTGCCATGATAAGGACGTCGTCCGCATACTGGCATGTCACAGTATGTTGTTCCGTGGGGAAATCGAAGAGTAGCGGGGAGAGTACACTGCCCTCTGGGACTCCTGCCGCTATTTGTCTTATTGTAGACAGTTTTCCTTCCACGTTCACTCTGAAAGTGCGGTCCTGAAGGAAACTGCTGATAATAGTGAGATATGCAGGTGGGATATTTGTCTGCTTTAGTTTGTACAGTAGGCCTTGGTGCCAAGTTGTGGCGAAATCCTTCTCCACGTCCAGCAGCACCGCTATGGTCTTGATGTTTCCCTGGAAACCCAGGGATACCATCTCGGCCACACGCAGCAACTGCATGGTCGTGGAATGACCCCGACGAAAACCAAACTAGTGATCCGGTAGGAGTTGCCTCTCCTCAAAAAGAGGTATTAGGCGGGTAAGGAGCATAGATAACGCTGCCATAGCTTCCGAACTGTTGCCTTGGCTTTTATCAACTGTCGGAGTTCTATAGGTAAGGTTCGAGGATCTGGGGTGTTGGTGGGAATGCGGTGAGTATGTGCGCGTACCGCATTTAGGATCTGGTGGGAAAAGTCCGACGCTGCCTCTTCCAACGCCTCGATATCATCGATGCGAGGTCGAGGGTCGACGGAACGGTTAAGTTCTAGGACTGCTGCATCCCAGTCGGTCTCAAATGTCCAGTCTGAGTTTAACAGAGCTGGCTTGGCTGCTGTGGAATCTACCACGACAGGGTCGTGGTCAGAGTCCAGCTCATTTACTGCCGAGAGGTCGAAGTGTAATGGCATGTTCTTGGTGATCATGATATCTAAGACGTCAGGCCTGCCGCGAGCCGGATGGAATGTAGGACCTCTCGGCCCGTGCGCGACAAGGTTTGGGTCTTCGCTGATGAGGCGGTAGAGCCCGCGCCCCCTCTGGTTGCTAGTGCGACTGTACCAGAGCCCATGCTTCGCATTGAGATCTCCAGCGATGCAGACTACTGGGTGTAGGTTGAGGAGAGTGGTGTAATCTGCTTCATAGAAGCGACGATCTGGAGGGTCATAAGCCGCAATCAACAATGTATCCACACCATCAATGGCAAGCCTAATGGCAGTAGCCTCCACATGTTGAAGGGCAGGAAGAGGAAAAGGTGTATGGGTGATGATGCTTTTGATGAAGATAGCTGTACCACCGCCCTGTCGGCCGACCCGATCAGACCGATGGGCGACGTAACTAGGCAGCGAGACATTTATACCAGCATGCAGGTGTGTTTCGGTCACCAAGAGGATGTCGATCCCGTAGGATTGTACAAATTCCAGAATGCCAGGACGTTGTTCCCTTACGCCGTTGGCATTCGAGAAAGCGACGCGTAATGGTCTACGCACAACACGGTAGGCCATTACTGGGAGGATCTAGGGAACAGCTGCTCTAGTGTTTGCAGCAGGATCTGGTGTTTTTGTAGGACGTCAACATTGGCGTCCGTTATGGTCTGCATACACCTCCTCAGAATGGGAAATGTCCGTTTAATCATATCCCCGAACCAATTGGACAGGGTTCTAAATTCCTCAAGGTCTGCCGAGGATATAGCACTTCCAAGTGGCGCCAATGGGGCCAACGGAGTGGTGCGTGCCGGTTGGGCATGTTGGGTTGGGGCCGGAGTGGGTACCTCGGCAGTAATGGTGACTGCATCAGACGCAGTCATTTGCTCAAGTAGAGCTGACCGCTGTCTTTCAGCCTTTCTTTGTTTCCTCTCTCGCTTTTCGCGAGAGGGGCGTGGAGGTGGAGCTACACTCTCCTCCACGCTGGTGGCTGGTGCAGTTTTCACATTTTGTGCCTGTGCAGGTGTGGTTTGTGCAGTTTCAGTATGCTGCAAAATATTCTCAGCCTCGTTTAGAGCGGCGGCGAAGCTCACCCCTGCGCGGACTGGTGCCACATTTTTAGGACCGCGGCGGCTCTCAATGATTTTTTTCCGCACTTCAGTCCCCTTGTATACACTTACATGGGGTTTGTGGCAATTGGCACACTCTTTTTCTTCTTTGTCGCAATTTGCGACAAGGTGTTCTCCTGCACAGCGTAAGCATGCGAGCTTTCGTTCACATGCTTGGCTGGAGTGGTGAAAACCCATGCATCTGCGGCATTGGGCTGGGCCATCTTGCCCATAAAATCGCTCCACCTTGACCACAGTGTGGAACAAGGTGCGCACAGCGTCTATTGGTTGTATTTGTTGGTCCAGGACTTTGTCCACCACTACCATGGGTACCTTTTTGGACCCCTCCTCGGTCCAAATGGTCTTTCTCAGCTGCGCTGCAGCTGAGATTTTGATTCCATGCTCTTCTAGGAGAGCCTGTGTGATTTCCTCTGGTGTCCCCTGATTATGCGTCTTTCGACGTTAGGACGCTGAAGGGAGTAGGAGTAGTAATGAATCTGCTCCTCCCTTAGGACTTGCTTAGCCCTTTCAAAGTCCTCGGACGTGTAGGTTCGGATATGAACTTTTCTTGGTTTTCTCTGAGCCTCAAAGCCCTTGACCAATTTGGCCGCAAGTAGCTTCATGACCTTGATATGATTCTTGAAAGAATCCGCTATTATAGGCGGAATCTTAGGGCCCTTCTCGGTTAAGGGTGGTTCTTTGGCCCCTTGTGGGGGATGCAGACTTGTGTTAGAGGAGTTTCTCTTCCTCCTGCGCTCAACGACGGTGAAGCCGTCGTCTTGCGCGGTGGCGTCCTCCTCGGACTCTGTCTCAGACAGCGGGAGGTGTGGGTTGCTTGGTACGGTGCCTATGGTAGGTTGAACTACCCGTTGTGGGGCCAAACCCTTACGTTTGGACCCCTTAAGCCTCTTGGCTGCAGGTTCTGCCACTTCAGGTGGGGATGGTTGGGAGCTAGTCCCAGGTTTTTGGTCGAGTGGTCTTGGTCTGGTATTAAAGTCAGTCGGCACGGTTACCCTCCGGCTGCTTGTAGCGGACCCGACCCCCTCCTTAGAGGAGGAGGCGCCTATGCAACAGTGGCGGCTCGTGAAGTTCGACAAAGGTGGGGCACAGTAAAATTAATTGTAATCATGCAAAGAATAAAATCTTACCTTGTATTTATTTTCGGTAAATGAATTCCATCCTCCTGTTCTTTACTGCAGCAAATTCTTCAATCACTTTCTTGTTGAATTCCGGGATGTTGTGTATCATTTTCTTTTCAATTGACAGCATAGCTAAAGCGTTCAACCTGTCATTTCCCATTGAACTGCGCAAGAAAGTCTTTATTCTATTTAATGTTGAAAATTACCTTTCAGCCTCCACAGTCGTCATCGGGATTGTGACTATTATCTTCAACACTGTCACACACTCAGAAAATGTACGCAACATATTATTGTCGAGGAAAAACTGCAGAAGCGCGGCCGCGCCGGAGGCTGTACGGAAATCTTCGCGTCCATATAATATCTCCAGTTTGGTTTTCAGTTTCGGACCATTCATGGTTGGATAAAGCTTTAAAGTAGTTTGAAAGTCATTTTCAGGAAAAACAGCACTATACTGTGAAAACTGGCCCACAAAAAATAATTTAGATGCGCACAAATGATCTGCAAACTGAAATCTGTCTTCGATATGTGTCACAATCCTGTCACAAACTTCGATAGCAGATATATGGTCATCTCCATTATCAATATGTCGCCTTTTTGACATGGGCTCATTTAAAGGGATTCCAATCTCTTCATATTGTTTTCGGACATTCGCTATCGCTTTGACAAACTTGCTGATGAAATCTTTCATTTTAACGGCATCTATATCCTTTTGTTGAATGCAGTCAAAGAAGATAGCAAGATGAGGCATAACCTTATGGTAGAAAGACAGCCAGAATGAGAACTGAGAGTCTCTTAAGGTGCGAATAAATCCTGCAGCTTGGCCAGAAGCGTTTTTGTCGTTTAGTTCAGTGTCTCTAATGTGTTCGAAACATTTCATCAGATTTTCTTTATGTTCAAACACAGTATTTACAGTTCTGTGTTGAAAATACCATCTTGTTGGTGGGACAGAACCAATCTTTCTTTGGACGAAGTCTACTAAGAAATCCATTCTCTTTGGAGACCTTGAGAAGAATGTTCCAATGCCTTGGAGATCTTGAAAAAATATCCTGCTGTGTGAAGATGATGAAGTGGCATTCTGCAGAATCAAATTCCCTTGATGTGCGTAACAATGAATAAAATTTGCCCGTGGATATTTCTCTTTTATCAGGGAACGCACTCCACCCCTTTCTGCACTCATGACAGAAGCTCCATCAAATGTTTGGCATACAAGCTTTTCTGGAGTTTTATCGACACCTAGTTCATGTAACTGGTCTAAAATTATTGCAGCTAATCCTCGAGCACTCCTATCATTAACTGCAAAAAACCCCCAAAATCTTTAAACTATTCTGCCTTCTCTTTGAAATCTTAAAATTAATGACATTTGGGTTGTGCATGAATTATCGGTCGTTTCATCAGCCTGAATGGAGAGAAATTCTTCGGAACTAATTTCATTGATGATATTTTCCCGGCATACTGTCAGAATGGCATCTAAAAGTTCATTTTGGATGGTCTTCGACGTTCCTTTGAATACTGTCGAGTGTTCTAAATGGTCCTTTAAAACACTGTCCAGGGCTGCAGTATAATTAATGAGACCTCTGAAAACACCTGGATTATCAGACTCCTCTGTCTCGTCATGACCACGCAAGCCTAATTCAAATTCCCCACAGAATTGAATTGCGTCGATTATGCGCGATAGAATGTACCTATTCTTTTCAACGAGCTCATTGTGTTTACGTATAGATGTTCTGTACGCATCATCAAGCTGTGCTCTGATATTCAGGTTCCCCAAGACTGCTAAATTTGTTTCATTATTTAAATGACTTTTAGACATTCCATGTTTTTTACACTTTTCAGACAAATGTTTGAGGTCTTTAATACCACTTTTGGTCCAGATTTCGTCACCACCGAACAAAAGACATGGAAAACAAAACAATGCATTTTTTTCTGAACACCCGCAGCTCCATTCCCACTTTTCATAAAATGATTTGTTGAATTTTCTATTGTACGTTCTATGTTTATCCTTAAAACTAGATTAACTCATACCTGAGAAAACTACTTAACCAACAGACTCACGTAAACTAAAGAAATACAAGCCTGATGCTTGTAAATTAGCGTGAAAACCGAAAACCTTCCTGTTATGTGCTGCTATGTATACCACAGAAGTGTGCAAAATGAGAACTAGTTCCACTAGAATAGATGTCTCTGCTCTACTGCTAGCATTCATCTATTGGAGTGTCATCTAGTGACCAAAATCCTAACTTCTACCAGGAAAGTGTCTTGTTCACATCAACATCACACGAATTATGTGACCCGGCGTAGTGTTATTCTCGCGTTTCTCCCCCCACCCGGTACCCAGAAGCGCACGAAGATGGCAAGCTGCAATTGGCCAGCAGTAAGCTGAAGAAGTCACATTGAGAATGTGACCCCAGCCATGTTGCCAAGTTTGAATACAACTGGTACAACCAAAGAGTATACAAACTAGTAATCAATGGGTGTAACTGGCATGCTTTTAAGGAAGCGCTAATTTTGAATAAATTACTGATTTTAACATGAAATTTAATTCTGATTTTAAAGGAGGGGCACGTGACCATGTGCCCTTAAGGTAGAACCGCGCCTGCTATGCAAGCCATTACGGCTTGAGGTATTGGACCAGAGGTACTTACCTTTGGCTGCGGCCTTGCAAGCCCGATGTCTCGTGGTCCGTCAGTCAGTTTGTCTGTCGGGAATAGTTACCTGACTCTTATTAATGCGCGCACCCCTCCGAGTGCAGGATCGATGTAGAAGAAGAAGCGCTGTTGAGGATTGATGCGACACGCTGCAGTTTGCTTTCCAAACTTCTTGCAGCGTGACCGCGGAAACTTGTGCTGTGGCCTGGCTATGAAGTTCTTTGCTCCACCACGTCGCTGCAGTCGTTCTCCTGCTGCTGCCCCCTGGTGAGAAGATCAAGCACTCCCAGCTCCAGTAGCATAGAAGACGAAGTGTACTCGACGCGAGCCGCTGAGCGAATAAGGGCGTGACCAGTGACCAGTGACCGAGTTCAGGTAGTACAGGTTCTCCTGTACGGGATGTCGTGTTTGCCGCTAATGCGACTTTATCTGTGCGGTATTGGAGGTAAAATAAGGACGTTTCCTCAGTTTTCCAAATATATACTATGGTTTGGTGGATGTGGTTTGTGTTGTCCTGACCAATGAGTGGATCTGTGATTGGGCCGGTGTTTTTTTCCTTTTTTTTTTTTTTTCTTCTTTAAACAAATTTTTTGTGTGGTGGGGACAAAGGTTACTTACGCCCTAACCGTATGCACGCATGCGAGTGTATGACTCCAACCCTGGCTTCGAACCCGGGCAGCCTACTCACTAAAAAACCCCACCAGAAGACATTTCTTTGCAGAGTCGCATTAAGGCTTCTGCGCGTTCAATTGATGATAGATGAGAGCTGCCTGCCAGGGGCAGTAACAGCTGGTAATTACAGAAGAAGTTCCCTGTCTTAAAGGGGAGAATTTGATGAATGATTGTGCGTATGATAGTCGGGTCCCGCATTTGTGTCAGTCCCCGTCAAATCGCACACCCGTAAAACACGACTGTTTCGTAGGAGGTTCAATTTTTTTAAGAATAATAGAGGTTCAATTTTTTTAAGAATAATAGACATCAAGTAAGGAGACCCGTAAGTTTTTATTTCCGTATTTTTTTATTTCGTATTTTTAAATTACTTGCTTAGTTATGGCTATTAGAAACCAAGCAATTTCTGAGCGCACCGAAATATAAACTCACTTATTACTCTAAGACCATATAGAGCTGAGAGTTGGGGTATGGCGCACTGGAAAGGTTAATAAAGCAGTTTTAACAGCTTTCAATCAATCATTATTACACACGAATTTGGACTGTTTTTTGATGACATATTTTGTAAAACCAAAAATCGAATTTAAATCTATGTCCTAACAATCTAAAAAAAAAAAAAAAAAAATACACACGTATTCCCTGACATTTTATCTATAAAATAAGATATTAAGAACTATGGAGCGAGCATAAGTGCATTTGCTACAATTTTTTTCTGGAGGCCTGCAAGCGCTCACGGAGGACAGGAAGTAGTGCTCCATTTGTACAGCTGAATTCACCGAGGAGGAAGCATATGTAAAGGTTGAAAGCGAGTACCGAACCAGGTGATTGCAGACAGCATGCGAATTGGTGCGTCAGCTTCATATGCTACTCACATAACGTCTTCTTACTAAGGCAGTCAGTTGATGCAGAAAAATGTCTCAACAATGTACCTTCTTTCTGATACTCCTGTAGCATCTGATACGCGCTTTTCAACTTTTTGAATTTTGTTGAAATAATCTTCTAATGTAAGCGTTTAGCTTCTTTCTTCATGTACGCGCATACGTTTGAAACAATTTCTCTGCTCTGACTGTGTAATGTTTTGGTCCCTAATTTAAAACGTACATGTGCCATAATTATGATCAATGTCTCAAAAATTCACTATATTCACTCCTTATCGCAAAGATCTATGTCTTCAACTGCATGCTGCACTAAAAGGCACCTGTGCATTAGCAAGAACTGTCTCAGATCATGCAGACATCACTACCTTCCCCCTCCCTCCCCATGTAGTGCAAGGTTTCATTCGCAGAATTATACAATATGAGCTGATGAAACAGAAAAAAACTATGGTTCGCCTACACCAGTGCTGTCAATCGTGGCCCCGAGTGGCAATGCCACGGAGAGAGCAAATCGCCGTCCCCTGGGCATAGCGGGCCAGTCCGTTAGAAACCAGTTCAGTCCAGTTTTCCTTGTGATGCAGGCTGCGTCCGAGAGCACAGACATTAGTCATTTGGTTTCGCATGTTTCGAATGGGAAAGCAATTCCTCTACAAAGTTGTGGTAGTAGTATTCAGTACCTAATATGCAACCAGTATCTTGCATTAAAAATACAACATACAAAGTCATTATGAACATAGATAAAGTAAGTAATACAGCAGTTCGTCTGGAGCTGTTACAAGTACAGTGTGAGTGTCACCTTCATGAGAAATTTGACAATTCATGCTGATCGAATTCTACCGGAAACTTCACAATAGGCGCTTTCCAAATTCGATTCCTAACACAGCAAAAACTATGACAATGTATGGTAGCACCTACCTTTGTGAACAGGGTTTCTCTATAATGCAGCTCCTGAAAACTCGCCACAGAAACAGACTCTCGGATAGCAATTTGGCATCCAGTCTTAGAATCTGTCTTTGTAAGCCAAATTTTGAAAAGTGTGTGAATAGAAAAATATGCCAAGTGACTGATCCTATAAATGTGTAACATGTGTTATTTTACTTAGGTTTTCAGCAAGATTGTCTTAAATGCATTATGCAAACGCTTAACACTAAAATACGTATCTTTAAGAACAGCAGTTTTCAAACAACTTGCATGTAGTCCTTTGCTTTAATTTTGGAGGAAATCACCAACCCCTGTTACTAATAATGTTTCGTGTTATTTCGCTTATTTGAAGATAATACAAGTAAATATTCTGTTATGTTTAATCAAAATAGCTAAGAATATTCATCTAAGGTATAACAGAATTTGAAAGCTGCTATTTACTTTTTATATAAAATAGGTATATCTGATACAAGTTCGTATAAAAAGCACTATTATTAATACCGCGTAATTATTCTCTTATTTATTTATTTATTTATTTATTTATTTATTTATTTATTTATTTATTTATTTATTTACTTACTTACTTACTTACTTACCTACCTGCCTGCCTGCCTGCCTGCCTGCCCGCCCGCCCGCCCGCCCGCCTACCCACCCACCCGCCCACCCACCCACCTACCTACCCACCTACCTACCTACCTACCTACCTACCTACTTACTTAGTTACTTACTTATTTATTTATTTAATTATTTATTTATTTATTCATTCATTCATTCATTAAAAATAGATTGAGATTTTTATATCTGGGACTGAAAAACATCTATCTTTAAGAGGCATGTAAGTGCGTAAGTGGTGTACTTTCCATTTTGAGAATGCTAACCCAAGGGCTAGGGTAGCTTTAATAGTAACTGTAATTCAGCCTAATATCAGAAGGTTGCAACTGTTTTAACCAACATGAATAACTACGTCAAGTAGTTTTCTATTTACGCGTGAGATGTACTGTTCCCCTTTGCAGATCCAACTTGTATCTGTGCTATGTATCCTTGTAGGCAATTCTGAAGGAAAAAAGTTCGTAAGGTGTATGTACTCCAAGAAAGGTTTTATTCGTGGACGCGACCAACTTGCAAGTAAACAGGTATCAATTGATAAAGCTTCTAGTGTTGATATGTATTACGTCATGTTTTGCCCGCCATATGTAGATGTTGCACAGTTGAACCCCGAGAGACCTGTGACCTTGAAACCACTGGCCTACAGGACTTCCAGTCAAAGTCAGGGGCCAAAAACGATGGGTCAAGCTATGCTTTAAAATTACACTCCTTCATTCCTTTGTCAAAAAATTAAGCTTTAGTGAAACAGTTTTTTTTCGAAGAAGGAGATAGACGAGTAGAAATTAAAATTTTTGTGTTGCATGTAAACATCAGCTTAAAATGCATATTTTAAAAACATTTTGTAGATACTAATAGTGTACATACAATAGTGACAGCTAGCAGTGTTGTATTGTTGTAACGTTCATGGAACCTCAAGCAGTTAACAGTTGCTGTAATGGAAGGTGGCAATTGTGCGAGGTTACGGTAGCCGTCACCGCTGCTACACGAGTGATTTGTAAACTAATTACAACTGAGCTATTAGAGACTCCATTCTGATTTTTTCTGAGAATATTGAATAAACTTCAGCGTATTTTCAGTTTCTTTTCTTCAGATCTTTAAATGGTCGAGTTTGTTTTATTATCTAAGTTTAAAAATGTAAACGTATAAAATATAATATTAATAATAATTAATAAAGTTTTCTAATAAATACCTCACGAAATACTGCTATTTATCTTTAATTTGAGTCAAAGGTCAAGTAATTTAGTTGATTACAGTCGGAGGTATGATTGATCGAAGTGTGAGGAGCGCGCGATTTTTGGGACATTTCAAAAATTAATATCTGCCAAAAAAAAAAAAATTTTATAAAACGGAGAAACACGGGTCAGATGTATTTTGTTCCAAAACACCAAAAAAATTTTCACGAAAATCTGAGATATTTAGGTCAATTTTTACCGTATTTTGTGCGATTTCACGTGGAATGACTAATTTTCGTCCCGGTCAGTAACCTACAGTTTCATGCTGGCATGCAGTGCATGCGAGCGCGTCAACGATGAAGTCCCGGGCTGCAGTCATGATCAAGTCCTGGCTACAGCCTGGGGAGTTGGAGGTGACAGTGATAACGAAATTCATAGTAGTTTTACTTATTCTATGTTTGGCGCACCTAGTGGGAGCCGTGTCTGTGTCTAGGCGTCCCTAGTAGGACCCGTGTCTGTGCTTGGCGTCCACAGTGGGAGCCGTATCACTGCTTGGCATCCTCAGTGGGAGCAGTGTCTATGCTTGAACGTTGCCTTTCAAGTCCAGGTGTCGCCTGGTCGTCTAGAGCAGTGATGTCAAAGTCACAGGCCGCCGAGAGCTCCCCTGGGCATCTTGTACATGCTGAGGGTAAAACATAACGTAATACATATCAACACCAGCAGCGTTATCACCTGATACCTGTTTACTTGCAACTTGGCTGCGTCCAAGGATAAAACGTTTCTTAGAGTGCGTATATATTATGAATGTTTTCCTTCAGAATTGCCTACAAGGATGCATAGCACAGATACAAGTTGGATCTATGAAGGGGAACAATACTTCTCACGCGTAAAAGAAAGCTACTTGACAGTTATTCAAGTTGATTAAAATAGTAACATAGTTGCAACTTTCTGATGATTAGGCTGAATTATAGGTATTATTAAACCTACTCTAGCCTTTGGGTTAGCATTCCCGTACTGTGAAGTACACCATTTACGCTCTTCATACCTCTTAAAGATAGACTTTTCAATTCCAGATGTAAAAATGTCAAAATTGATTTTCAAATGAATAAATAAATAAACAAAATAAATAATAGAATAATTATACAGTATTAACAACAGTGCTTTTTATACGAACTTGTATCAGATATACCTATTTTATACAAAAAGTAAATGGCAGCTTTGAAATCCTGTTATCCCTTAAACGGATATTCTTATCTATTTTGATTAAACATAAATGACAATATTTACTTGGATTGTCTTCAAACAAGTGAAATAACACGAACCATTATTAGTAACAGGAGTTGACGATTTCCTCCAAAATTAAAGGGAAGAACTACAGGTAGGTTGTTTGAAAACTGCTGTCCTTAAAGATACATGTTTTAGTGTTAAGCGTTTGCATAATAAATTTAAGAGAATCTTACTGAACACCTAACTAAAATATCACATGTTACACATTTGTAGGATCAGTCACTTGGCATATTTTTGAATTCACACACTTTTCAAAATTTGGCTCAATAATATTACAAAGACAGATTCTAAGACTGGAGGCCAAATTGCTATCCGAGAGTCTGTTTTTGTCGCGAGTTTTCAGGAGCTATGCAGAAACCCTGTTCACAAAGGTAGGTACTACCATACATTGTCATGGTTTTTGCTGTCTTAGGAATCAAATTTGGGTAACGCCTATTGTCAAGTTTCTGGTAAAATTCAATCAGTGCGTTTGAGTATGAATAATTGTCAAATTTCTTTTGAAGGCGATGATCACACTGTACTTCTAATAGCTCCAGCTGAACTGCTGTATTCTTTACTTTATTTCATAATGACTTTGTATGTTGTATTTTTAACGCAAGATACTGGTTGCATATTAGGTACTGAATACTACTACCACAACTTTGCAGAGGAATTGTTTTCCCATTCGAAACATGCGAATCCAAATGACTCATGTCTGTGCTCTCGGACGCAGCCTGCATCACACGGAAAACTGCACTGAACTAGTTTCTAACGGTCTGGCCCTCTATGCCCAGGGCACGGCGACTTGCTCTCTCTGTGGCATTGCCACTCGGGGCCACGATTGACACCACTGGTCTAGAGTGCACACTTGGCTGGCAGTCTGCCTGAAATGCAGGTGCGAGCCAGTGCCACTCCCGAGGGGGCCCTCTCCCCTGGGTCCGACTTGGCTAGGTAGCGCAAGGTCTTGGAGGGCGCTGTAGGAGATGGACGACATGTGGGATGTCTAACTTAGAACCAAAGTCAGTAGATTAGGTTACTGTATGAGATTGTTAAGGAAATAGTTTATGGCAACGTCTATGTCTGGATTGATTAAGTTTCTGTCAAATAAGGATAGTGGTCCTTGTGTATGTCAATGGTCGTTTCGTATTGTCCAAGTGCAGTGATAAGTGTATTGTGGTGTGATGGGATTTTATTGTATAAATCGAAAGCTAGTCTTTTAATAAATTGTTCTATCGTATGCATGTGTAAGTCTTCGTGCAGTTGTTTGGATGGTGCTAAGTATGGGACTTAGGCTACTATACGTAGTATCTTATTTTGTAGTTGTATTCTTTTAATATGCGATTTTGCCGCGTAGCCCCAGACCGGCGCCGCGTACGTCAGTATGGGCCGTATAAGGGTTTTATAAAGTGTTAGGCCTATGTCGAGCTGTAGGGCGTTACTGTAGTTGATTAAGGGATATAGCTTGCTCAACTGAGCATAGGCTTTTCTGCGCACTTCCTCTATGTGAGTGCGCCATGTGAGACCCCGATGTATCACTAGACCTAAGTACGTTACTTTATTGGTCCAGGTGATGTCGTTGTTAAAATGTTTTAGTGGTTGCAGTCCATGCCTCGGGTGGTAGTGTTTTTTTTTTTTTTTTTTTTTTGCGTTTTGTAAAGATTATAGCTTTACTCCTAGCGGCATTGACTTTGATTCGCCATTGGGCAAGCCAGGGTTCCAGTTGGTCCAGTGATGCCTGGAGGTTTCTGCGTACGAATGCAGGTTTACCGGATTGAGTCATAATCGTCGTATCGTCGGCATACAGGAGATATTTTGTGTTCGCGCTTTTTGGTATCTCATTTATATACATATTGAATAAAAGCGACCTGAGTATACTACCCTGAGGGACACCCGCCAGTATCGGGCGGGGTGTGGTCTTTGCATCATTCGCTAGTGAGGAGAAAGATCGCTCGCGCAAATAGTTCCCTGTTAGCTTAATCATTGTGTCCAGGTATTGTGTTTGTCATTTTTCGTAACAACCCTGCATGCCACACGCGGTCGAAAGCACGTTCTATGTCCAGTAGTACGGCTCCCGTTGACTTTTTGAAATTGAAGCCTTTCGTAATGTACTCGGTGGCGCGCAGGAGTTGTAGCGTGCATGAATGGTTGTCCCGGGAACCAAACTGTTCGGGAATTAAAATATCATGTTTTATAATAAATTCATTAACGCGCTTAAGTATTATTTTTTCAAGAAGTTTGCTGATCGTGTTGAGCAGTCTAATAGACCAGTAGTTTTGTGGGTCCGCGTTAATTTTGCCTTTCTTCGGGAAGTGTAGCACATTTACTGTTTTCCCTAACAGGAAGCAGGCGTGCAAAAGGCAGAGTTTGAATAGTTTCGTTAGAATTTCTAGTGCGTTAGCCGGTAAGTGTTGCAGCGCAATGTTCGGGATTTGGTCTGGCCCTGGTGTTTTTTTTGGTAGATGTCTGATTATCCATTTGATTTCGCAGGCATGTGCTTTTTTGATTCTGTCGTGTGTTTGCCTTTCATGTATGTTTTGAGCTATGGTCTCAGTTTCGTTTACAAATACTCGCCATTATGGCGCTATGTTAGGCTTAAGCGTAATTTCTAGTGCATCTGCTAGTGCTTCTGCTTTCTCTTTCATCCGTGGTAGGGATATGTTGGCCCACCTGAAGAGCGGGAATCGAGATCTTGTCCCGGGTGAGACATTTGGCTATTCTCCACACTGTGTTGGTGCCCGGGTTTAGCGATTGTAATGTGTCGTTCCACTGGTTGGATATAACAGTGGATGTCCGCTCACGAAGTTGTTGGTTCAGGGTTTTGAGTTGATTCTGTGGAACTGCCACCATTGTGGCATACTGTATTGCCTTTTCCACCTTTCCGGTAGCAGTATCTATATCCTCAATTGAGTCAACGTTAATGTTCGACATTTGGGCATCTATGGTTTCTGCAAAGGTGTCCCAGTTGGCTTTGTTATAATTTCGCCTCGGTCTGAGTGGTACACTCCAGAGAGGGCCTTCAAGTTTTATAAGGGCCGGTAGATGGTCTGACCATATCTCGTTATATACTTTGAGGGAGACGCGGGTGTCGGCTTGCCTTTCTAGCACTATGTCTAGAATATCAGGCGTTTGGTTTGCCTGAAACGGTACACACGTCGGTTCTGCGGGCGCGTGTTTCATGTAATCGAATCTGGCGTAATAAGGTTTGGCCTGCCGCGTTCATGTTGGATGAATTCCATAGTGGGTGTTTGGCATTGAAATCGCCTGCTATTATAACACTTGAGTTTAACTGCAAGAGCGAGTCAATGTCTGCTGTGACTATGTCGCCTGGTGGGTTGTATGCTGAGACGATGATTATGTGGTTGTTGTTAACTGTGATAGCTATTGCTGTTGCCTCAAATCTGTGGAGGGGTGAAAATGGTACTTGATAATGGGCGGTGTCTCTGCGGACAGCTATGGCTGTGCCGCCGTCGCCTATCTCTGTAATTTCTATAAAAATAGTATCCGGGTAGGTGCAGTCTATCACGAGGGTTCAGGTGAGTTTCCGTGAGGACTATTGCTATGTCATGTTTATCTAGAAAGTCAATAAGTTCATGTTTTCGTTGTCTCAGTCCATGTGTGTTCCAGGTCATCAAGATAGTAGTCGGATTAACGTCCATTGTGTGTCACGTCAAGAAGTCGTTGGAAGAAATTATAGTAGACCTGGTGTGTGTCTGACGTCTGGTCAGGGTTTAGTTGCAGTCTGTCCAGGGCCATGCAGCACATCTATAAATTATGGAACCACTCAGGGCTATTAATGTAGAGATGTGTAATTGTCACGGGAGTGGACCTGGGCCTGTCGAGTTGGTTTGGGGGCTTACCTGACGACTGTCTTTTTTGTGGTGGGGCCTACTCACAACAACAAAAAAAAAAAAAAACCGGAAGTCTTGAGGTCGAGAACTCAATGCTGCAGTACCGCATTAAGCACCTGCGCATTCAGTGGTGAAAGATGGAAGCTGCCTGCCAGTGGCAGTAACAGCGAGTATTACTGATGTGCCGGAGGACAGATATGACATAAGCCCTGAGTGCCCCCTGGTAGTAATTAATGGTGATGTGTTTGACAGTTGCTGGTGATCTTTTGTGTGTCAGCCATTTGGCATCGTTAAGTGTTACATATAGTGTAGATGGGTGTGAGGGATGACTGAAGTGAGCATGTTTAGTTTATTCTCCACCCGAAGGTTTCGTTACTTGTACTTAGAGTATGTTGTTTTTTATTTTTTTAAATTTTTTAACATTTTTATTATTATTTTTGAATAGCCTATGATCTATACTAGAAGTATTATAGTTACGCTTACACATCTAGGTGCAGTGTATGGTGGCATAATTTGCAATGTTCTAACTATCTTATCTATTATGCTTACTTACTATGCTGATATCAAGCCGGGGGCTTCGTCATTGATCATGCACCTGTTCGTGCCTGATCGTATATAGTGCAGGAGCGAGCCTGTGCCACTGCCGGGGAGGCCCTCGTCTCCCGGGGTCCACCTTGGCTATGCAGCGCAAGGACCTGTGAGGGCTTGACAATATGGATGTGTATTGCAGTGCTTTGTGTTTGTTGTGTGCTTCCCTTCATCCCCCAACCAGCAATTTCATTGTACTAAATTATTCAGGTATTCCTGGATGCTGAGTTCAGGTTCGCCTATGTTTATAGTGCGATCGAACAATGACAGAGGGCGGAGGTGTTTGTCGCGTGCCATATCATACTCCCCGAGCATTCGTATTTGCTCGTTATGGTTCTTGTTCTTTTTGGCGTACAGGTTGCATGCCAGGTGTTTAATAAACTGCTCGATTGTGAGCATTTTTAGCTCTTCGTGTCGCTGGTACGAAGGAGCTTCTGGCGGTAATTTTGCAGTGATTCGCAGTATTCTATTTTGTATCGTTTGGAGGCGTTTTATGTGCGTTTTTGCCGCATATCCCCATACCGGGGCGGCGTAAGTTAAGATGGGTCGGGGCAGCGTCTTATAGAGCGTAAATCCCATGCGTAGCTTAAGGCTGATGTTCAGATTAATCAGCGGGTACAGTCTGTTGAGTTGGCCATTGGCTTTTGCTCTGGCCGCATTAATATGTTCACTCCATGTCAGATATTCATCCATGTTAACCCCGAGGTACGTGACGGATGTCTCCCACCCGATTGGTTCCTGAGTTAGGGTGAGGGGTGGGAGTGCTCGCCTCCTTTGTCTATGTAATTTTTGTCCGGTAAAAATGATGGCTTGGCTTTTACTAGCATTCAGTTTTACCCGACATTTGGTGAACCAGGGCTCCAGAGCGTTTAGTGCATTCTGAAGCCGTAGGTGTATGATGCGTGGCTGTGTGGATTGTGTGGCCAGCGCCGTGTCGTCCACGTATATGTATTTATCTACCCTGACTAGTGGTGGTAGATCGTTGATGTATATATTAAATAACGTAGGCCCGAGTAAACTTCCCTGTGGGACTCCCGCGTTTATTGGGTGCAATGAGGATTCGGTATACTCAATTGAGATTCTGAAGCTCCTTCCGCTGAGGTAATCTTTTATATAAGGCAACCATTAATCTTGTATCCCTATGCGGATGAGTTTGTGCAGTAATCCTGCATGCCACACTTTATCGAAGGCGCGTTCTATGTCCAATAGGACCACGCCTGTCGATCGTTTAGTGTTAAATTCTTTGGTGATACTGTCTGTAAGCCTAAGGATCTGTAGTGTTGTAGAATGGTTGGCCCTGAAGCCGAACTGATCGTCAGTTATCACATTGTTTTGAAATAGAAATGAGTTCAGGCGTTTGAGTATGATTTTTTCTAGCAGATAGCATAGTGTGCTTAATAGGCTAATTGGCCTGTGATTAGTAGGAATGAAAGGATCTTTATGTTGCTTAGGAAACATTAGGATTCGTGCTTCCTTCCAGCGGTTTGGAAATTTTCCGTGTTCCAGCGCGTAGTTGAATATATCCGCCAGCACTTTTAAGGCTTTAGGCGGAAGATGTTTCAGGACTATATTGGGAATATTGTCGGGTCCTGGAGCCTTACGTGTAGGCAAGTGTGCCATTAGCCACTTAATTTCGCCTGCACTGGTCTTTCGAAGTTTGTTGTGTGTTGGAATATTCCCTATTTCAGCGATTTGGTCTTCCGTTGCTGCTGCGAAATGTCTGTCGCACGGGTCAGCATTCGTTTGGAATACCTGCTCTAGTGTGTCCGCGAAGGCTTCTGCTTTTTCAGTCGGCGTTTCGGCTATTTGCCCGTCAATATGTAGGTGCGGTATGTTTGTGCGAGTGCGTGTCAGGCACTTCGCTATTCACCACACTGTTCGGTTTTGTGGATCAATGTCCTCCAGAGTGACGTTCCATTGTCGTCGTTGTTGTTGTTGTTGTAGTGTTTAACGCCCGCTTTTACTACTACGGCACCGCAGGCGGTACGTTCCATTGTCCCCTTATGTGTTCGGCCATTAGTATATCGGCCGTGACTCTGAGGTTGTCATATTCGTTTCGATGTTTTTGGTTTCGCGCACGCTGCCATTTACGCCTGGCCCTGTTCCGGTCCTGCATCGCCTGTCTTACAGCCCAAGGGAACTGTGTGGTTGCCCTATTCGTTGGCCTAGTTAAGGGAACATGTTTTTCGGTCGCATGGTGAATAGTTCTGGTGATTATTTCTACGGCTTGCTCTCGAGTGTCTTGTGAGCTTATGGCAGGGTTGTTTTGTTCGAGCTGCGTTTGAACTAGCGCTTCGAACTCGGGCCAGTTTGCGTGATTGTAGTTGCGCCTAGGCTGTTCTGGTTTGAGCATTACGGGCGCCGCGACCTCCATTATTACCGGTAAATGGTCCGATGTGAGGTCGTTTAATACCGTAGTTTCGGTGTCAAATGGTATTCCTTTTACTAGGGCGATATCGAGGATATCGGGCAACTGATTGGCCGCTCGCGGGATAAAGGTCGGCTCGTCTGGGCCAGTTAGGAGGATGTTTGCCCTGTTGATGAAATTTAGAAGTTGTGTGCCCTGGGCATTCGCTGTTCAACAGTTCCATAGATTAAAGCTTGGCATTAAACTCGCCAGCCGCAATTACCTTGGTATCCATTCGCATTATTTTGTCGACATCCTCCATATCAATATTCAGCGGAGGGTTATATGCGGCTACTACTGTTACAGCGGCACGGTGCAATTGCACATTTACCACTGTGGCCTCCAACCAGTTTAATTCGGGTACTTGTTTCTGGTAGTGATTGATAGAATTTAGTATTATTACTGCCATGCCTCCCCCTCTTCTATTTCGGTCATTGCGGTATATACAGTAACCCGGAATGGAGAAGCGGTCCATTGGTCCTAAATGAGTTTTGTTCAGAAGCGCAATTTGGATAGAGTTTCTTACCAGGAAGTCCGTTAATTCCTGACGTTTGCCTGTAATATTATGGCAGTTCCAGTATAATATGTTTACTGTAGATTTACTGTCCATTACTGGTTGTGGGATGAAAGTACTAGGAGATATCTGGCAAGATAGTTGAAGGGGTAAAGTAGGTCTGCGTCTTGATGTGTAATCAACTCCAGCAGCCATTTCGTATGTTTCAGGAAGTTTTCATAACTCACTTCCCTGGAGACTCCTAGTGAAGCCAAGAGCTCCCTCAAGGCCATTCCATTTAAGAATGTTTCGCGGGTGGTGAGCGCTTCTGAAGAGAAGATTGAATCTTCCAGCGCTGTCGGAGTAGCTTGTGTCTGTGTGCGTGTGTTGGTTGTTGTGTAGTGTTCCTGCTACTGGTGTGTTGGGTGCGCTCAGGTGGTGCCACGGTCAGACCGGTGATGACTCGGCCTCCCTGGCAGTAGAAGGGCGGGGTTCTGGGGCTGGCCTGTTTCGGCCGCGACGGTCCTGAATGAACCATCCTTCATTATTGTTGGGAACAGCCTGTGTTCTATTTAGCTGTCTCTGTGGTTGAGGTCGGGGGGCCCTATTTGGCTGTTCCCTTGGCCTTGAGTATAGTGCCGCCTGGTAGACTGGGCAACCGCGCCATGTTGCCCCGTGGCCTGTGTGATTACACAGTACGCACAGTCGTTCCTGGGGACGAACTCTACATAAATAAGAGGGGTGAGGGCCTTTACATTTGGCGCATATATTGACTGGGGCCTGAAAGTATAAATGTGTATGAAACAGTTGTTGGCACTTTCTACACTGTTTTGGTGCTGGAGTTGTCCTGTATTCCTCGACTTTAACTTTAAAATGAGCTAAATACTTGAGGTCTCTAATTTTTCTATTTCCTGGGGTGTCTGCAAGCTCAATTAGGTACATGGGGAGCACGGTACGTGTCCTGTGACGCTTGTGCATCTGGACAGCCCTGATGACCTCAAGGTTGTGGGTGATCAGTTCTAACTTTATGTGTTCCCCGGAGACTTCGGCATATACACCTTTGACAACAAATCTGTGTCTTTTCGGAGGGTTCTGACATGAGGTGAGAGTGTATTTGCGTGCTTTTGAGGTGTTCTACAAAAGCATTGTAGTCCCTCCTAGAGAATAGCTTAAATTCGTAGTCTCCGGAACGTGACGCGAACCTGACTGTGTACTTGTATAGATATTTGTTTGTTGTATCAAAGCAATGGGTTATTGTGTGTATGGGTGTTGTCTGGCGCTTATGTACGAAGATTGGTGCCAAATCGGACCTGAACTCCGTGAATGTGTTGGTGTGGGAGGAACTTGTGCTCGCCTGTGGTTGTGCCGCTTAGGCGTAGGTCTCTGGTATCGGAGAGTGTGCTTTGGGTGTGGGGGAGGATCTCATGTCTGACAAGTCGATGAGGTCTTGAGGTGGTGTGTGTGGAGATGGTTGTGAATGTGTGTGCGGTGGTTGTGTTGATGTGCGTGTGTGTTGTCTGTGCTTGTGTGCATGTGTGTAGGCAGTGTTTGTGTGTGCATGGGTGTACTTTGTGTGTGAGAAGGTGTAGTTTGTATTTGTGCGCGTGTAGGCTTTGTTTGTGTGCATGAGCGTGTAGGCAGTGTTTGTGTGTGAGTGGGTGTAGGCTGTGCTTGTGTGTGCATGGGTGTAGTCTGTGTTGGCGTTTGCGTAAGCATGTGTTTGTGAGCGCACAAGCATGTGCATGTAGGGTGTGTTTGTGAGGGTGTGAGTGGGTGTAGGCTGTGTTTGTGTGTGCATGGGTGTAGTCTGTGTTGGCGTGTGCGTCGGCTGTGTTTGTGAGCGCACAAGCATGTGCGTGTAGGCTGTGTTTGTGTGGGTGTAGGCTGTGTCTGTGTGAGTGTAGGTGGTTTGTGTGTGCGTGTGCGTGTGCGTGAGTGTGAGTGTGACTGTGTGTGTGTGTGTGTGTGTGTGTGTGTGTGTGTGTGTGTGACGCCTGTGTAAGAGTGGGTGTTGGTATACGTGTTGGTGTGTTGACTGTTCGATTGGGTGTGGTGGCGTCGGTGAGAGGGAGTTGATTGTGAGTTGTATCCTGAGTTGGCGTAGGTAGGAGTGGAAGTGTGGGGTTCAGTGTTGGTGTTGTGTCTTGTGTGGGAATGTTCATAATGTCCAACTCAGAAGTTGTGCTACGCTGCGATTGCGTGCATGGTCGTGGGTTTGTGGATGATGATGATGGTGGTGGTGGTGGTGGCGGTGGCGCCGGCGGCGGCGGCGATGGCGGTGGCGGTGGTGGTGGTGGTGGTGGTGGTGATGTGGAGATGGGTGTTGATGGCTTGTCTTTTGTCATTTTTAGTGCCTTAGCTGTTACCGGGTTTTTGGTGGATGATAGGGATGAGGGGGAGAGTCTAATAGTCTTCTTCACCATTGCCAGATATTTTCTATTCAAGTGTATTTAGTGATCAGCTGAAAGGGTTGAAGGGGTTGTCTTAAATAAACCTAACAAGTATTAAGTATTAAGAGAATAAAAACCTAACGGGGAACTAAATGGGGGAACTTAAGCCTAGGAAGAGAAAGAGGAAAGTAGAAAGTAGGAGAGAAAGAAGCAGCTAGCGAGTGCTAAGAAGCGTGGCTAGCAGAGGACCGAACCTGTTAAGGCGCCTTTGTTTCAGTCAGAGACTGTTGACTGTGGTCTTGCTATCCCTCGTCTAATCTGCAGTGTATACTCACCTTTCCGGAACGGGTCGTTGCTGCACCCGGCAAGCGGGAGTTGGAGCGGTGATCTCCGGGCGTCTCTGAAAGTGAGTGGCGACCTGCGAACTTCGCTCACTGCAGATCGCTCGGACTCCCTTCTTCTCGCTTAACCAAGCTAGGAGGGCTTTTCAAAGCAACTGCAGTCGATCTCGAAGTTCTCGGACCAGTCCTCAGACCCACATGCGCACCAGTGGCAACCCACGACTGTACGGCTGTCATGAGGTCAGTGTTGCCAATAGAGGATCAAGAAAAATAACCAGACAAAAATAAGAAATCAGGCCCCTACAACCAGATAAGTCAGCAGTGGCCGAGCATTGTATAGAGTATGTCCACAAAATAAACTTTGAAGACATCAAAGTTCTGGAACATACGGATAAATACTGGGACAGAGTCATTAAGGAAGCCATTCAAATCAAACTACATCCAAACAATTACAACAGGGACCGCGGTCTTCAGTTAAGCCCTGCCTGGACAATAGCCATGAAACACATTCACAACAGCAACTATAGTGATTCGGGTCCAAGTACTGACCCTCAAGAAAACACTGTGGCCGGTGACAAACATAGCCCGAAACAGCAGGCCCAATCACAAATCGTCACCCGCTCATTGGCCAGGGCAACGCAACCCCCTCTCATCTAACATTGTGTATTGTCTCCAATATATCTACCTCTCTTCCATCTTCCTCCCCCAATTCACAAGTCCCCTCCACTTCCGGCTATTCTAATCATCTCCTCCTAAACGCAAGCCCTGGTCTCGCATACATGGTGCAGAATTCTGCAGAGCGTGAGACTCGTTTTAGGGCACTAACTGAATCATCTTCCCCACCTCCCGACAACCCCTCTTCCGCCGCAACCCAGCCTGATTTCCAACCTGGTCATTCTGGTACCCACGGGACTGACGTGCCGCCTTGGCTCTTTGTTGCGTTGGACCAGGGGCGTCTCGGAACCCTGTTGGGGGAGTTTGACCGGATACACACACCTTAAAATCTCCAACGTGCAAGTGAAACGATTTCCGGAGTCCAAATGGTACGGGCCTCATCTCGCGGGGATTACCGTAATCTTCGGGTTTTCCTCAGGGACAGGGGTGTAAGCATCTGGTTGGCCTCCAGGTTCGACACTGACACACCCCCTGCCTCACCCCCTACCTCCTCAAACCCTTTTCCACTCCAACCTAACCCTGAGGCTTCTTCTACTTCCTCTTCTCTTTCACATTCACCCTGCACTTCCCAAGTCCAAATCCGCTCCACCTCCCAAAAACCTACTCCACCATACCAAATCCTAAGGCTTCTACTTCCTCAAAGTTCACTCAACCACCCTCCACTCCCAAAGTCCTTCCTACCTCTCACGTTCCTTCCACAAACTCACCAAACCAATCACACATCCCATCGCACCCCTCTTCTTTCCCTATCAACACCAATAACTGTTTCACTCCCAGTTCAACTCCTCCTCTCTCCCCAAATCAACCATCAACCTCAACAGCCCAAATGCCCCTTCACAGCTCACAAATTCCCTCTTCCTCTCAAAGTTTATGCCCACCCCTTCCAAACCAATCATCAACCCTGTCCCATGCTGAGAAAGCCGCACAGCAAGCGCCAATATACGTGCACAAGGGACAGGAAGATTTTCCTACCTTGATGGGCGTTTTTGACGCTAGGTGGCCGAACTCGGGGTACACGATGTAGATAGCACCCGTGTCTGGGGACTGGATGCTCCGGACCTCTTCCATGGAGAGCTACACCAATTGGTGTAGACTTATGGAGGAGCAGGGATGGTCCTATTCCTTGACACGAGGAGATGATGATCGGTCTTATAGACTGGTCGTCAAGCAACTGTTTCTGGATCATGCTGAAAGCATGTTATCAGATCTTCAGCGTGTTGGTGTCCAGGCCTCGAGGGTTGTCCAGCTGAGGCGACTTTCTAGAGGCCGCCCTTTACTTCCCATTTATCTCGTTGAGGTCAAGAAGAGCGAGGATAGGGAAAGGCTCCTCAGACTTACTTATGTATGTCATTGCAGGGTAAGGGTTGAGGATTATCAGCCTCCCCCCTTGATACAACAATGCGGTAGGTTTTAACGTTTGGGTCATTCTGAACGGGGTTGCACTGCATCTAAGCCTGTGTGCTCAAAGTGTGCACAGCCTCATGACTCACGACTCTGCCAAAGACCCCTAGAGCAACGCAAATGCTCACTCTGTTTTCTTGTCGGGCAATCAGTATAGGTATTCCCAACCTGGAGCCGTACAAAACACCCAACAAACACGTGCACATCACAATTTGCCAGAGTCGAGTGCCATTCAGAGTCCATCTCAACCACCCCGAAACCTACAGAATCCCAATCGAGCCTATCCACTAACCTCAAGAGACCCTTCCCTTCTCTCCCAAGCCCATATCCCTGCTCACTTCAACAACTACCCGGAACAACATCAAATGCGCCCCCACCCCTCGTCAACCACTCCCCTATGCATTGGTCCGAGGTCTCTCATGCCTTATACAATATTGCAACGCGAATGTCTCAAAATCCCAATCATATTCCACAATTCCTTCACGCCCACTCAAAATTCTTTGAAATGCTCTCAAATCCGCTCACCCATTTCTATCAATAATGGCTGACCAAACCATTAAACTCGTGACTTGGAATGGCTATGGAATATATAGACGCAAGACTGAGATTGTAGACTTCGTGACAACATATAATCTAGATATTATATTAATTCAGCAAACACGCTTAGCCACAAATACGCGATTTAATATTCCCAATTTCAAAATTTATCGTTCCAATAGAGACAGATACGGTTGTGGCACCGCCATATTTATTAGAAACACCATCGAGCATGAACTTGCTCCTATCCCGAGTCTAAACAGACTTGAAGCCACTGGCGTGTTTGTTAAAATTAATAACACCAGAACACTCCTTATTTCGGCCTATAATCCACCCAGCCATTTAGATACAGAAGACCTAGATGCCTTACTGAATCTTAATCACACAATCATTATTACTGGAAATCTTAATGCAAAACATCAACTTTGGAATTCTCGCACTTCTAATACTGCTGGACACACTCTCCTCAGACATGAAAATCACTATGTTATTTTCACCCCTACAGAATACACCTTCATCCCATACAACGGACAACGCTCGCCAGATATATTAGATATTGCCATTACACGCGGACTTAATCTTCGTCTAAAAATGAACACTATTAATAATGAATGTATATTATTGTCTTTAAGTTGCAGACGACATACACGTCCCTCATTCAATTCATTATTTTCTTTGCAACAATGAGTGCTTCCGCGCAAATAAATGTATAGATAAAGAAAGCATGTGGATTATCACGTGTGTTTATTTTAAAATGCAATAATGAGTGTGGGTCTAACTTTGATTTTCTTTCAGTTTTCATTACGACGTTGTAGCTAGCAGCAAGATGCCGAAATTCAATGTTCCTTTACGTGCTAAATTATACAGTTATGTTAATACTTTTGGATCCGGCATATTTTGTACCGACGGTAAAGTACTCACATGCAAAATACGCGAGTAGTCAGTGAACTACGAAAAGAAGTATTTTATATCACAACATATCGGCACAATCAAACACGGCTACAGGCAGAAGATTCCTTTGCTTCCAACAGTAATTGCAACATCCAGTCAGAAATCCCAGTTTGCATTCGACTTATGTAGCTTTCTTCAGCGCCAGAATCCCTTTCTGGAAATTACAGAATCCTACATTATCACAGTTTTTGGAGAAGTATACTAACCAATCTGTACCTAGCGAGTCAAGTTTGCGAAAATGTTAGTTAACCGAATGTTACGATGACACAATGAAAATAACTAAAGATAAAATGAAAAATAAGATGATCTGGGATATCGACGAATATCGACGAGTCAACTGATACCATAGGTCGTTTCATTGCCAATTTGTTAATGGACGATAAGATCCTACAGAAGATGAATCAATGAAATCATTCCTGCTTACTATAGAGTGTCTTGAGAAAGTAAACAATCGAACTATTGCGCAGTTATTCACCAGTTCGTTAAATTTGCTGCGGCCTGAAGAGGTTCAATACGACGGCTTACTTTTCATCAGTGACGCTGCATCATATATGAAAAAGGCTGGAATAGCGTTAAAAGTGTTATTTCCAAACATGATTCACATGACTTGCGTAGCACATGGCTTTCACAGGGTGTTAGAAGAGATACGATGCCTGTTTCTGGATGTTGGCAAATGACATTTAAGTACATTGTACCAGATGTAACTCTGCCCCCCCCCCCCCGCCCAACCTATCATAACGAGATGGGGGACATGTATCGCGGCAGTACTTCGTTTAAAACTTTGAAATTCTTTAAAATGTGACGATCAGTTATTGAATAGTGTAATGTATTATTGGGTTTCTCTTATTGCCTGTTTTAGTATTTATAATTCATTTTTTCTGTCTATTTTAACTATTTATAATGTCTTTTTGCCTGCCTATTTTAATGATTTATAATGCCTAAACTTCCCACCTCCTAATTTCTGCTATGGCCAATTGCGGATAGCTTACATTGAGTACATTAATATTGTTTTATAATCGTATATTGCCCCGATAAACCCTTAGAAACACACCAATAACCTTTTCTTCAAACTTGGAAAAAAAGGGTTATTTCTAAGACTTTAACGAGAGAATATCATGATCTCAAAACTATGAATGTACAAAAGTTATTTATGCAGGTACCCAGCATTCGCTAGCGTATTTGGACCAAAATTGGATTTTAGGAAATAAATAATAATGATAATGATGATGATGATGATAATAATAATAATAATAATAATAATAATAATAATAATAATAATAATAATAATGATGATGATGATAATGATAAATAATAATAATAATAATAATAATAATAATAATAATAATAATAATAATAATAATAATAATAATAATAATAATAATAATAATAATAATAATAATAATAATAATAATAATAATAATAATAATAATAATAATAATAATAATAATAATAATAATAATAATAATAATAATAATAATAATAATAATAATAATAATAATAATAATAATAATAATAATAATAATAATAATAATAATAATAATAATAATAATAATAATAATAATAATAATAATAATAATAATAATAATAATAATAATAATAATAATAATAATAAGACGAAGAAGAAGAAGAAGAACAGTAATAGTAATAATGATGATAATAATAAATAAATAAGAACTAGACTAACTACCTTAATTCTGGAGCCTATGATCCTCATGACATCTTGCTGCTATAGCGCATGCGCGGACGCGAGTATAAACCTAATGGAGAGGTTGAAATCCGCTAGATTGGCAAGGTTTTAAACCAAGTGTTAGATTTTTTCAATAAATAGGTTCCTGTTCTTATACTCAACACATGCCTGACTTTCAATCTGTATTTCTTTTATGAATTGGATTTAACAAGTGAATATGTGCGTCTTTGTATTTTTCCTGTCAAAAAATTTGGTAGTATGTATATTTGAACAGCCAAATATTGGACATTAATCAAAGGAAATACAGTAGTTTGCCACACGATCTTGCATACGATTTTGTTCTTGCACACAGGGTTGAGAATGTGTATATGCTTATGTGTATGTGAAACGGCCCCGTGCCGTCCACGTGTAGCCCATATTAGGTAAGCACACCTAGATTAGTGTGAGTATATGAACAGGATGACAGGGACCTGTGTTAGAGACATCTATGTACTCCTACCATCAATAACCAGGTATGTGTAAACAATGTCTCAACGCTTTCTCCACTTTTACAAATTTATGCAGGTATAATTGCTTGGTCAAAATATATTTACTGAAGTTGAATAAACATACTTGTATAATTTAGAAGCCTAAATACAGTAGCATCGCAAGGATTATTTTTGTACACTAATTCATTTTGCAAGGTTTATAGCTGATGCTTAATGATACCGGCTTTGATTTGTAACTGTTAAGTTCCATCACATATCTCTGTCTCCACTTCGTCTTCGGCAACGGGACCTACGTCGTCTTCTTCTTGAGCAACTTCTACGCCTCCTTCTCGAACAACTTCTCCTTCTCCTTCTTCTTGAACAACTTCTCCTCCTCCTCCTTCTTCTTGAACAACTCCTCCTCCTTCTTCTTGAACATCTTCTCCTTCGTGAACAACTTCTCCTCCGGCACCTCGATCTTCTTCTCCGATAAACGGAACCGACAGCTTTTATAGAGCCCCAACCTTTTAATGCCTTTAGAAACTTTTTCCTTTGGTTTTCATCCATAGTAAACAATTTCTCTTCGTTCGTGTCAGTTGGACAGCTCATAAGACGAACGCTCTTAAAATACACTGCTTTTTACGGATAGTAGGGAGGTTGAGGGGAAGCTGGGCCACTTTTTTATGGGCAAGATGGCCGCCATGCGTAATCTAAGGATTATTAGGTAAGGTGGCTGGGGAAGCAGGACGTTGTAGGTGTTTGAATGAATCTCTAGGGATAACTTTTAAAGCCTATAGCAGTGTATGTATGTTTATGAGCGTTCATGGTAGCTGAGTATGTCGTCCACTATAATGCTGTATGTCTCCTAATGCAAGAGCTTTCTATCTTGATTGAATATATTACCCCAACATAATGTTACCTCGCCCCACATTGCCTGACTAACCTAACCTAACCTAACCTAACCTAACCTAATCTATCCTAACCTAAGCCCCATACTTCTACTCGTCTAACCTATCTTAACCTAACCTAAGCTCCATACTTCTACATGGCTAACCTAACATAACCCAGCTCCCACTATTTACTCCGGTCTTTGATAATTTAACCTAAGCCTCATACTTCTACTCGTCTAACCTATCCTAACCAAACCTAACCTCACCTAAGCCCCATAGTCCTAACCTAACCGAGCTCCCACTCTTTTTACTTTGAACTTTCATAATTTAACATAACCTAAGCCTCATACTTCTACTCGTGTAACCTACCCCAATGCTACTTAACCTAAGTGAGCATAAATCTTCCTATTTGTTAAGATATTTTAACCTAACTCAACCCAACCTATTTCATTCCTAGCTAACTTAAGCGTTCTATTCTTCTATAACCTATTCTAACCTATCATGACCGTCACACCGTACCATTTCAGTCTTAGACATCCCGCTTTCTTTTGCAGATTTTTTTTTTCTGTAACTTTAGATAGCTACTCCGAAGGTATTAGACCCTCGGACATGCGAACCCTAAGTATTTGCCATACTTTTTACGAAACGTTGATGCTTTTTGGGAGTTTAGTTGCTATTTTAGCCGCTTTTGCGGTATTCTGGAGTTTTTTTTACGAATTTTTGAAGGTTGGTCCCGATTGTCAGGTATTCTCATGTCTTTAGTATGTTTTAATGCTTTTAAGGGGTATATGGTGCCTTTTTAGGGATTTGTTATGCTTTCATGATCAAATTCCAGCCTTTCGTAAGTGTATGATGTTCTCGTCTAGAGAATTGTTTACAGTCTTTCTAAGACTAACCTAACTTATCCACAAACCTCTTTAGAGACATTTCTTCAACGTTATTTAACATTATACATGTTTCTTTTTCTCCTCCCTCGAACTCTTTCTGTAAACTAACATTAGAAGACGTAACCTTGTTATTCAAACAGCTATTGTATCCGTCTTTGTGCACTGCTCCAGTATGCTACACATGTTAATCTCATTTAACGATTCTTTTGCGTAGTTCTGTATGTTCTAATGGTAACACGTCAAACGTTGCACACATTCCTTCCAAGACTAACCTAACCTAACCTAACTCAACCAACAACCATCATCACCAGCGCCATCTTAACCTGCACGACCACAACCATCGCAGCACCCCACAACTCGGTCATCACCACCGCCGCCGCCACCACCACCACCACCACCATCACCACCATCCTCACCATCACCACCATCGCTACCATCTCTACCATAACCATCACCATTACCACCATCCTCACCATCGCCACCATCGTTACCATCATCTTCATCACAGCCATAATCATCAACACCACCACCACCACCATCCTCACCACCACCACCACCATCCTCACCATCACCACCATCGCTACCATCTCTACCATAACCATCACCATTACCACCATCCTCACCATCGACACCATCGTTACCATCACACTCGTTATCATCATCTTCATCACAGTCATAATCATCACCAACACAACCATCACCAAACCCGCCTATTATAATCTAACCGGTTGTTTTAAAGTATTCTTTTACAGTTTCATCGATTATTATTTTTTCTAACCCTTTATAGAGCCTTAAACTAGCACTAAAATATGTTCTAACCAATGATGTTGAAGTACTTATAGTTCAGTATTTCTAAGACACGTACAACATCCTTAATAGTATTTTAACACAATCTTCTGATTATATACAGTTAATCAGGGCAAACTTACTTTAAGGTAGTAGGGTAGACGCCTCTCCTCTTTTATCTGGGCTGGAGACCAGCACTAGAGTTATAGTCTAGTGGCAGAGTTAACGCCTCCCTTTATAATTTCTATTTTTTATTCTTCATTCTTCGACAAGCATCATGGGAAGCATGGAGAAGCCAGGTGAGGATTTTTTTATTTTTTCTTCCTTCTTCGTCAGACATCATTGGAGGCGTGGAGGAGTCAGTTGATAAAATTTTCATTTTCTACAGGAGACGTAACGGAGAAAATAATTCTCTTGAAATCTAAGTTGCATTCTCTTACGCATGGGTTGCGACGCTGTAATGCCCGTACGCATACGTCGATATTCCATCCTCTGCAATTACTCTCTTGTCATCATGAGGCGACAGAGCTATTTTATTAGATTCAACTGTAGAAACATTATGATGCCGGGATAGAATTAAGTTCATAGGAGTTCTTACGATTTTTAAAGTTTTAAGACACTCCATATAGCTATTGAAGCTGATGTATTGCTTAATGGCGCTATGTTTAATGCCTTTGATCTTTTTTATCACAGAACCATCAATATCGAGAGCATACATTTTAGGTCTGAGACCAACGAAACGGCGAATGATTTTACCACTTGCTTCATCTTTAAACTTTCCCAACACTTTCTTGTTTTGTGTAGAATAGCATATATGGTTAGCAGGGTAGTCCGCTGTATCCAGATGTTCAAGCATGTGTAATTTATCCTGGTATACATCAGCTGTAGTCACTCGATGGATGAAGGAATCTGTATCCGTATACAGCAGTTTAAGATTCTCAACTCCATAATATGGAAGTAACACATCGTATTGATACGAATACATTAGCGTCTTGGAAATGTCTAGGACACTCATGCCAATGTATATAGGCTTGTTGAACACTATTTTACGAGTAGCCATATGAACAGCTGCAAGATTAGGACCGTATATAGTTCGATCGATAAATGTAGGCTTAGCTATTAGTTTTTCTAATGTTTTGCTGTTTGCTACAAGACGTATATCCATACGATTACGAATATTTTCCATTGTTTTTCCGAACATCGCATTATTGAATAGTTTATAAAGGTCCTTCTCAAAATCATTTCTAGCTTGTTGTCGCAGACGTTATTAAACTCGACGTAAGGTTTTAGCCAACACGACTGATGAAACTGAAGTGCTCGATGAATCTTTACTAGTCGTAGACCGTGACTAAGAGCTTGTTTCAAGGACATGTAATGTACCACATACTTCTTTCGGGATCCAAGATGGGCAATTAGTTTCTTTGAAGAGGATTCCCCCGGTTTCATACTCTCAGGCAGGAAGGGCAAATCATTATGAAGATCGTGGAGCTCGACAGGATTTTCAACATCGACTTCTAAGATGTATCCAAGGGGGTCATCTTCCTTCAATAATTCCAGGTCTATGTCTTCAGGAGAAACCCATTTAAACCCTCCATAAGGAAGGGCCTTACACATTCCCCATCCATATTGGTTGTTTGCATCTTCGTATGTAATAAACTGGGAAGGTTTACGAGAGTCATACTGTTCCATATATATGTTGTTAGCCTCCGCATACCGGTGAGAAACCTGACATAACCCTCCTCTTATGCCAGATTCAACCATGAGTAGCTGATCGTAATCAAGAAGCAATTCCAACTCGATTCCAGTATACAGCAGCATAGCATCCCATGTAAGTCCTGGAGAAGTAAAATAATGTCCAGGATCCACTTTATGAGTTTTCAGGGTTTGGTCTCTAAATGTCTCAAAGACATCCGCTAGGAGAAGAACATCCGAAATTAAGTACAAATCACTGTACTCGCCAAGGTTTCGGACGTTAAAGTGCTTCCACACTCTCAGAGCATGATCATAATCCTCACTACTGATTTCTTCACTGTTTAACCTGTTGTAGAAGACATCCCTAGAAGGCAAACATGTATCGTTCAGGACATCCCACGATGTTACGTAATCATAGGGAAATACCCCCTTACGAGTCATCAAGCCAATATTCTCTGCTCCAAAGTACTTCGCTGTTTCAGGATGCGTTTCAAGGTTCTTTGCCAGCTTCTCCAAGCTCGTACTGAGGAAACGGTAGGTATCCACAAATCTAAGTTTAATATCCCCAACATACTTTGAGAATGATATATAACTTTCCTCTGAATTTGGTATTACCTCCACTCTTTCGCTTGTGCAACCTAACTCCTTAACAATGAAATGAGAGTCATACCCACTAAGGTTATGCATGAAGACAGGTATATAATTAGGTATTTTACAAGCCAGGTTACATTTATTGTGTAAAGATCCTCTATACATCCCGGAAACATGATCGTGATCGCGAACCTTCCAATTATCTTCTGTAAATTCATGTTCACACAGGTAGCATATTGTAGAAGCATCGAATGATTCTTGTTCTTCAGCTGTAAGATTAAGAGGTTTAGCAGATTTGTATAAGTCGCTTATTTTATTTGCCAGATCCACCAGGCATCCCATAAACTTCTGTGCAGCGTCAGGCCCTCGGTAAACATACGGTTCAGTAGGAAGAGTTGTTTCTAGTTGTTCAACACTGGACGAAGGCTTCACATAAACACAAAAGCTCATGGGAGAATGACTTTGATAGGGAGTTGTGTAGGAGGTTTCAGGGTTAGAGGAGCAGGTATGGAGAGGGGTAAGAATGCATTCAAAATCGGCGTAGATAACATAGGGCAGTTTCAACATCCTCTCAACATTCTTGAATTTAACGATAGAGTTATCCTTTGTAGGCATAACGCACCTAGCAATGCCATGTTGTCTACATATTTCGCTGTGCTCTTGCAATTTTTCCATTCCACATCGTCCATGTTGGTCATCAAAATGACTGAAACATCTTTTACATACATAAATTCGTTCTTTATGCCTAGTTTTCTGCACACGAATAAGCTTCTCAAAATCCTTTATATAAGCATAGTGATATCTGTCAGTAGCATTACTCAACAGAAGGAGATCGCGATGATCATCTAATTCTTCATCAATCACCTTTATTGGAAACACTTCATGTTTATCATCCACTCCAAACACATTTATGGATATATTATTGAGTTTTTCAAATTTAGCGATTTCGCCCAAGCTCGTAGGAAATGAGACGCATGAGAAATCGTATTTTTCTTGGAGATCCTTATACTTGCTAACACGCTGAGGTTTATTTCGAATGAACTTAGCCAGAACAGCGTACATAAAGCATTTCTCATCGTTGTAGTTCTGAGGGTTTATACAGGCTTTCTTCGCATCCAAAGATGACGGTAGAGGAATATAGCTGCTCCCTCGAAGAAGATTATACTTGTTAATACGTAGTCGAACGCCATCAACACTCAGAAGAGCCCAATTACTGCCTTTCAACTTACTTTCCTCCATTTCAACACGAAGTTTCTCGAATTTTTTTTCCAAGATGGCATCCAAGTCACTGTCTAAAAACACGGCATGATTACGCGTTTTGAAGGCCTTGTTAGTGATGTCCCCAACAGCATTCACAAACTTACATTCAGCCATAATGTTAATTTTCAAACTTTTATGAGCTCGCAGCTCCTTCTGAACAGCATGAATTATGCGCTGCTTAGCCTGCTGCAGGTATGAATTTAGATCCTGACTTGCAGGGCATTGGATGAAAAACGATTTCAGCCGATCCTGAAAAGCCGTTTCATATTCTACAACATCATCTTCATTAGGAGACATTAACAATAATTTATGCTTAGTAGGTTCGAATTTGACTTTCTTAGCATCTAGAGCCCTATTACAGCGCCCTTCATGTACATCCCTTCGATTTTCAGTACCGTAAACATCACCACAGTGTCTACACTCGAAAAACTCACCACATATCAGCTCATGCCTCTTCTTATGGTAGTCGCGTAGAAAACTCTTTTCACATTTGCTGCACCTATAATCTGGTATGGCATTCAGAACCGATTCCATCAGTCCATCACTCCACATGATTATAATATGTAGTGCAACACTTGTAAATGATGTAAATCAATAAATGCTTATAGCACTTTCCACTGACTCGCCTCGATAACTTATAAAAGCTATTGAACGGTAATCTCGCTAAGAGAAGCTGATGTGCTCGACTCGAAGGTTAATTACTGAATAACTATGTAAGCTCAAGCAAACCCTACTTATTCCACTAGCACGTACCTTATAAATTACTACGCGATTCAAGATTAAGTTTGTATTTTTAAAATATATATCATTAAACTACGTGAGTCAAGGATCAACTTGTTTCATTTTTATTTGCCAGTTCAACGTTAACATGCATTTCCCCTCATTTTTAAAGTTTAAACAAGGTAAATTATATTTCAACCACTGTATTTATAGAAATAAATGTTTATAATTATAATACTTTCATGCCGAACACACACACACACACACACACACACACACACACACACACACACACACTCACACACGCGCGCGAGCGCAAAATTAAGACGTGAAACGGCGGTTATGTATCTTTAAGTAACATTTCTTTAATCGACATCGGATGACAGTAATGGAACCATCTAAGCAATATTTAAACGCAACGCTTAAAAAAACCAAATTTCTGCTATATTTCATCAAACCTTCCTATTTTTTATGACTTTTTCTCGTCTTTTACGCACTTTGAAACGAATCCAACAGAAAAATTAAGACGCGAAACGGTGGTTATGTATCTTTACGTAACATTACTTTTATCAATATCAGATGACTCACGATAATTCAAGATCACGATTGCAGCGCCTCATAGCGGCTTCAATCAGTACTAAAACGCACATTCGACAGATTTTATACTCTTTATGACGGTAAATTATATATTAGCCCTCAAATTATCATTGTTTTTATGGTTTTCCACCGTTTTTACGTACTTTGAAACGAATCCGGCATAGAATTAAGACGCGAAACGGCGGGTATGTATCTTTAAGTAACAAACACCTTTTAACGATATCGAATGACAGCGATAGAAGCACTTGAACATTATTTAAACGCTTAAAACCCAATTTTTTCGCTATATTTAATCAATTTCAGCATTAGAGTCCTATGACGTAACACTCAAGCATTGACGGAATGTCTACTACCTCCAAACATGTTCATACAAGTCTAATGACGTCACGCAAGCACCATACAGAAGGCATAATTCAACGACAAAGACAAACTCTATATTCCTGCAACGAAATAAACGTATTTGAAAGCGTCTTAACACGTTAACTTCAATGCATGTATATAAACCTCTTATATAACAATAAAAAGAAAGAAAAAGGAATAAATAAGAAATAAAATAAAGGGGAAATAAAGTATTAGCACAATAGACCCTTAGAAACGAGGTTATTCCATATCTTTCATCATTCAGCCAACTAACAGCTAAATGATGTCTCACAGTAGCGGCGACACTGTCTACACTACTTGAAAACAAGTTTAGACAGGAAAGTCTCCCCACCCTCAGATCCACGTAGCAACATTATGAGAAGGCCAACAGTAACGTCCAAGCCATCAGAGCGAGTATATGGAGCGTGAGCACTCGACAACGCTTTTCACCGTTTAAAGCTTATTTGCATCATTTCTTTCCAGGTACTCATCAATCATTGTACTACACACATCATTTAGATCACAATACTTAGCGTTGTATGCTATAATTTTGTAATTTTCACGATTATATACTCATTTAATGATTTAAATTCCACATTTCTAGCGTTCACCCTCTTTTTCTTCTTCTTCTTTTTATTCTTCTTTTTCTTCGTCCATATTTTCACCTTAGTTCTTCTATTCTCGTTCTCCCTCGTAATAGCAGAGAATATGTACGTAAATGATCGTTATTACCTTAAATATTAAATAAAATAACAGCATTCTCCGTCAATTATATCTAAACCGACTTTTTTCCGTGTTATGCAACATTTAAGCTTCTAGAATCAACACAAGCAATGTTTCTCTCAATAACAGCATTTTATAATTGATTTTGTAAGTAATAACACCAATTTAAACTTTATTACAGATCTCTAAGACCCTAGTTTGCAAAGTATTTAAATGGACCCTTAGAGATTCGAACTAGACCCCGCAGTACAAAAGCTACCATTTTTATCAATAATTCAAGAGCAGATATTTAGCTGAAGTGTTTAACTTTTTATTTCATCACGCTAACTTTATTGATTCGCGAATAAATCGACTTTGAAGTAATTGCCCCGTCCCGGTAATCGAACTATGAGTCGTAGGGATAAAATTGTCTAGTATATCATTTTATATGCCAAGTTACCCTAATTTGTCTTTGCATTACTATTCCAAGTGTAAAAATAGCGATATAGAGCAAATTTCAATAATTCTCCACAAGATAGGGATCGAACCTACGATACGTTAACTCTAGCATGTTATAAAATAATCGTCCTTAACAAGTATTATCATATAAATTTTATTTCAGTCTTCCAACACAAGCGGTTCTCGAAATAATTAAATTTACCAAATCAGGATTGGAACCCAAGACTCCAGGATACCAAGCATACCACAGAGGAAATCCCTAACAATACCAATTTAATAAAATTTATTCGAAGATTTTATCACTAATAGTTTAGGAGTTATTCCAATAATAATTCATAATTTGCACGGGGATCGAACGCTAGACCACCGACAAACTCCAAAATTGTACCAAAGACGCGTCGTCTTATTACAAGATAATTACCGTTTACCCCATATCGATATCTCATTTAGTTTAGGAGAAATCAAGCATAATAGAGTAGAGTAATAAAGTGGGCTATTGTCACCCAATTAATTAATTATGTAATCCAATTAGCGGCGCCTTTGAGTGGTTTTAAAATCTTGTCCTGGGGGTGACGTCACAGCAACACAACATTTTAAAACCACTCAAAGGAGCCGCCACTAATTGGATGACAATGACGGTAATTGGATAACAATGACGCTAATTATAATCTAATTAGCGCCTTTGTTATCTAATTAGCGGCTCCTTTGAGTGGTTTTAAAATGTTGTGTTGCTGTGACGTCACCCCCAGGACAAGATTTTAAAACCACTCAAAGGCGCCGCTAATTGGATTACATAATTAATTAATTGGGTGACAATAGCCCACTTTATTACTCTACTCTATTATGCTTGATTTCTCCTAAACTAAATGAGATATCGATATGGGGTAAACGGTAATTATCTTGTAATAAGACGACGCGTCTTTGGTACAATTTTGGAGTTTGTCGGTGGTCTAGCGTTCGATCCCCGTGCAAATTATGAATTATTATTGGAATAACTCCTAAACTATTAGTGATAAAATCTTCGAATAAATTTTATTAAATTGGTATTGTTAGGGATTTCCTCTGTGGTATGCTTGGTATCCTGGAGTCTTGGGTTCCAATCCTGATTTGGTAAATTTAATTATTTCGAGAACCGCTTGTGTTGGAAGACTGAAATAAAATTTATATGATAATACTTGTTAAGGACGATTATTTTATAACATGCTAGAGTTAACGTATCGTAGGTTCGATCCCTATCTTGTGGAGAATTATTGAAATTTGCTCTATATCGCTATTTTTACACTTGGAATAGTAATGCAAAGACAAATTAGGGTAACTTGGCATATAAAATGATATACTAGACAATTTTATCCCTACGACTCATAGTTCGATTACCGGGACGGGGCAATTACTTCAAAGTCGATTTATTCGCGAATCAATAAAGTTAGCGTGATGAAATAAAAAGTTAAACACTTCAGCTAAATATCTGCTCTTGAATTATTGATAAAAATGGTAGCTTTTGTACTGCGGGGTCTAGTTCGAATCTCTAAGGGTCCATTTAAATACTTTGCAAACTAGGGTCTTAGAGATCTGTAATAAAGTTTAAATTGGTGTTATTACTTACAAAATCAATTATAAAATGCTGTTATTGAGAGAAACATTGCTTGTGTTGATTCTAGAAGCTTAAATGTTGCATAACACGGAAAAAAGTCGGTTTAGATATAATTGACGGAGAATGCTGTTATTTTATTTAATATTTAAGGTAATAACGATCATTTACGTACATATTCTCTGCTATTACGAGGGAGAACGAGAATAGAAGAACTAAGGTGAAAATATGGACGAAGAAAAAGAAGAATAAAAAGAAGAAGAAGAAAAAGAGGGTGAACGCTAGAAATGTGGAATTTAAATCATTAAATGAGTATATAATCGTGAAAATTACAAAATTATAGCATACAACGCTAAGTATTGTGATCTAAATGATGTGTGTAGTACAATGATTGATGAGTACCTGGAAAGAAATGATGCAAATAAGCTTTAAACGGTGAAAAGCGTTGTCGAGTGCTCACGCTCCATATACTCGCTCTGATGGCTTGGACGTTACTGTTGGCCTTCTCATAATGTTGCTACGTGGATCTGAGGGTGGGGAGACTTTCCTGTCTAAACTTGTTTTCAAGTAGTGTAGACAGTGTCGCCGCTACTGTGAGACATCATTTAGCTGTTAGTTGGCTGAATGATGAAAGATATGGAATAACCTCGTTTCTAAGGGTCTATTGTGCTAATACTTTATTTCCCCTTTATTTTATTTCTTATTTATTCCTTTTTCTTTCTTTTTATTGTTATATAAGAGGTTTATATACATGCATTGAAGTTAACGTGTTAAGACGCTTTCAAATACGTTTATTTCGTTGCAGGAATATAGAGTTTGTCTTTGTCGTTGAATTATGCCTTCTGTATGGTGCTTGCGTGACGTCATTAGACTTGTATGAACATGTTTGGAGGTAGTAGACATTCCGTCAATGCTTGAGTGTTACGTCATAGGACTCTAATGCTGAAATTGATTAAATATAGCGAAAAAATTGGGTTTTAAGCGTTTAAATAATGTTCAAGTGCTTCTATCGCTGTCATTCGATATCGTTAAAAGGTGTTTGTTACTTAAAGATACATACCCGCCGTTTCGCGTCTTAATTCTATGCCGGATTCGTTTCAAAGTACGTAAAAACGGTGGAAAACCATAAAAACAATGATAATTTGAGGGCTAATATATAATTTACCGTCATAAAGAGTATAAAATCTGTCGAATGTGCGTTTTAGTACTGATTGAAGCCGCTATGAGGCGCTGCAATCGTGATCTTGAATTATCGTGAGTCATCTGATATTGATAAAAGTAATGTTACGTAAAGATACATAACCACCGTTTCGCGTCTTAATTTTTCTGTTGGATTCGTTTCAAAGTGCGTAAAAGACGAGAAAAAGTCATAAAAAATAGGAAGGTTTGATGAAATATAGCAGAAATTTGGTTTTTTTAAGCGTTGCGTTTAAATATTGCTTAGATGGTTCCATTACTGTCATCCGATGTCGATTAAAGAAATGTTACTTAAAGATACATAACCGCCGTTTCACGTCTTAATTTTGCGCTCGCGCGCGTGTGTGAGTGTGTGTGTGTGTGTGTGTGTGTGTGTGTGTGTGTTCGGCATGAAAGTATTATAATTATAAACATTTATTTCTATAAATACAGTGGTTGAAATATAATTTACCTTGTTTAAACTTTAAAAATGAGGGGAAATGCATGTTAACGTTGAACTGGCAAATAAAAATGAAACAAGTTGATCCTTGACTCACGTAGTTTAATGATATATATTTTAAAAATACAAACTTAATCTTGAATCGCGTAGTAATTTATAAGGTACGTGCTAGTGGAATAAGTAGGGTTTGCTTGAGCTTACATAGTTATTCAGTAATTAACCTTCGAGTCGAGCACATCAGCTTCTCTTAGCGAGATTACCGTTCAATAGCTTTTATAAGTTATCGAGGCGAGTCAGTGGAAAGTGCTATAAGCATTTATTGATTTACATCATTTACAAGTGTTGCACTACATATTATAATCATGTGGAGTGATGGACTGATGGAATCGGTTCTGAATGCCATACCAGATTATAGGTGCAGCAAATGTGAAAAGAGTTTTCTACGCGACTACCATAAGAAGAGGCATGAGCTGATATGTGGTGAGTTTTTCGAGTGTAGACACTGTGGTGATGTTTACGGTACTGAAAATCGAAGGGATGTACATGAAGGGCGCTGTAATAGGGCTCTAGATGCTAAGAAAGTCAAATTCGAACCTACTAAGCATAAATTATTGTTAATGTCTCCTAATGAAGATGATGTTGTAGAATATGAAACGGCTTTTCAGGATCGGCTGAAATCGTTTTTCATCCAATGCCCTGCAAGTCAGGATCTAAATTCATACCTGCAGCAGGCTAAGCAGCGCATAATTCATGCTGTTCAGAAGGAGCTGCGAGCTCATAAAAGTTTGAAAATTAACATTATGGCTGAATGTAAGTTTGTGAATGCTGTTGGGGACATCACTAACAAGGCCTTCAAAACGCGTAATCATGCCGTGTTTTTAGACAGTGACTTGGATGCCATCTTGGAAAAAAAATTCGAGAAACTTCGTGTTGAAATGGAGGAAAGTAAGTTGAAAGGCAGTAATTGGGCTCTTCTGAGTGTTGATGGCGTTCGACTACGTATTAACAAGTATAATCTTCTTCGAGGGAGCAGCTATATTCCTCTACCGTCATCTTTGGATGCGAAGAAAGCCTGTATAAACCCTCAGAACTACAACGATGAGAAATGCTTTATGTACGCTGTTCTGGCTAAGTTCATTCGAAATAAACCTCAGCGTGTTAGCAAGTATAAGGATCTCCAAGAAAAATACGATTTCTCATGCGTCTCATTTCCTACGAGCTTGGGCGAAATCGCTAAATTTGAAAAACTCAATAATATATCCATAAATGTGTTTGGAGTGGATGATAAACATGAAGTGTTTCCAATAAAGGTGATTGATGAAGAATTAGATGATCATCGCGATCTCCTTCTGTTGAGTAATGCTACTGACAGATATCACTATGCTTATATAAAGGATTTTGAGAAGCTTATTCGTGTGCAGAAAACTAGGCATAAAGAACGAATTTATGTATGTAAAAGATGTTTCAGTCATTTTGATGACCAACATGGACGATGTGGAATGGAAAAATTGCAAGAGCACAGCGAAATATGTAGACAACATGGCATTGCTAGGTGCGTTATGCCTACAAAGGATAACTCTATCGTTAAATTCAAGAATGTTGAGAGGATGTTGAAACTGCCCTATGTTATCTACGCCGATTTTGAATGCATTCTTACCCCTCTCCATACCTGCTCCTCTAACCCTGAAACCTCCTACACAACTCCCTATCAAAGTCATTCTCCCATGAGCTTTTGTGTTTATGTGAAGCCTTCGTCCAGTGTTGAACAACTAGAAACAACTCTTCCTACTGAACCGTATGTTTACCGAGGGCCTGACGCTGCACAGAAGTTTATGGGATGCCTGGTGGATCTGGCAAATAAAATAAGCGACTTATACAAATCTGCTAAACCTCTTAATCTTACAGCTGAAGAACAAGAATCATTCGATGCTTCTACAATATGCTACCTGTGTGAACATGAATTTACAGAAGATAATTGGAAGGTTCGCGATCACGATCATGTTTCCGGGATGTATAGAGGATCTTTACACAATAAATGTAACCTGGCTTGTAAAATACCTAATTATATACCTGTCTTCATGCATAACCTTAGTGGGTATGACTCTCATTTCATTGTTAAGGAGTTAGGTTGCACAAGCGAAAGAGTGGAGGTAATACCAAATTCAGAGGAAAGTTATATATCATTCTCAAAGTATGTTGGGGATATTAAACTTAGATTTGTGGATACCTACCGTTTCCTCAGTACGAGCTTGGAGAAGCTGGCAAAGAACCTTGAAACGCATCCTGAAACAGCGAAGTACTTTGGAGCAGAGAATATTGGCTTGATGACTCGTAAGGGGGTATTTCCCTATGATTACGTAACATCGTGGGATGTCCTGAACGATACATGTTTGCCTTCTAGGGATGTCTTCTACAACAGGTTAAACAGTGAAGAAATCAGTAGTGAGGATTATGATCATGCTCTGAGAGTGTGGAAGCACTTTAACGTCCGAAACCTTGGCGAGTACAGTGATTTGTACTTAATTTCGGATGTTCTTCTCCTAGCGGATGTCTTTGAGACATTTAGAGACCAAACCCTGAAAACTCATAAAGTGGATCCTGGACATTATTTTACTTCTCCAGGACTTACATGGGATGCTATGCTGCTGTATACTGGAATCGAGTTGGAATTGCTTCTTGATTACGATCAGCTACTCATGGTTGAATCTGGCATAAGAGGAGGGTTATGTCAGGTTTCTCACCGGTATGCGGAGGCTAACAACATATATATGGAACAGTATGACTCTCGTAAACCTTCCCAGTTTATTACATACGAAGATGCAAACAACCAATATGGATGGGGAATGTGTAAGGCCCTTCCTTATGGAGGGTTTAAATGGGTTTCTCCTGAAGACATAGACCTGGAATTATTGAAGGAAGATGACCCCCTTGGATACATCTTAGAAGTCGATGTTGAAAATCCTGTCGAGCTCCACGATCTTCATAATGATTTGCCCTTCCTGCCTGAGAGTATGAAACCGGGGGAATCCTCTTCAAAGAAACTAATTGCCCATCTTGGATCCCGAAAGAAGTATGTGGTACATTACATGTCCTTGAAACAAGCTCTTAGTCACGGTCTACGACTAGTAAAGATTCATCGAGCACTTCAGTTTCATCAGTCGTGTTGGCTAAAACCTTACGCCGAGTTTAATAACGTCTGCGACAACAAGCTAGAAATGATTTTGAGAAGGACCTTTATAAACTATTCAATAATGCGATGTTCGGAAAAACAATGGAAAATATTCGTAATCGTATGGATATACGTCTTGTAGCAAACAGCAAAACATTAGAAAAACTAATAGCTAAGCCTACATTTATCGATCGAACTATATACGGTCCTAATCTTGCAGCTGTTCATATGGCTACTCGTAAAATAGTGTTCAACAAGCCTATATACATTGGCATGAGTGTCCTAGACATTTCCAAGACGCTAATGTATTCGTATCAATACGATGTGTTACTTCCATATTATGGAGTTGAGAATCTTAAACTGCTGTATACGGATACAGATTCCTTCATCCATCGAGTGACTACAGCTGATGTATACCAGGATAAATTACACATGCTTGAACATCTGGATACAGCGGACTACCCTGCTAACCATATATGCTATTCTACACAAAACAAGAAAGTGTTGGGAAAGTTTAAAGATGAAGCAAGTGGTAAAATCATTCGCCGTTTCGTTGGTCTCAGACCTAAAATGTATGCTCTCGATATTGATGGTTCTGTGATAAAAAAGATCAAAGGCATTAAACATAGCGCCATTAAGCAATACATCAGCTTCAATAGCTATATGGAGTGTCTTAAAACTTTAAAAATCGTAAGAACTCCTATGAACTTAATTCTATCCCGGCATCATAATGTTTCTACAGTTGAATCTAATAAAATAGCTCTGTCGCCTCATGATGACAAGAGAGTAATTGCAGAGGATGGAATATCGACGTATGCGTACGGGCATTACAGCGTCGCAACCCATGCGTAAGAGAATGCAACTTAGATTTCAAGAGAATTATTTTCTCCGTTACGTCTCCTGTAGAAAATGAAAATTTTATCAACTGACTCCTCCACGCCTCCAATGATGTCTGACGAAGAAGGAAGAAAAAATAAAAAAATCCTCACCTGGCTTCTCCATGCTTCCCATGATGCTTGTCGAAGAATGAAGAATAAAAAATAGAAATTATAAAGGGAGGCGTTAACTCTGCCACTAGACTATAACTCTAGTGCTGGTCTCCAGCCCAGATAAAAGAGGAGAGGCGTCTACCCTACTACCTTAAAGTAAGTTTGCCCTGATTAACTGTATATAATCAGAAGATTGTGTTAAAATACTATTAAGGATGTTGTACGTGTCTTAGAAATACTGAACTATAAGTACTTCAACATCATTGGTTAGAACATATTTTAGTGCTAGTTTAAGGCTCTATAAAGGGTTAGAAAAAATAATAATCGATGAAACTGTAAAAGAATACTTTAAAACAACCGGTTAGATTATAATAGGCGGGTTTGGTGATGGTTGTGTTGGTGATGATTATGACTGTGATGAAGATGATGATAACGAGTGTGATGGTAACGATGGTGTCGATGGTGAGGATGGTGGTAATGGTGATGGTTATGGTAGAGATGGTAGCGATGGTGGTGATGGTGAGGATGGTGGTGGTGGTGGTGAGGATGGTGGTGGTGGTGGTGTTGATGATTATGGCTGTGATGAAGATGATGGTAACGATGGTGGCGATGGTGAGGATGGTGGTAATGGTGATGGTTATGGTAGAGATGGTAGCGATGGTGGTGATGGTGAGGATGGTGGTGATGGTGGTGGTGGTGGTGGTGGCGGCGGCGGTGGTGATGACCGAGTTGTGGGGTGCTGCGATGGTTGTGGTCGTGCAGGTTAAGATGGCGCTGGTGATGATGGTTGTTGGTTGAGTTAGGTTAGGTTAGGTTAGTCTTGGAAGGAATGTGTGCAACGTTTGACGTGTTACCATTAGAACATACAGAACTACGCAAAAGAATCGTTAAATGAGATTAACATGTGTAGCATACTGGAGCAGTGCACAAAGACGGATACAATAGCTGTTTGAATAACAAGGTTACGTCTTCTAATGTTAGTTTACAGAAAGAGTTCGAGGGAGGAGAAAAAGAAACATGTATAATGTTAAATAACGTTGAAGAAATGTCTCTAAAGAGGTTTGTGGATAAGTTAGGTTAGTCTTAGAAAGACTGTAAACAATTCTCTAGACGAGAACATCATACACTTACGAAAGGCTGGAATTTGATCATGAAAGCATAACAAATCCCTAAAAAGGCACCATATACCCCTTAAAAGCATTAAAACATACTAAAGACATGAGAATACCTGACAATCGGGACCAACCTTCAAAAATTCGTAAAAAAAACTCCAGAATACCGCAAAAGCGGCTAAAATAGCAACTAAACTCCCAAAAAGCATCAACGTTTCGTAAAAAGTATGGCAAATACTTAGGGTTCGCATGTCCGAGGGTCTAATACCTTCGGAGTAGCTATCTAAAGTTACAGAAAAAAAAAATCTGCAAAAGAAAGCGGGATGTCTAAGACTGAAATGGTACGGTGTGACGGTCATGATAGGTTAGAATAGGTTATAGAAGAATAGAACGCTTAAGTTAGCTAGGAATGAAATAGGTTGGGTTGAGTTAGGTTAAAATATCTTAACAAATAGGAAGATTTATGCTCACTTAGGTTAAGTAGCATTGGGGTAGGTTACACGAGTAGAAGTATGAGGCTTAGGTTATGTTAAATTATGAAAGTTCAAAGTAAAAAGAGTGGGAGCTCGGTTAGGTTAGGACTATGGGGCTTAGGTGAGGTTAGGTTTGGTTAGGATAGGTTAGACGAGTAGAAGTATGAGGCTTAGGTTAAATTATCAAAGACCGGAGTAAATAGTGGGAGCTGGGTTATGTTAGGTTAGCCATGTAGAAGTATGGAGCTTAGGTTAGGTTAAGATAGGTTAGACGAGTAGAAGTATGGGGCTTAGGTTAGGATAGATTAGGTTAGGTTAGGTTAGGTTAGGTTAGGTTAGTCAGGCAATGTGGGGCGAGGTAACATTATGTTGGGGTAATATATTCAATCAAGATAGAAAGCTCTTGCATTAGGAGACATACAGCATTATAGTGGACGACATACTCAGCTACCATGAACGCTCATAAACATACATACACTGCTATAGGCTTTAAAAGTTATCCCTAGAGATTCATTCAAACACCTACAACGTCCTGCTTCCCCAGCCACCTTACCTAATAATCCTTAGATTACGCATGGCGGCCATCTTGCCCATAAAAAAGTGGCCCAGCTTCCCCTCAACCTCCCTACTACGGATAGTTCTGTTTTTAACACTTGTTCTAATTTCGGGTGCTGCGGGCTTGCCCATTTTCGTATGAAGAATTTAGATTTTCGTTGCGAATTAGATTACTGGAAATTATTTATTTTTTAAATAAATAATTTCCAGTAATCTAGAATTTTGCTTTCCCTTGAAAACCACATTTAGATGTTGAAATTCTATGGCAACGTGTATTTCAGTTGAACAAAAGCGAGTGGAACATACCGAAAACAAAAGTCCCACCGAGCCAATGTACAAAACCTAAAGTACCTACTATATTTATAATCTTATATATTTAAATGAGTAATTCTTACGATTTCGATCAAATTTTGTATTCAGACAGGGTTTTGCTTATTAAGTTTATCCATAGAGGCGTCATTCCTGTAAAAAAAAAAAAAAAACCGCAATTTTACGAGTAACAGTCACAATTACTTTAAACCTTATTTTGGCCATTTCTCTTTTACCATATTACCACCGTTTTGAACCCGTAATCGGTGGAGAAGTGGCCGGTAATTCTTATACCGGCGTAAAAAGCCTCGTAAACAGTTACGTAGGTTATAAGCGCATGGTGAAACAGCAACTTGACCAAAACCGAGGTTTCTGATTTTTAACCCAGGTAAATAAAATTACTGCTGTTGGTGAAACTGGCCTATGGGCCAGTTTTAACAAACAAGCCAGGATATTAAAGGTCTCGTCATGGAAACAGCTCCAACAATTAGGATGAACATTTATATTTAGCTAACATTTTGCTTTTCAAGTTTATCTAAATAAGTATCTTCTCCCAAAAATCACGATTAATCAAAAGGAAAAGAAAGAAAATCCGAGCGAAGCTCGGTCACCCAGGTACTGTAACATAATAGAATGATCGCATTGCTTCAGTAATATTCACTACACAAATAAGATGCAACGTCTAATTTTTGTAATTGTTGTTGTTGTTACTAGATGCAATAATATTAACCGGGTTTGTGGGCCGTGGTCTATTGGGTTCCTTCTTCTTCCCAAACGTTTCGTCTGCGACTACGGCAGACATCTTCAGTGGCGGCGAGGTCGAAGTTTCCTAGTGGAGATCTCAGCACCGACTGTGCTGGTCAGAGAGGCTCCAGAGGCAGTTCGAGTCGAGTGGGGAAGCTTATTCCCCCACCCGAAGTGTCTTTACCGCAGTACCTAGCCGTTATACGGCTTTACCTGCGCGATAGTATGGTGTTTTGGTCTACAGGGATTTAAACTCTGGGAATGTTTGGGATCAGGGGTATCTTAGGGACAAGATGGATGATGGTAGGGATAGGTCCATGAACGGGCACTGCCCATACATGCTGATTGGCTGGTTAGTCAATCAGGTGACGCGCTAATCTCCTCCTGGTTCTGGCCGTCAGTCACACACTGAGAGGTGATCTGAGTTAGGCGATTTGCTCTGTTTTAAGTACAGGTATTCATTTTGCCTTTCCCATCTGCGAAAATTAGACCGTTGGACTTAAGATGTCCTTCGGTAATTTTTTAGATGGTAGTCGGCGAGGCTCTCTCTGGTCATATTGTCCCAGAGTATTCACCAGTGGATTAGGGTGGTTCTGGAGTTTGTTGTACATTGTTCGAGCGCGGGTTTTAATCACGTCGACAATGTACGGGATGCCGGAATGTTCGTGAAGGATGTGGGCAGGAAATCTCCAACCAGTGTCGTAGATCATCCTTAATGCCCGATTCTGCAACATCTGGAGTCTGATGAAGGTGGACTTTGCCACCACTCCCCAGATCTCGCATCCGTACAGGACCAGGGGCGGGATGATCGCGCGATACAGCTGGAGTTTCAGGCGAATGGGCATGGTTTTGGAGCTGAGGATGGGATACAACTGCCGTAGGGCTGCATGACCTTGTAGTACTTTGCCCCTGACGTGATGCCTATACGTTAGCCGCCGGTCCAACGTGACCCCGAGATACTTCGCCGTAGTGACCCAAGGGATCCGACGGCGCCGAAGCACGAGGTCCTGCGGGAGCCGGTTTGCCAGCGTGTTGGCCAGGAGAATCGCAGAGCTTTTCTCCGGGTTGATAGACATGCGCCAGTTCTCGCACCATCTACTGATGGTACAGAGGTGGACTTGTACTTGACGGTAGCTGTAGCGCGGGTTCTTGTTTGCTGCGAAGATCATGAGATCGTCCGCATACTGACAGATGTGAGTGTTGGGGTGCGTGGGGAGATCGGCCATGTAAGCATTAAAGAGTGCCGGTGACAGTACACTTCCCTCGGGGTCTCCTGCGCCAATGGGCCTTTCTCGGGAAAATGAACCCTCCACCTTCACTCGGAAGCTACGTTCCTGTAGGAAACTAGCCACCAAGTAAATATATGGAGGGGGGATTTCGTGCTGTATGAGTTTGTAGATAAGACCTTCGTGCCAGGTGGTAGAGAACGCCTTTTCCACGTCAAGCAACACTGCCACCGTTTTGGCCCTTTCCTGGTAAGCCAGGGAGGCCTTTTCGGCTACTCGCAGTAGTTGCTCCGTTGTGGAATGGTCAGAACGAAAACCAAACTGATGTTCCGGTAGGAGGCCTTTTTCCTCTAAAAGAGGTCGAAGGCGGGTCAGGAACAGTTTCTCGAAAACTTTCGAGATAACTGGTAGGAGGCTGATGGAACGGTAGCTAGAAGGAAAGATCGGATTCTTGCCCGGCTTCAACACGCATACCACACGCGCCCTCTTCCAGTCTTCTGGAAAATGGCGCATGCTTAGGCACGCGTTGTAGATCCGAGTCAAGTGCATCACGGCTCTAAAGGGAAGGTGCTGGAGCATTTCCGCTGTTACCCGGTCCTGCCCAGGGGCTTTTCTAGGTTTTAGGTTTTGGATGGTGTTAGTTACCTCGCGAGGGGTAACTATCGGGATGTGGAAATCCTCGTGGCCCGCTGGTCCAACTTCTAAGAAGTCTTCTACTGCTTGCTCCACGAGGTCAGTATGATCGTCGTTCTGAGGGTGGACTCTAGGCTGGAATTGAGTTTCCAAATAGTCTGCTAGCGCCTCTGCTTTTTCCCTCGGTTCAAAGACAAGTCTTCCCCGAGGGCTATGCACAGGTTGCTGGTGTACAGTTTTATCTTTCCTCAAGCCTCGGACGATGCGCCATGGTTTCCTCTCCTGGAGGTTTACATGTCGCAACGTGTTTTCCCAAGCTGCTTGCCTATGCTTTCTTAGGAGTCGTCTCACCAGGGATTTGAACCTCTGGTGTATTACTCCTATCCTAGGGTGACGGAATCTCTGCCATAGCCTTCTAACAGCGTTTTTCGCTTGAATGAGGCGTTTCAGTGGAACAGGGATAGCTGTAGGGTTTGGTGCGTCGGTAGGAATGCGGTGCGTATGAGCACGCACCGCATTTAGGACAGAGGTTGAGAACCCCGTGGCTGCCTCCTCGAGAGCCTCTATCGAGTCTATTCGAGGACATGCTTCCACGGAGTTGTGGAGGGCTAGGACGGCTGCATCCCAGTCGACTTCCTCAACCCAATCAGGCACTCCCAGCGCAGTTAGATTAACGTCTGAGTCGACCACAACAGGGTTGTGATCAGAATCCGGAGCGTTAATCACCGAGAGATCCAGGTGAAATGGAATGTTCTGTGCTGGTCACCACCAGAGGTGCGGTATTTATGTCGGCGGCTGGAGGGGAAGTACGTTGTGATAGGTCCGGGTGGCCAGTGGACTGGACTTGTACCAGTGGAGTACTGCAAGGAGCTGGCGTCTGATTGGCTGGAGAGGTGTTCTGGATTTTTGCTTTGTTAACGCTGTTTGCCATATTCTGTTGAGTTTAAGTCCTTCTTCTTTGCGATTGATATTATTTTTGTGCTTGTTGTTGTTGTTGTTTGGGGTTTATGGACGCACTATCACACTCCGAGTAGGAGTAATCGATGTCTGCGTCGAATCAAAATGAGTAGGAGCTCTGATGTAAACGTTGCATCACTAAAGGAGGGTCGGATCACAGTTCATAGTTTCATTTTGCAGTTAACGAGATGGCGAAGTAGTAGCCGTTGCAAATGGTTATCAGTAGTATACACCAAAGATGAGATATTCCATGGGCCATTGCCATAACGTTGGGCTAGTGTGCTGATAAATTGCGAGACAGAAAGTGTATGTAAGGAGCAATTTAAAAAAAAAAAATAAAAAAAAAATAATAATAATAATAATTAATAATAATAATAATAATAATAATAATAATAATAATAATAATAATAATAATAATAATAATAATAATAATAATAATAATAATAATAATAATAATAATAATAATAATAATAATAATAATAATAATAATAATAATAATAACAACAACAACAACAACAACAACAACAACAACAACAACAACAATAATAATAATAATAATAATAATAATAATAATAATAATAATAATAATAATAATAATAATAATAATAATAATAATAATATTGTCAATGACTGCAGGATAATTTTGTTTAAAAGAAAATTGCACAATCGGGCTCGGGTCGGGCCCGGGCCATGGCCTATACACCATTCTCGGGCCCGGGCCATGGCCTATAGACTATTCTCGGGCTCGGGCCGGACCTGGGCTTGATTGGTACCGGGCCGGGCCGGGCCGGGCCTAAGAAAGTCGGCCCGTGCAGACCTCTACTGTATTGCTGTTTGCTAGAATACGCAGTACCTCGGTATTTTCATATGCACGTAACCGTCTTTCATGCTTTAGTTTCTTCACTGACAAATGCTATATGCATGTCCCTGTGGATATTGTCACAGCGTACATACCAAGGTGCTTGTACTATAGCCCTTAGTACCTTATTCTGAAATTTCTGAATGATTTCAGCACTCGTTTTCTTGGTGCAACACCATAAGGGTATGCCATACATCCATACAGGTTTTATCACTTGTTTATAAATCAACAATTTATTGTGTTGACTTAGTTCTGAGTACTGTCCCAGTAGCCAATACAGTTTTCTAAATCTTAGATCTAGTTCACTTCTTTTCCTTTTTACATGCGATTTCCAGTTAAGCTTTTCATCTAGTACCAGCCCTAGGTATTTTACCTCTTTTTCATAGGGAACACTTTGTCCCTTTATTTCAATGGGTACCTTTTCTATTTTCTTGTTTGTGAAGTTTATATGGACCAACTTTGTTTCATTTAATTTTATTCGCCATTTTAGGTCCAAGTACTGATTTTGCAGATTGTTTTTTGAAGTTTTTCTGTAGCCTCCTCAACAGTATCTCCCACAGACATAACTGCCGTGTCGTCGGCAAAAGTCGCCATCTCAGTTTCCTCATCTTGTGGGACATCTCGTGTATACAGCAAGTATAATATCGGTCGAAGTACACTACCCTGCGGCACTCCCGCAGTAATATCTTTAAATTGCGGAGTATTCACTTCCTTGTTTAACTCGGAGTGTTCTATCTTTAAGATAGGGTTGTAAGATTAGACTGAATTCTCTTTAATTTAAAAAGAAGGCCTTTATGCCATACTTTGTCAAAGGCCTGAGATACGTCTAAAAAGGCACTTGCACACACTTTCTTTTCTTCGAGAGTTCTTTCAATTATTTCCACAATTCTGTGAACTTGTGTCGTTCAGTGTTTGCTTTGAAAGCCGAATTGATGTTGCGGAATGAGTTTGCGTTCCTTAATAATGGGATTGAGACGTCTTAAAAGCAATTTCTCGAATAATTTCGACATTGTTGGCAGCAAAGAGATTGGTCGATATGATTTTCTATCATGAGGGTCTTTTCCAGGCTTGGGTATCATTATAATTTCTGTATTTTTCCACTGCCTAGGGACGTACTTTAACCGAAGGGAGGCATTTATAAGATGTAGCAATTTCATAAGTGCTCGAGGCGGCAATTCTTTTGGTATCTGACCAGTAACCAAATCATATCCTAGAGCTTTTTTGGCATTCAGGTCTCTTGCTATGACTTCTTTTAATTCATTCATTGTAACCGGTTTAATCTTACCAATATTTTTAGTTGGGTAAATTATAACGTATTCGTCAGCTGTCTGTCCAGAAAATGGTCGGAAAGTCTCTTGCAAATACTCAGAGAAGACATCTGCCTTCTCTCTATCACTTTTAGCCCAATCATTGTTAGATTTTCTTAAAGGGGGGGGGGGCATGCGCTTGAGGTCTTTTCTGCCTTTACATAATTTTCCATAGCGAGTAGTCAGTATCCTTTTCAGCTGATAGATATTGTAGGTACTTGCTGATGGATTCATTTTTTATTTGGTAAAGTTTTTATTTGAGGTTGTTGTTTACACGATTTAGAGTTGTTTTATCCTGTGGCACTCTACTACGTTGCCACTTTTTACGAGCCTTTCTCTTTTCTGTTACCATTCCTCGAATCTCGAATGGGTAATCATTATCATTCGATTTTTGTTTCCTCATTGGTGTGCTGTTCCAGGCTGCTTGCTGATATTATATATGAACGCATCTATCTCTTTTTCTATTTGGGTGAGAAGATGACTTATTGAGATACCCCAGAAAACAACCTTGACATTTTCCCCCATTATGGTGCAGTCTGGTTATATTTGTTGATATTCCATCCGTTAGGTTGCTTTACTGCCGCCAACTGTTCGTAACATATAAACATGATAAAGCTACGGCCATAGCTGGTATTATTGCGTCTGTTATGTTGTCACAGAAGCTCTTGTTTATGAAAGCGTTGCAGAGAGGCCAGCCAATAGATTTTAAAACAAGGTTCTGCTCAGACGCCATATTAATTAGTTAATTAATCACATGTTGGCGTGATTTTGTCTTGAATTCTTTTAGAGCAGTATATCCAGTTATAGTTACTGTTGTTATTTTTGTGTTCACTACACAGCAGTGCATGAAATATATACTATGATATTTAGTGCTCGGAAGTGATTTTATCCAAAAGTGTTATTGCAGAACAAGATTTGCCGAAGGTGAGTACGCTCACAAATTACTTTATATTTACTCCAACTCCAAGGCACTTTACACATGTTCCGTATAACACCGTAGTTCGACTTCCGAATAGTTTCCACTTATCGCGATCTCGCTTCCGATTTCACTTGTTTCGTGGTCTTGCACTCAACTGCCGTGGCTGAATGAACGAATGAATGAATGCGGGTATTTGGACGTGCAAGCACGCCCGGGCTGCTTAGGGAGCGTTCCCTCTTCAGCCTAGCTTAGTTTTTGTTTTTGAGTGGGGCAGAGATCAGTCAGTTTGGGTGGTGCTGTTTGTTCTTGGTGATTCTTTCTTTTCCAGGTCACACATCCCGCCGTTTCTATTCAAGAAGACGATTTGATTGTTGTTTTTTTCTAGTTGCTGCTGCAATAGGCTCTTGTCATCTTTTTATTTATGTTTGTTGTGGTTTGTTTGGGGCAATTTGATTTTTTTTTTGTTTTTTTCTTTTGTTTTTGTTTTTTTTAGATATAATAATTTTTTTTATATATATATATATTTTTTATTATGTATATTTTTTTGTGTATATATATATTTTTTTTTATTTTTTATTATTTTTTTTGGGTTAAATGTTTGCTAGATGCTGTAGTAGGTCTTGTAGTTTCTGTTGTTGGTCTTCTTGTTGTTTGTCGTACACACTGATGAGGGTGAGTAGTGGTGGGTTTTTCTCGTTCTGGTTTGGTGGAATGGCTTTCATCTTCTGTGCTGTATTAATTAATTGTCGTCTGTGTGGTCGTGTATGGGCATTGTCGATGTATTGGAGCATTAGTTTGGCTATGTGTTGGTCAATGGGCATGGTGTTTGTGTAGTTGTATATGTGGCTGTTTCTGAAGTTGGGTTGGAGTTTGAAGGCGATCCGTAGGCATTTTCTTTCGAAGGATTGTATCTTCTTCATGGATTCTGGTGTGATGAGTGGCATGGTGGCTACTGCAGCATATGTCAGGTTGGGACGGATGAGGGCAATGTAGAGGTGGCGTAGTATTTTTGGTGAGAGGCCGCGTTTATTCAGTTTAGCAAGGTAGGCTATCGTTCCAAGTATTGGCCGAGTTTTTCTCAACATTTCATTATAATGTGGTTTTATGGCAAGGGTGTGGTGGATTTTAATGCCTAGATACTTGATGGTTCTCTGGCACTTTATTTCCTGGTTATTGAAGTTTATCGTTACATTTCGGTGTTTTTCTTTTATCTTTTTTCTGAAGGTGATTGCTTGTGTTTTTTGGACATTGATTGTTATCCTCCATTTCCTCGTCCACTTTAGGAATTGATTAAGTTGTTGTTGTAGTTTGTTTTTTGCGGCTAGTAGTTGTGCGTGGGTGCACCAATAGGCGGTGTCGTCAGCGTATTGTGCGAGTTGTATTGAGGGGTGTATTGGTTGTGGGGTGTCTGAGGTGAATAGTATGTACAACAGTCCGGATATTACACTTACTTGTGGTGTACCGGCTTTCATGTGGATTGGGTTTGACGTTTCTCCATTTATTCTTATGTTGGCTGTTCTGTCGGTGAGGAAGTTTGCTATCCAGCGGGTAAGTCGTTGTGAGAGGTTCATGTTTGTTAATTTGAACAGCAATCCATTCGTCCAGCATCTGTCGAATGCCGACTGGATGTCCAGGAAGGTTGCGACGGTAGTAAATCCTCTGTTGTATTTATCTTGTAGTTGCGACATCACTCTTACAAGCTGGTCTTGAATTGTGATGTCGCTTCTATATCCGGCTTGTGTTGGTGGTATTAGGTTTCTGCTGTGGCATATTTCTGTTATTCGGCGAACTATTATTTTTTCCAGTATTTTAGAGAATGTGGAGGTTAAAGAGATGGGTCGGTAGTTTTTGGGGTCTGTCTTGTCTTTTCCGGGTTTTTCAAGAAGTAGAATGTTCGCTTTCTTCCATATAGTGGGGTGATATCCGTGTTTGATTATTAAGTTATAGATGTTTGCTAGGTGTTGTATGGTGGTCGCTGGTAGTTTCCGAAGCATTACATATGTTATATTATCTGGTCCTGGAGCTGTATTCTTGTTTTTGGGTATTGCGTTTATTACGTCTTGTTCAGTAATGGGTTTTTCAGCATTATTTGCGGGGTCTAATTCTGTTGCGGGGAATTGTGGGGTGTATAGCTGTTGTTGTTGTTGTACATGTCTGTTTATGTGTTGGTAATGTGTTTTGTGAAATTTGGGGTCTTGCGGTGTCTGGAAGATGCTGTCATAGTGTTTCCGAAATATTTCTAGTTTTTCTTTTGTGTCGTGTATTGTATAGCCGTTGTGTTTTATGGGGTAGTTTGGTGATGCTTTCTTTTTTGTGGTTTTGATCATTCTCCAGAATTTTGCCGGGTCTCGTGTGTGGTTTTGTGTTAATTTGTCGAGCATGTTGTTCCATTTATTGTGGTTGTGATCTTCGATGGCATTTTTTACGTCCTCTTGTAGCTTATTTAGAATTCGTTTGTCTTGTGGGTGATGTGTCTTTATGTATTGGCGGTGGGCTTTTCTCTTCTTCTTTATTAGGTGAATTATGTTGGGTGGAAGTGGTCTACTGTAGGGGTTGATGGTGATTGTTTTTATTGGTACTGCTGCAATGCGGGCTTGAGTGACTATTTCTGTGATGGATGACGCGTATTGTTCTATGTCTTGGCACGATGTGGGTGGTTGTGGTATCAGGTTGTTTGATAGGTGTTCTGCTGTGTGTGTGAATAGTTCCCAGTCGGCGTTCGTGAAGTCGCTTATTGTTATTGTTCTTCTGCTTTCGGTATTCCATGGATTGGTCCTGATCGTTACAATGATTGGTATGTGGTCTGTGTCTGGTGGTGCGTCGGTTGTTATATCGTCTATTTGGGGGAATGTGAGTTTGGAGGTTAGTATTTTGTCGGGGGAGGTGGGTTGTTGGTTGCCTGTTCCTAGTCTTGTCGGTCCTGGTACTAGGACAAGTTTTAAGTCAGTGTTGTCCAATACTTTCTTCAGCTGTCGTCCGTTTGTGTTTGTGATTTCATCCAGTAGTTCCGTGTTGTTTGCATTCAGGTCTGCTGCGATAATCAGGCGCGGGAAGTTGTCATTGAGGAATTTGAGAGTGTCTGTTGGGAATGTTGCTTGTGGCGGGACGTATAATGTAGCGATGTGAAGTTTCTGTCGTTGAATTTGTATTTCTATTACCAGGAGCTCTTGTTCTCGAAATATGGGGGGCGTGTTGATTTCCTTGGGATTTAATTCTTTCTTAGCCATGATCATTACTCCACCTCCATTTCCTTGGTTTCTGTCCTTTCTGAATATTTGTAGGGGTTGGAAGTTGAAGTGTCTGTTTTTATTTAGTTTGGTTTCATTTACTGTTATGATGTCTACTTCGTGTTCTGTTATTAGGTTATATAGCTGTTGTCGCTTGATGCTGATTCCGTTGATATTTATATGTAATAGTTTAATATTGTGGCGAATGTGGGTTGTTGTTGTTATTGTGGCTGCCATTAGTTATGTTTTATTTTTCTTTTTGTCCTGTTGTTTTTTGTTACCGTAAGTTGTGCATAAATATTGCTAGTTGATTGTCAACTTTGGCGGTATTTACTGCCATTTTTAGTGTTTTTTGTGCGGTTTGGGTTATGTTGTGGAGTAGTCTGGCACGTTGGTGTGGGGGTGTGGCGTCGTAAAGTGGGGGTATTAGGGTGGACAGTATTTGTTGCGTGAGGTTTTGTGCTAACTCTTGGATAAACGTCGTTATTGTTGTGTGGATGTTGGAGATCTGGTTCTGCAATGTTTTTATTTGGTCTTCTGTTTGTGTTATAATGTTTTTTACGGTACTTAGGGTTTCCTTTGACGTCATTTCCTTCTTATTGCTGGGTATTTGTGGGAAGTTGAGCTCTGGCCATTGTGTTGTAGTTTTGGGTGGTTCAGGGGTTGCTGGGATATTGTGGGGGAAGATGTGAGTTTCAGAGATTTGGGTTGCTGTAGTGGGGGGTGTTCTCGGGTACATTGGGCACTTGACTTGGCCTGTGTAGTGTCCCGTGTTTCTGCATGTCGCGCAGTATGGTCCGTTGTGTTTGCTAGCGTGCATGCATCTCCTGGTGTCTGCATTGTCTCCACAGTGGAAGCATACGGGACTTTCGGGACATTGTTCCCGTTGGTGCCCGTATTGCTGACACTGTTTGCACGGCATGTGTCTTTCGGAGTGCCTGGAGGGCTCTGCTCTGAAGATTTGGTTTTGTATTATAGCGCCTTCCGCTAGTATGGTTTGTATGGTGGCGACGCTATTTGTGAAAATTCGCACGAGTGGTGTAGGTTTATCTCTGCTGACGATTCTGATAGTTCTGGTCACTTCTGGGTAGTTTTCTTGTATGTCCTGTAATAGTACTTCATCTTGGATGTCGTACGGGATCCCTTTTAATACGGCAGTTAGTGTTTTTCTTGGTCTGATTTCTTCAGTGGTTTGTTGTGGTCGGGGTTCTGGTAAATTTGTCATGTATTTAGCGGTTTTTCCAAAGTGGTGCGGTGGAATGCTCTGTTGAAAAGTTACTGCTGCCTGTTGCGTCTTGAATGTCAGTGCAAACGTATTTTTGGGGTTGTAGATCCTTTGTGCCCTAGTGAGATGCTCTGTATTGTGTTGATGTTTTGTCATAAGTGATTTTACCAACCATGCGCTTTGTGCCTCTGGGTGACAGTTTGTTACGTACAGTGTGAAACAGCTATGTGGGATAGGGGGGATGCCTGGTGGGTGAGTCCGTGTTTGTTCCTGTGTTTTAGCGAGTGTGTGTAGCCGGTTTCCTAAATCTGTAGTGGATTCTATGCTCGTGTCATGTGTTGTGGTGGAGGATTCACTGCTTTCGCTGATATTGTGTGACCTGGTACTTGTGCTGGGGTTTGTCAAGACGTGGTGGCGTTGGGTGTCAGGGTTTGGAGGGGGTTTGGGAGGTTTAGCCGTCGATGCCTGTATCTTGGGCATTTTCAGACTGGTTAGTTGTAGGGATTACGGAGTAGCTGCTGAAAAGCACGGTATTTGTTGCCCACAGTTGTAAAACTGCCGAAGTGTAGCTCCAGAGAGACTACAGAACTTTCGTTCTTTTGGCTGGAGACAAGTCTCCAGAGGGCGTTAAAAACCTGGCTACCAGGATGGGTGGTTTAGGATTAAGGTTGCGGTAGGCTGTGTGGTAAATAGGCAGGGCCGGTTGACGGTCTTGAAGGTCTCGGAGGTCGCAAGGGCTGAAAGAAAAGGTAGCTCTGTGTCGCGTGGCCGCTTGCTTCAGAGTGAAGCCTGCCTCTCTTCCAGCTGTCTCCCGAACTCTGTCGATCTCCGCCGAAGTCCGCCGTCCGTCGCTCAGCCTCTCTGCCGCTGCCTCTGCCCAGGAGTGAGAGAGAAAGTTAGATGTTTCTTCTTCGCTGCCAGCCTGCTGTAAGCTGCGCTGCTGCCGTGGCTGCGGTCGACCGCCCTATTTATAGGCCAGCGCATTCTAGCGAGAATCATCTCGAAGCGTAACGAAACGTCTCGAAGCTTGTGGCCCTTTCGCGGAACCTGTACTAGTTCCGAGTATTACCAACAGATGGCGCTGGGAGTCTCGGCCCTAGCAATATATTTGTATTTGTTTGTTAGTTATCAATTGGCCACGTATTCGATTTAAAATTGTTTTACGTACTTAATTACACATTTATATCCGAATCCTAATAACGCAAAAGCCTAAAATGTTTGTATTGATTATATATATATTTTAACCTACATGAAAAAAAGGGTCGGGAGGTCGCGAAATATTTTTTGATACTAGGAGGATCGTGTCATGAAAAAAGGTTGAAAAACACTGCTTTAGACAAAGGAAATGTTCTGGAAGTCGAATGATCGGAAGAGGCAGTAAGAAAACAGTTCAGACACCACCCGCTACTCAATAGCTAGTGTTCCCGGAGCCTACATTGTCCCGCTAGATACACGTCTCCGGCCCGTTCTTACTGCCGCGCGGAGTTCAGACCCCGACCGGCATTTCTTACCAGAAGCGCCCGGGCTTACGGTCGGCGTGACATTAATTTGTCTCCTCGAAAATGACAATATAGAGTATTTGATGTTTATTTGTGAACAATTTAAGTTGAGCCTAATGAACAAACGGCGTTATTCAGTGAATACATTTCTTGCTGTTTAAACAATCTGGTGCGTACTATATGGTGATATGAAATAATATTTTAATACTATCCCATCCTAACTATATCTAGCAGTTGACGTTATCTCTGGGACATTCACCAGTGGGTAATACTAGTAATAAGCATTTAAAAAAGAGAATATGTGTCAGTCTAGCACAAAAACATAAGCTAACATCACTACAGCTTGATGAAATATACATACACTATAAGTGTGGTGCTATAATTGGTTATGCAGAAAATGACCTTTCATCTTAGGTAAGAACTGCCTAGGTTTTCATATCCTCAGCACTTGGTGTTTTAGTTCCAGGAAAAGATCTAAATTAAGAACAATTGAAAATACTGGTCACCAATGTCGTAAATGGAATCATGCATTGTGGTTTTACTGTCATTGGATTTATATCACACAGTAACAGATTAAATCAGAACATGGCTCAGAGGGTTGTTAAAGATTTCAGCGGCGGCCATCATTATTTTCTTTTCACACCGTGGTATACAAATATGTATAGCATATGACATCGCTCATATTTTTAAGACCATAAGAAGCAAAAGGTTAACATTAAAATGCTCATAAAACTCTGTTCGTTCCAGTATTCGATTCTACATCTGATACTGTTGACTATGATAGTATTTTGCCAGCAAAATTTGTAGATATTGGAGCGAATGTTTGCGCTTACTCGTAGTAAAGAAATCTCCTAAATTACCCTACAGGTCTGTATTTGTCAGCAACATAGAAAGACAGAGAATCAGTACTGTTGATGTATTTCATAAAATCATATTAGCTTCATTAAAACTACTTGTGGGGCAAAACCACAAACTCCCGTTTTGTTGAAATGATAATGAAGCAATGAAAGATTGTAAATACAACAAATCCACTTCAAGGTGAAACATATGTTAATGATGAAAGATATATTTTTAGAAATGTTCCTACTTGATTAAATAAATGGAAATGTAATTCAGAGCGACGTTCTTTGTCTAGAGATACTCATAACGCTCTTTAGCACGGCGCTAACATAGCTCTAAACTAACTAAACTAAACTAAACCCCGGCGCAACAGCCCATGAAGGGCCTAGGCCTACCGCCCAGCCGCTGCGTCCCCCACCTCTGCCCACTACAGGCGTCATTGGTGAGGTGCAGTACTGGAGGGTGGGACGTGGTCAGCGCCCCGAGCCCTCCCGGCCAGTTATGCGGTCTTCTAGACCTGGGGCCGCTACTTCTCCATCAAGTAGCTCCTCAATTGGTCCCCCCGGGACCTAACGAGGCTGAGTGCACCCCGTGCAACATAGCTCTAAAGTTTGCAAAATATGCACCGTAGGAAATGAACGTGCCATTTGTTCTGCTCGAAAATTCGCAAACTGATAATTTATAAGGGCGTGTTAGTTGCTATCGACACATATCTGGTGGGAATAACAAAGTGTCCGTGAAACCGATTCTTGAGTCTGAGAAAAAGATGTGAACTAAAAGCAATTTGAAGACACAATCTGAAATATATGGGCAAGTAAAATGTTGCGAGGACACAGATTCTTACTGTAATGATTATGGTGATGATGATGACGACGATAATAATAATAATAATAATAATAATAATAATAATAATAATAATAATAATAATAATAATAATAATGATGATGATGATGATGATGATGATGATGATGGTGATAACGATGACGATGACGATAAGGATAAGGATAATGATAATGATAATGATAATATTAATAATGATAATATTAATAATGATAATATTAATAATGATAATAATAATAATAATAATAATAATAATAATAATAATAATAATAATAATAATAATAATAATAATAATAATAATAATAATGATGATGATGATGATGATGATGATGATAACGATGACGATGACGATAAGGATAAGGATAATGATAATGATAATGATAATATTAATAATGATAATATTAATAATGATAATATTAATAATAATAATAATATTAATAATAATAATAATAATAATAATAATAATAATAATAATAATAATAATAATAATAATAATGATGATGATGATGATGATGATGATGATGGTGATAACGATGACGATGACGATGACGATAAGGATAAGGATAATGATAATGATAATGATAATACTAATAATGATAATAATAATAATAATAATAATAATAATAATAATAATAATAATAATAATAATAATAATAATAATGATGATGATTATAGTAGTAGTAATAGTATAATAGTAATAAAAATACTCGTAGTAATAATAGTAGTAATAATAGGAATAATGTTAGTAATAGTAATAATGTTAATAACAGTATCGTCCCTGTTTCACAACCATATAGAGACTGAACAGTGTGTGCCCCAGCAAACTACCTTGTGCGGCTCCGACCTAATTTTTTCTCAGGGTTCGGTACTAAATGTCACGCTCTTTCTCTCTTTGCTATAGTAATTAACTCCATCTGGAAGTGTGTTCCACCTGGAGTTTCGTCATGCCTATCCGTAGCCGACTTCGCTGTCTATTGCACTTCTCAGCGCATGGCGTTCTTACAACGGCGCCTGCAGCAATGTTTGGACAATCTTAGAGAATGGAGCTCTAAAACCGGCTTCCGTTTCTGAACTGAGAAGTTAATCTGCGTTAATTTCTGGCGTCGTAGGAGACGATTACTACCTTCGCTCCGTTTCGGTCCAGATTTATTTCCCTTCGCAAATGAGACGCGCTTCCTGGGTTTGTTATTGGATAGGAAGCTTTTTGGTCGTCGCATATTGCACAGCTAAGAGCACGATGTGACCGTTCCCTAAATATCATGCGAGAACTAAATGGCAAATCGTGGGGAGCAGATCGGACAATTTTGCTGCGAATTTATCGCGCGCTCATCCGATCCAAAGTAGACTATGGGTGTATTGTTTATTCGTCAGCACGACCATCTGTGCTGAGAAGATTAGACGCTGTCCACAATAGGGGAATCCGCATAGCAATAGGAGCTTTTCCAACAAGCCCAGTGGTGAGCCTTTACGCTGAGTCCGCAGACCCTCCTCTGCAATATCGGCATGAAATTCTCTTGGCAAATTATGGTTGTGCGCTTAGATGTATGCCTAAGCACCCAACTTTCGCTCCTTTTTTCACCACCACGCTAAGAGAACGATATAGGAATAGCACCCTCAGTCCTAAGCCTGCGGGGTTTCGTTTCCAAGATCTTCTAATGAAGCTTGGAGTTGAACTGCCTAGGATGTTCGCAAGGGCGAGAGGCTTTATCCCCCTTGGCTATCTGGCATGCCCCGTGTAGATCTTGGGATGACCGTACACCAGAAGTCCACGATGCCTATTTCAAGTATTCGCACGTGTTATTTAGAATTTTTATCAGGCTGCACTGACCGTCGATGTATTTATACCGACGGGTCAAAGAGCACCAAAGGTATTGGATGTGCTTATGTTTATGGAACCGAACCACATACATTCGGTTTTCCAAATAGCACTTCCATTTTTACTGCAGAGGTTTATGCAATTTACCAAGACGTTTTGTATGTGCGCCGACGTAAATTAGGTGACTGCCTAATTTTGAGCGATTCCCTTAGTGCACTGTAGAGCCTTTGTCAGTTGTACAACCCACACCCTATTGTACAACGTATCCAGGATGCCCTCCATGTTTTACACGCTTCTGGCGTTGACGTGGTGTGTGCATGGATTCCTGGTCACGTAGGTTTTCCGGGAAATGAAATGGCAGATCCAACAGCAAAGACGGCAACCACAGAACCCAGTATTACCATCTCACGTGTTACTTCGGAAGACTTCAGGCTTGAAGTGCGGAGAGCGGTGCCGTCGTCCTGGCACGACGAGGAGTCAGCTCTCCACGGTAATAAGCTTAGAGAAGTGAAAGAACTTCCGGTAAACTGGATAACTTCCTGTCGCACATCTCACCGCGAGGTTAGTTTGACTCGATTAAGAATAGGGCACTGCACTTTTTCGTATGGTTACCTATTTAAAAGGGACCCTGCCCCTCTATGTCCGCTGTGTGACATTCTTTTATCTGTCCGTCACGTGCTGCTAGACTGTTCCTCTCTAGAGCACCTTCGAGATTCTCTGCAGCTGCCTGGCAGGTTTGCAGAGGTCTTAGCGGACGACAAAACAGCGGTTAATAGAGTTTTTAAGTTTTTAGCGGATTGTAATATCAATTTGAGGATTTAAATTTTTAGATGATTGTTTATGCTTTTTGACATATCTATTACCTTGTTTTATATCTGGCTATTGCCTGCATTTTACGTTTATATGTATATTTTCATTGTTACCAGTGATTTTATTTTTGATTGAAATTTATATCTGGCTATTGTCATGAATTTTATAAGGGCGCTGATGACCTAGAAGTTGAGACCCCTTAAACCCACAAATCAATCAATCAGTCAATCAATCAATCAATCAATCGTTATGCGAGGTCGTGTGTTTCTGTAGGACTTTTTCTGTTACTTTGTTGGCAGTCTTTAGTAAGCTAATTGGCTTATAGTTGGTTGGTACTGCTCTGTCTTTACCCGGTTTGGGGAACATGAGCACGTTTGCCTGCTTTCAGCTCGTTGGGTAATATCCGTGTTGCAGGCAGTAATTGCATATGTCGCTTAGGAGGTGTAGTGCTTTAGCCGTGAGGTGCTTTAGTACCAAATTTGATATCTGATTCGGTCCTGAGGCTTTGTGGTCTTAAGGTGTTGTATGATCCATTTCAGCTTTCGGTGTTGGTTTTTCTACACCTGTTATGTGCTGGGTTGGTGAGTGTATTTCGCATCTCTCTCTCCAGATGACAGTAGCATTGCATGTCTTGCTGACTCGTTGGGTGTGCTAGTTCTTTCGAGGATGTAAGCCATCACGTGGGTCTTATCCTCGTCGCCTTCGGCGTAATTATTGTTGTTGCCCAATAGCTTAAATGATGGTATGTTTATTGTCTGCCCTTTTTAGCGCCCTTACTAGTTGCCACACATTATGGTTTCCCCTCTGTAGCCGAGCTAGAGTTTGATCCCACTGCTCCTGGGCCTCGCATTTATTTCCGTTTTAACTGCGCCATTTAGTGTTGTCATGTTGACCCTGTGGACTAAGTTGCGTGTAAGCTTCCACCTTCACCTTTCATGGTCTCTTTCGTTAATTAGAGCTATTAAACCCGGTGGGTACGTAATTACGTATTTTATCGGGGGCTTTATGGACACGGCTGCGTTTAGTGCAATTTATATGGCCTCTTCGAGCAATTCGACAGCGCGGTCAATCGCTTGATGGTTCGTCAGGTCTACAGGGATCTCTAGAGCTCTGTCTAGGTGCGATGCAAACGTGTCCCAGTTGGCCTTGTTATAGTTAAGTCACGTCGGTGTTGGTTGGAAAATTGGTGGCGCTTCAATGTCTATTTGGATCGCAAAGTGGTCTGAGGCAAGTGCTCCTACAATTTTAATTTTGTAGCTAAGGGCTACGGTTATAAAAAGAGTGATGTCCAGGGTGCATGTCGCGTAGTTTGGCTGTTATGATATGTGTGTTGGTACCCCGGGATGATCTATTATGTAGCCGTTATTCACCATAAGTGTGTACAGTGCCTTCCCTTTAGTATTTGTAATCGTGCAACCACAAGCTTGATGTTTCGCGTTAAGGTCATCCTCTGCCACTACTGCACTGCCTAACTGCAACAGGGCATCTATGTCGGACAGACTTAAGCGTTTTGGTGAAGAGAAAATACTTGCCCGTGTGGCCGTTCTGTTTTGAACCGTGAGTGAGATTGCCGTGGTTTCTGTATCTTTTAGAGGGGGGGGATGCGTTTATGTGTGTGTATTAGGTTCCCTTAGGCCACTGGCGGCGCCGTGGCCGAGCGGTTAGCGCACTCGCCTACCACCTAGGCGGCCCAGGTTCGATCCCAGGGACCCGCATGTGGTATTCGTGGTGGACGAAGCGGCGTCAGGGCGGGTTTTCTCCAGGTGCTCCGGTTTCCCCCGCCATCTCATTCCACCGGTGCTCCATCTTCATGTGTCATCAGTGTCACCACCTGCGGTGCCGTAATAGTATAAGCGGGCGTTAAACACTACAACAACAACTTAGGCCGCTATCGCTGTACCTCCGTGTGCTTTTCCGTTTGGTCTCTCTGCTCTATATATTTTGTAGCCTGGGATGCGGAATCTAGATTTTGGTGTCAGTAGTGTTTTATTTAGTAGTGCGACTGTGATGTTGTGTTGGTGTAGTTATTGATGTTTTAGTTCGTGTAGATGTCGTCGCG
>CM060964.1:210983414-211356339 GCA_030765045.1 Tenodera sinensis | reverse complement strand
GGGTTACGGCGACGCTACCGGCAGAGTTTTGCTATTATCCTAATTATCCTATTTTGAAGCGTATGTTGTTATTTAATGGGTTTATAACAGCATAGCCCCAGACGGTGGCCGCGTATGTTCGAGTTGGCCTTACAATGTTTATATTAGTGTAAGGCCCATATATAGCTGTAGCTGACTGTTACGGTTTATCATTAGGTATAATTTATTTAATTGGCCGTTTGCCTTCGCTCTAATAGTGCTTATGTGCTTATTCCAGGTAAGACCTTGGTCATAGTAACACCTAAGTAGGTGACTTGGTCTTTCCATTCAATATTCCTCCGCCTCTGTAAATCAGAGGTGGCTGTGAATACCCGGGTAGCCTATGCTGTATGCGTATAGTGAATATTATTATTTGTCATTTATTAGTGTTTACTTTATTTCTTCACTTTGTGAACCACGGCTTCAGCTCTTTTAGAGCGTTCTGCGGCGCAGGTGATGATCCGCGGCTGTGTGGGTTGTGTAACTACGGCTGAACCGTCAGCGTATATGTAATTTTCCTTCCGCGTGAATTCGGGCATATCATTTAAATGTTCATTAAATAGCGTCGGCCCTACTAGACTTCCTTGTGGGACTCCTGCCCCTAATGGACCTTAGAGAGGAGGAGCAGTCCTCCACTGTCACACAGAAGTGACCGTGCGTGCTTATTTAATCTTTGATTAGTGTAATCGTTGAATCAGTAAAATTTTATGGTTTAGTTTGTGAAGCAGGCCCGCCCACATTTTATCAAAGGCGTGCTCAATATCTAGAGAGATGGCGCCAGTTGAATTGTTTGTATTATACCTTTGTGAGTTTGCTCAGCCGCGGTAGTTGCAGTGTAGTGGAGTGTTGCAATTTAAAACCAAACGTTTCCCACGATTAGTAGGTTGTGCTTTACAATATGGGAGTTCAGTCTTTTGAGGATTATTTTCTCAAGTGCCTTACCCATTGTATTTAGAAGGCCGATTAACCTGTAGTTAACAGGTAAGAGGAGATTTTTCTTAGGCTTTGGAAGCATGACAATGTTGCCTCCCTTCCATTGCGGTGATAATCTAACCTTTTGATGTAACATCGCTCCTCACAAAGGTGTCCGTGGATCATGTGATTTTCCAGAGGAATAGGTCGGTTTATCTGCTGGGGCTGCCATGGGTTCACCACTTTCGCCTTTTGTAGTTAATATATTTATGGAAGCCCTTGAACAAACAGCTTTAGACAATGCCACAAGAGCATCCAGTGTGTGGATCAGATACGTGGAGGATACATTTGTGGTGTGGCCACATGGACGCAATAGTTTAAACTTGTCTTTTGACCAGCTGAACAACAGCCATCCTCACATAAAGTTCACATGGAACTGAACTGAGAAAAATGGAGAACTTCCGTTTTTGGATGTGCCTGCTCACTAAACGCGAAAATGGCACTTTGAGACATTCGGTATATGTAAAAACCACCGATACCAATCGTTATCTACATGCAGAATCCATCACCACCCCGCAACTAAAAATGGAATTTTGAAGACTTCGGCCTTGCGAGCAAAAAGAGTTTGCAACACCTCCAGTTTAGGACAAGAGAAAATAATTTTTTGTGAGGCCATGATAATGGTTACAAAAAGAGGGATATACATTGTGCTTGGAAAACAACAGAATCTACACAGGAAGACCAACACGACACAGGCAACTACGATTTGCAGTACTTCCATAAGCAGGAGTGACAGATCGAACAGGAAGAGTTGTTAAAACAAAGCAAATATCAAACTGGCGTAAAAGGCAACCACTAAACTGCAAGATTTACTGGTAAATGTAAACGACAAAGTTCCACCGGTTACAAACCGGGTGTTTATGAAATACCCTGCAGCTGTGGCAAATCGTATATTGACGAGACTAGCTGCACGGTAAAGGAACGATTCCAAGGGCATATATGTTAGTGTAAACAAAACGACATCGAAAAATCGTCGGTTGCGCGGCATGCTCACGAAACAAAACATACAATACTGTTTGATCAAACCACGTTAGTGACTAGGGAAGACAGATGGTGACCCGGGAGAATTAAAGAGGCCTTAGAAATTGCTCGCTGTCCGAAAAGTTTTAACAACATTCGCGGGATGTATATTAGCAAACTCTGGTTGATGGTCATAGGTAAAACAAAAAGAAAACCTAAGAACACTACATCGCCTCTGCCGTATTGCAGTGACTCTGCATTACTGACGTAGCAGTGCAGAGGAATTCTGACCAATCAGAGCTCACCTCCACCTGCGCCAGTGAAGAGAATCAACTGGTCAATTAGGGCTCATCTCCACCTGCCTACTTGTATAAAAAGCTGACAAGCCACAACAACTGCGGAGCCCATCTTGACCTGCCGGCTGCCAGAGAGGAACTGAGCGCCAACGGTGCACAGGCAGCTATATTTATAAACTCTACAGCCGCGACTGCCACCGCACTCGCCCCGCCCCCCGCAACCCCACTGAATACAGCCGTCAACTACCGACGAACCAAGGACCAACGCACCAGGACAACCCAGATGACTGAGGAAGAGCTTAAGGTACTAGAAGTAGAGACACTACAAAAAGAAGTAGACGACCTTAAAGGAGAGATCATCTATTACCAGAATGTGCTGGCGAATATGGATGGTTAGTCCCAGCACTTCGCAAAACTCGCGCAAGACCTCGGGTTCTGCTACAAAGAACATGCCCTCAAAAAGCGGCGATTAGTCATCCTCAGTTAGGGGTGGCAAACCGTTACCATAAGAAACAAAAGAAACAGAGGAAGCGGCCGGGAAAGCGATTCCGACAGTGAACGTCCCGGCCAGCAGCGCCAAAAACGAGTGTCAAAACAGAAAACGCCACCACATCCCCTCACCACGAGGAACACCTGCGTGCCGCTGAGGGCAGACAACGAGGCAGAATCCGACGACGAGACGTCAGAGGAACCACAACCCGCAATAGCCTCCACCTCCAGAGACACCTTCCCTAAACTACCCCCCACCAAAGCCCCCACTCAAGCACAGAAGAGACGTACCAGCCTGACCACCACACCCACTCCCACCCCCGCCCCAGGCACATCCAACAACACAACAACAGACCACCAGAAACCACCTCGAATAATAGTCCCTGACGTCCAACAACGGTAAAGGTCCTCCGCATCCTGCGTGACTCCCTCCCTGCCGGCACATACAAACTGCAGACAACTAAAGATTGCCTTAAGCTCTTCCTCCAACGGAAGCAACACTCAATACCGACAATGCAGCTCCTGAAAGACGCTGGGGTAGAAAACTACAGTTTTACTCCACATGGGCACCAGCCTCTTCGCTACGTAGTTAAACGTCTACCAGCGACCTAGAGGAAGACTACGTGAAAGAGGACCTGCTCCAAAAAGGCTACACTGGCGTGCATGTACGACAAATGACATCACGTGGCAGGTCTCTGCCAAACTTTCAGGCAAGTCTTGACAGGACCACCGCAAACCAAAAACTACTACAGGAACGAGAGGTATCCCATATGATGGTCACCGTGGAGGTCCCTGAAAACAAATCAAAATATAACCCAATGCTACAACTGTCAGCAGTTGGGGCACACTTTTAGGAACTGCAACATGACCTCCCGGTGTGTCCTTTGCGGTGAAATCCACCGTCTGGCTGATTGTCCAAAAAAGGCCAAGCAAGGCGTTGTACCCCACTGTGCAAATTGTGGGGAAACGCATCCTGCCAGCTACAGGGGGTGTGAGAGGTTTCGCAACGAACGTCACCGCCGCCAAATGGCATCCATAGCTAGGAGCTCTCCCAGTGCTCAGCCAAGGCCAAGGACCCATCAGACACCCGGCCCTGGTTCAAACAGATACCTCCTTTGTGGGAGTTACCGGAGGGCAAAAGGCACAGTGCCACCACAGAATGGTCCCCCTCCACTACCCCAACAGACGCCCACTGGTGATTTGAGTGGGATAAAAGACATATTAAACCTGTTCAAAGATCTAAATTTGCCATCATTAATGATGAAGGCGCAGCCTTTCCGCGCCAAATTCAAGAGCAGCAGCAGCACTTGGGGGGAAAATAGAGACCATCATATGTCTCCTCTCAACCCTTTTAGAATAAATGGCCCAAGTAAGGGGAGGCACAACTTTAACCCGCGCACTCCTGTGAATGCAGATGGCATCCACAGGAAGCAACACGAACTTGAAAACTACCTACGGTGTAACAAACTTGACGTCGCATTCATCTGCGAAACGAAATTAAAACACGAGCACACTTTTAAGCTTCAGGGATATCAAATCTTTCGAAACGACAGAATTGGCAGACAAGGGGGAGGGACTGCTATTTTGCTTAGAAATACTATTGCTCATGCTTCTGTTACGCTACCTGCAATGGCAGCGTTAGAGTGTACAGCTCTCAAAACACGTCTAAATAGTCAAACGGTGATGCTGGTAGCACTTTATCGGCCCCCCCAACTCCCAGACTTTATACGTGACCTCGAACAAATCCTCGCTTTAGAGGAGCATGTTATAATTGTAGGAAATTTCAATGCCCGGCACCCCTGGTGGTTTTAGCGCCGAGGCAAACGCGGCGGAAATCTCCTGGTTGAACTTATAACTGATAATGACGACATTGAGATACATCTTCCCCCAGAACCCACCTTTTGGCACCGATCAGGGCACTTTGACCCTGAGATTTTGGACATCGTATTAACAAAAAATGCGACACTGTTAAATAACTTTACTGTGTATCACAGCCTGGACTCTGACCATCTTCCTGTGCATTTCGACATACAGGGTGGTATTTCAGCCGGTGCCTCTGGCCCTCGAAGGAGGGCTGAGACCGACTGGAATAAGTTTACCTTGGAAATGCACGGGATGGCGCAACCCAGATTGTCATACTATAGCGAGGCAGATATAGATGTCGCCATTGAAAACTTTACTGCCTCGCTACACACAGCCAAGAGAAATGCTACCACATACACCACAAGACCACCCGGTTTTTGCACGTTCCCCGAGGTAGAGCAACTCATTGCGCGGAGACGACGCTTGACAAAACTGTGGCGATACACCCGTCAGCCTGAATATAAAGTGCTAGCAAAATGGCTACGCAACGTCATTCGGCAACAATTAAAATCAACAAAACTGAACAGTGGGAAAACAAAATGCTGAGTACCACCCATTCGGACTCTTCTTTGTGGAAATTACTTAAGGCTTTCATAGTTTCCGTGAGCGTCAACTTCGCAACTGAGGCGCTGCGTACTCAAAGCGGCTTGCACTTCTCCGAAGAGGAGAAAGTCGAGGTCTTCGCTGACTGTCTCCAAGATAGATTCACCGAAAACCAGTGTCCAACCGTGAAATAGAACGGGAGGTCCAGACATGGGTACAAACCTGGGTGGCGCGGAAGCAAGAGCAACAACTACCCATCATAACACCGCAGGAAGTTTTCAAGCTCATTAGGAAATTGCCTAATGGGAAAGCTGCCGGCTCAGACAAAGTGACTAATAGGAACTTAAGCATCTCCCGAGAAAAGCTCTGGTGCAACTAACAAAGATATTTAACGCCTGTTTGCAGCAAGGCTATTTCCCCTCTACTTGGAAACAAGCCAAGGTTATCATGCTCCCAAAGCAAGGGAAAAGCACCAGACAACCGCAAAACTACCGCCCCATTAGTCTTTTGTCTACTATTGGTAAATTGCTCGAAAAATGTATCCTCTCTCGACTACAAAAACAAGTCTCGGCAACACATGAACTCTCAAATTCACAGTTTGGCTTTAGAAAAGGACATTCCACTGAACTACAACTCCTCAGACTAACTGATGACGTAACAGAGTAATTTAACAATGGGGCTTCAACGTTGGCGCTATTTCTGGACGTAGAAGCCGCATTTGACCGGTGCTGGCACAATGGCCTCATTTACAAATTGCACCACAATTTCCCTGCTCTTCAAAATTATCTATACTTGCTGCACAATTTCCTAGAAAAACGGCAGTATTACGTCCAAGTGGGGCGCTCCTCCTCACGGGAGCGAGTGATGCGGTCTGGCGTCCCACAAGGGGCAATAATGTCCCCTTTTCTGTACATATTATTCACTAATGATTTCCCAGTAGACGCCAGATGCAAGGTCGCCATGTATGCTGACGACACTGCAATATACAACCACTATAGAAATCCACGTTTCGGCCTTGCAGAAATGCAACGTTATGTAAACAACTTCCTCTCATGGCAACATGACTGGAAAATCAAAATTAATCCCGACAATTGCCAGCTGATTCACTTCTCTAAGCGGCATCACACTTTGGCAATGGACCTAACGGTCGGTGGTCAAATATTGCACTGCCGTCAGCAGGTTAAATACTTAGGAGTCTCCATGGACCGCACAATGTGTTGGTCCACTCACATAAAAAATAGCGCCAATAAAGGCAGACAGCGGCCAAAGTTGTGCGCCCCCATCTTCCGTAGTAAACAGTTGCGACTGAAGTCAAAACTGATACTATATTGGTCATTTAATGTCTCGGTGGTCCTGTATGCATGTGTGGCCTGGGCCAATGCCTCCTAAACCGCCCTCAAACAACTCCAAACCCTCCAAAACCTCTCCCTCAGAAGAATCCTCTCTGCTCCACTCCTCACCACTAACCAAACTCTTCACCTCGAAACCCGGATCCCGTTCGTCCCGGAGGCAATAGAAAAACGAGCAATGGCGGCATGGACGCGCATTAGAAACCACGAGAATGACGTGATCGCCAACATCGGCAAAGGCGAGTCGAAGCACCGCAAGCATACTAGGATCAAAATGTTCTAGAAGCGGCTCGGCTCGCCGACTAATGCGCGTCCACACAGCCTCGTTCCTAGGCCACATACATGTTCCGGCAGAGGCCCTCGCCTCGGAAAACATTCAGGAGCTGCCACCGTGGGACAGTGTATATACGAAGTGTAAATAGTGCAGTGCGCTGGGACGCATATCTCTGGTGTGCCCAATGAAGATGTGTGTATGTGTGTGTGAGTGTGTGCGTGGATGAATGCGTGCGTGTATGTGTCTGTAAATAATTTGTAAATATGTACACATGTATATATAACACAAAGACGAAACAGAACTCAAAAAAAAAAGACAAAAGAAAACTATTGTCGGTGACCTACAGACGGTCACCGTATGGGTTTTTGTATATACCGAAAAAAGTGTAAATATGAACAAAGACAACTGTAAAAAAAATGTTAAATATAGCCTGTAAGCCGGGCCCACTGTACCGGCACCAGGCCAATACTTCTCTAATAAATAACTTGAACTTTAACTAGCGGGGGAATGGTTGCTAGACAAGAACTGATCTTCGAGAGTGTCGTAACTTAAAGAAAAGGAGAACCCGACTACCTGTGTGATCACACGGCCCGAAGAAGGGAGACGAACCTGGTCTACTCGCTTTCGCCACGAGCTGCGCCACTGGTGTCCGAGCAGCACTACTGAAACTGCTGGCACACGCAGCGCGTAGTTGAATCTTCCGTTTAGAGCTAGCCAAACTTAGTTGCTTAGAGCAACTGCTACCAGTCTTTTGGACAAGCCGAGCAGCAAGGCCATAGCTACCTTCCACTCGTATCGGTAAAAGCGCACTTCTGTTTCCGGGCCCCTGCTGCTCGCGTTTTCGGCACCTGCCAGGGACTTCTTTCTTTCTTTCCTTCTTTCCTTCCTTCTTTCTTTCCTTCTTACCTTCTTTCCTTCTTTCCTTCCTTCCTTCTTTCCTTCTTTCCTTCCTTCCTTCCTTCCTTCCCTCCTTCCTTCCTTCCTTCCTTCCTGCCTCCCTCCCTTCCTTCCTTCCTTCCTTTCTTTCTTGCTTGCGTTCTTGCTTGCTTTCCTGCTTGCGTTCTTGCTTGCTTTCTTTCTTGCTTTCTTTCTTGCTTTCTTTGTTTCTTGCTTTCTTTCCTTCTTGCTTTCTTTCTTTCTTGCTTTCTTGCTTGCTTGCTTTCTTTCTTTCTTTCTTTCTTTCGTTCTTTCTTTCTTTCTTTCTTTCTTCTTCTTTCATCTTTGCTATTAGGCTAAGTCTCCCCCAACCTCACAAAGTCCACTTTACTTAAAACTCAAACATTTAACTGCGAGAGACTCACCTCTTCACTGACATGGGTAGGACTAAGGCTCGACGGTCCCCGACCTCCCTACGAACGACGTGACGAGACGTTACGCGAACGAACCTTGACTTTTCCGGCTCCCAACCTAATATTCCCACCCCTCCCTCCAACTCCAATCTCACCGCCCCGGTCGCCCTCTCTCCTACTCCCACCGCCTAGCTCCGGAACACTCCTCTGCCGCCATCCCGCTCCTCTTCCAGAACCTCTACTTATTCGCGCTGCTCCCTTTCCAACATCCAAAACCCCCCAGCTGCCATTTCCCTTCCCAGTACCCCTCCAAGGATTCCTACGCCCAAGTCTCTTACCACCGTCAACCTCAAAACCTTCCCTGACCCAACTGAATGAAATGAAATGAAAAGGGGATTTAGGGCATGTGAAGCATGCCCTGGCTGGTTAGGGAAATTGCCCTCTTCAGCCTAGTTGGGTTTTTTTATTATTGCGGTGGGCTGAGATCTTTCAGTTGGTGTGCTACGGCTCGTCATAATGGTCTTTGGGCATAAATATGCATTCATATTTACATGTTTTGGGTATATAAAATTGGGTACAATATGCATTATTTACAAGTTCTGAGTATAAGTGTGTTTTTTTGTGTGTGTGTTTTGTATATAATGTATATATAGTTTTTTTTGTTTTTTTTTTTTGTTTTTTGTTTTTGTTTTTTGTATTTTATGTATATAATAATCTTTTTTTATATTGACATATTGTTCCCTGTGGCAACCCAAAATCCATCGACGCGCTTTCCTACCCAAGAAGACTTTTTGTTTAGTTACGGCTGGTTTTATTTGTTGTTGCTGCTGTGGCTCGTTACATTTTATTTGGTTGTCTGTTGTTTTGTCGGGTTGTTCTCAGATGTTCTGAAAGTGTTGCATGTGTTCGTTGAGTTTTTGCTGTTCTCGATGCTGGTGATAGTCGTAGACTTGTATCAGTGTCAGTAGTGGAGGATTAGTTCTGTGTTGGTCTGGTGGTGCTTTCTTCATCTTTTGTGCTGTGTTGATGAGTCTGCGGCGATATGGTCTGGTGTGTGCATTGTGGATATAATTTAGCATGAGCTGTGCTATGTGCTGGTCTATTGGTTTTGTTTTGGTGTGTTGGTGTAGTGAGTCGGATCTGAAGCTGGGAAGTAGTTTGTATGCGGTTCGGAGACATCTTCTTTCGAAGGCCTGTATTCTTTGCATCGTGTCTGGGTTTATTAGGGGCATTGTAGCAACAGCGGCGTATGTCAGCTGCGGACGGATGAGTGCGAGGTAGAGGGTTCGCAGTATACGCGGCGCCAGTCCGCGTTTGTTTAGTCTCGCCAGGAATGTGAGTGTAGCAAGGATGGGGCGTGTTTTTTTAAGTACTTGTGTGTAGTGCGGTTTTATGGAGAGTGTATAGTGTATGTGTATACCGAGGTATTTCACTGACTTCTGTGTTTTAATTATCTGGTTATTGAATTTGATGGATGTCTGCTTGTGTGTTTCTTTTCTTTTCTTTTTTAGAACTATCAGTTGGGTTTTATCGGTGTTTGTTGTTATTCTCCACTTCTGTGTCCATTTGTGGAATATTTGTAGTTGTCTTTGGACATGATTCTTGGCTGCTGCTAGTTGTGCATGGGTGCTCCAATATGCAGTGTCGTCTGCATATTGGGCCAGCTTTATTGATGGGTGTGTGGGCTGTGGCGTATCTGCTGTATATATTATGTACAGGAGGCCAGAGATGACGCTCCCTTGAGGTGTGCCTGCTGTCATGGGGATGGGGTTTGAAGTGTTGCCGTTGATTTTGATGAACGCAGTGCGGTTGGATAAGAAGCTTGCTATCCAACGGACGATGCGTGGGTGTATTTGGTATGTTGTGAGTTTATATAGTAAGCCGTTTACCCAGCATTTATCGAATGCGGACTTTATGTCCAGAAAAGCCGCCACTGTTGTAAAGCCTCTATTGCAGGCGTCCTGGAACTGTGACATCACCCTTACAAGTTGATCCTGTATGGTGATGTCACTCCTGTAGCCTGCCTGTGTGTCCGGTATGATGTTCTTATTGTTGCAGATGTCTGTGAGTCCGCCTACTATGATTTTCTCAAAGACCTTTGAGAGGGTGGAGGTGAGGGAGATTGGTCTGTAGTTTTTTACATCAGTTTTGTCTTTGCCGGGTTTTTCTATTAGTAATAGATTGGCCTTCTTCCACTCTATGGGATGGTACCCATGCTTGAGCATGAGGTTATATATGTCTGCTATGTGCTGTATTGTGTTGACTGGTAAGTTTCTTAGCATTATATAGGATATTTGGTCTGGTCCTGGGGCTGTGTTCTTGGTCCGGGGGATGGCTTCAAGTATATCTTGAGGTGTGATGGGGGATTCTGCTTGGTCTGTAGGGTCGAGGTCTTCTATTGGCATCTGTGGGGTGTACAGGTCTTGGCGAAGCTCTACATGGTAGTTTATTCTGGTATAGTAGTTTTTATCAAATTTTGGGTCCTGTGGGGTCTGAAAAACTCGAGTGTAGTGTTCTCTGAACAACTCGAGTTTTTTAGTGACGTCGTGTATGAGTTGTCCATTGTGCTTAATGGGGTAGGTTGGGGATGCTTTTTTCTTCGTGGTCTTAATTAGCTGTCAAAATTTTGCTGGGTCGTGTTTCCTGGTCTCTGTAATTTTGTTTAATAGGTTCTCCCATCGCTGTTGATTGTGTTTTTCAATTGCATCTGTAATTTCCTGTTGCAGTTTGTTAACTATTCTTTTGTCCTGGGGGTGATGTGTTTTTAAGTATTTCCGGTGTGCTGTTCTTTTTTGTTTTATGATTTGTACTATGGCTGGTGGGAGTTGACCCAACTGCTCCATCCTGCGTTCCTACCACCCAGCCCGGCCCCTCATCCCGGCCCTATCCCCAACCTTCCCTCTGTTCCCAATCCAGTCCCCTACCTGGCACCTCAACCCGACCCGATCCACAACCCGCCCCTCCAACCTGTCCCAACTCCCAACCTGGCCCTTCAACCATACCTAGTCCTACCTACGCTCACATCACGAAACACTAGCCCCCCATCCACGTTGACCACAAACATTCAACGTACATTACTAAATTACTCACCGACTTCACGCAACGGACTGGTATAACTGACTAAGAGATACGCCGGGGCTCACTGATCCATGACTATCAAATAAGAACGCGAACCTCAGACGACTACCCACGGCTGTGCGAATACCTTCACCAGGCCAACGTCCCATTCCACGTTGTGGCGCCTAGGCAAACCCAGACCTATATGGCGGTAATTAAACGCCTCTACACGAATGGCGCAGAGCCCGAGATCATGGAGAAACTAGCGGCCTTCAACATCTCGGCGATGAAAGTGACACAGCTGCGCCGCTTCAACAAGGACAGACCCCTTTTGCCCCATTACCTTGTTGAGCTGGCAACCCCGGACGATATCTCTCGACTCTCCCGAAAGACCACCATCTTGTACTCCAGGGTGGTGATTGAGGATTACTGTCCTCCTCGCTTTCCGAAGCAGTGCGGCAGGTGCCAGCGATTGAGCCACTTGGCGCTCAATTGCAGGGCTGAAGCAGCCTGCTCAACGGGTGCGGGGAGACATGAATCAGACTCATACAACGTCCCACCAGAGCGGCGAAAGTGCGTTCTGTGTGGCTTGCAGAGACACGGGGCATGCTTTCGTGGCTCCCAGGTATACCTGCGACACTTGGCCTCTATGAGAACGTCAACCCAACCAGTAAAGGCACAGACACAGGGACCAGCACAGACACAGGCACCAGCACAGATACGGGCCAAAACCAATGGGAGGGCCACCCGCCAACCGTGGCGCTCCCACTGTCAACCTGCCACCAGCACAGGAACCAGTGCGCTTCCTCCCAAGATGACGGTAAGAGCTCCCAGCAGCTCAAACCGTGAAGACAACCTAGCCCCAAAACCCAAAAGACAGGTCCAGATCCCTTCCAGTGACAACTTTTACCCCACGCGTCTCTATATTAATAGCCCTGAGTGGTACTATATGGCCCTAGACAGACTACAACTAAAGACTGTCGAGACGCTAGACACACTTCAAGTCTACTACAACTTCTTCCAACGACTTCTTGACGTGACACAATGGAAGTTAACCCCACAAGTAGTTTAATGACCTGGAACACACATGGACTGAGATAACGAAAACATGAACTGCTTGACTTTCTAGACAAACATGACATACCAATAGTCCTTCGCACGGAAACTCACCTGAACCCACGCGACAGACTGAACTTACCAGGTTACTTACTAACCTAGATAGAAATGGCAGAGATAGGCGTGGCGGCGGCACCGCCATATCCGTCCGCAGAGACACTGTTCACTACCAAGTACCAGTTCCACCCCTCCATAGACTCGAGGCTACAGCGACAGCTACTACAATTAAAAATAACCACGTAATCATCGTCTCAGCGTACAACCCATCAGGTGATATAGTCACAGCAGGCATTGAGTCGGTCTTGCAGTTAAACCAAAGTGTTATAATAGCAAGCGACTTCAATGCCAAACACGCACTCTGAAATTCATCCAATATGAACGCGGCAGGTCAAACCCTATTACGTCACGAAAACAGATCTGACTCTATGATACACGCTCCCACACAACCGACGTACGTCTCGTTCCAAGTAAACCAAACGCCTGATGTCCTAGACATCGTACTAGAAAGGCAAGCCAGCGCCCGCGTCTTGCTCAAAGTATATAACGAGTTATCGTCAGACCACCTACCGATCCTAATAAAACTTGAAGGCCCTCTTCGGAGTGTGCTACTCAGACCGAGGCGAAATTATAACAAAGCCAGCTGGAACATCTTTTCAGAAACCGTAGATGCCCAAATGTCGGACATTAAAGCTGACTCAATTGAGGACATAGATACTGCTACCGAAAAACTGGTAAAGGCCATTCAATATGCCACGATGGTGGCTGTTCCACTACAGCAGCAAAAGAAAAAAAACACGCACCTGCCTGTAGACATACAACGTCTCACCAAACAAAGAAATAGAAGCAGGCGACAATGGCAGCAGCACCGACATCCGACCATACAAAACCAACTCAGAACCCTGAACCAGCAACTTCGTGAGCGCACAGCCACTGCAGTATCCAACCAGTGGAACGACACATTACAATCACTAGACCCGAGAAACAGCACCGTATGGCGAATAGCCAGATGTCTCACCCGGGACAGGATCTCCATCCCCCCCTGTTCACGTGGGCCAGCATATTGCCACCACGGATGAAGAGAAAGCGGAAACACTAGCGGATGCATTAGAAAATACGCTTAAAGCAAACATAACGCCATCATTGCCAGCATTCGTAGACGAAACCGAGACTATCGTTCAAAACATACACGACAGACAAATACACGACCGAATCAGAAAAACACATGCCTGCGAAATTAAGTGGATAATTACACATCTGCCAAAAACAGAAACACTTGGGCCAGACCAAATCCGGAACATTGAGCTGCAACACTTACCCTCTAGCGCACTAGAATTACTAACGAAGCTGTTCAACCTCTGCTTTTTGCACGGCTGCTTCTCTAATAGGTGGAAAATAGCAAACGTGCTACACTTCCCGAAGAAGAGCATAAATAACGCGGACCCACAAAATTACCGGCCTATTAGCCTGCTCAATACGATGAGCAAACTTCTTGAAAAAGTAATACTTAAGCGCGTTAATGCATTTATTATAAAATATGATATTTTAATTCCCGAACAGTTCGGCTTCCTTTCCAACCATTCAACCACGCTACAACCCTGCGCGCTACCGAGTACGTTACGAAAGGCTTCAGTTTCCGAAAGTAAATGGGAGCCGTTCTACTGGTTACAGAACGCGCTTTCAACTGCGTTTGGAATGCAGGATTGTTACGAAAAATTGTAAAGAACAAATTCCCGGACACAATGATTAAGCTAACAGCGAACTATTTGCGCGAGCGTTCCTTCTCCTCGTAAGCAAACGATGCAAAGTCCACACCTCGCCCGATACTGGCGGGTGTCCCTCAGTGTAGTATACTCGGGCCGCTTTTATTTAATATCTACATAAATGTCATAACAAAAAGCGCGAACTCACCATGTCTCCTTTATGCCGACGATACGACGATTATAACTCAATCTGGTAAACCTGCATTCATACGCAGAAACCTCCAGACATCACTGGGCCTGGCTCGCCCAATGGCAAATCAAAGTTAATGCCTCTAAAAGTAAACCTATAGTCTTTACAAAACGTAAAAGGCACTACCACTCGCGGCATGGACTGCAACCACTAAAGCTTTTTAACAAAGACATAATCTGGACCAATAAAGAACCATATTTAGCCCTAGTGATGGATCCGGGTCTCACCTGGCGCCCTCACGTAGAGGAAGTGCACAGAAACGCCTATGCTCAATTGAACAGAATATATCCATTAATTAACTACAGTAACGCTCTACAGCTCGACATAGGCCTAACACTATATAAAACCCTTATACGGCCCATACTGACGTACGCGGCGCCGGTCTGGGGCTATGCGGCGAAATCCCATATTAAAAGAATACAACAACTACAAAATAAGATACTACGTATATAAGCCAAAGTCGCATACATAGCACCGTCCAAACAACTACATGAAGATTTACACATGCACACGATAGAACAGTTCATTAAGAAGCTAGCTATCGATTTGTACAATAAAATCCTGTCACGCCACAATACACTCATCACTGCACTTGGACAATACGAAACGACTGTTGACAAACACAAGAGACCGCTATCCCTATTTGACTGAAACCTGACTAATCCCGACGTAGACGATGCGATAAACGAATTCCTTGACAACCTCCTACAGTAACTTAATCCACTGACTTTGTTTCTAAGTTACAGATATCCCACGTGACCTCCATCTTCCTACAGCGCCCTCCAAGACCTTGCGCTAGCTAGCCAAGGCGGACCCAGGGGAGAGGGCCCCATCGAGTGTTTACACGGTGTGCCGCGGACACGCGGCACGTGATGAGTGTGGACACCATGACGACCTAACGACACACGGACCTGAGAAGAACAACGCTCGAGTACAGGCACGGCTCCTATTGAGGACACTAAGTACTGACACGGCTCCCACTGAGGGCGCCAAGCACCGACACGGCTTCCACTAAGGACGCTAAGCATAGAATAGTAAAACATCTCTACCACTACCACTATCACTATCACCTTCAGCTCCCCAGTCTGTAATCAGGACTTGATCATGGCTGCAGCCTGGGACTTCATCGTAAGCGCGTGCGCATGCAACAGTGCGATACTGACTGGGGTGCAAATGTGGGACCCGACTACCATACGCACAAACACTCATCAAATTTTCCCCTGCACGACAAGGTATTACTTCTATAATTACCAGATGTTGCTGCCCCTTGCAGGCAGCTCTCATATATCACCATTGAACGCGCAGAAGCCTTATTACGGCTCTGCCAAAATGACTTCCGATGGGGGTTTTTTACTGAGTAGGTGGCCCTGGTTCGAAGCCAGGGTAGGAGTCTTACACTCGCAAGCTTGTCTGCGGTAAGGGCGTAAGTGCCTTTTTCCCCACCACAAAAAAAGGGGGGAAAAAAAGTGGCGCAAAAAAAACCTATTTTTTGTTTAACGACGCTGTCAATTGCCAGGATCACATCAGCGTCGCCGGTGTGCCGGAATTTTGTCCCGCAGGAGTTCTTTTACATGCCAGTAAATCTACTGACATGGAGCTGTCGTTTTTAAGCACACTTAAAAACCATCGACCTGGGCCGGGTTTGAACCCGTGACCTTGGGATCAGTAGGCCAGCGTCTAACCAACTGAGCCACCCAGATCGACGCAGCCTTTGAAGACGACCACGACAAGATGGTCGAAACGTCGGTTTTATCCAAATTGACGCGGCAAAAACCGGTTAGATGAGATCTTTTTATGGCTGGCCTTGGAAGCTTGAGAGAATATATTAAAAATCATGCAGTTTCTTTAGTGCGGGTATCACATGTCGTCTGCATGATTTAATACTGTACTTTCCACAGATGTAGCAAAAGCTTATTGGGGGATTCTTAACAGATGTACCAAATTGCTTTTATAACCATTCTTATACAATGAATTATTTTTAAAACTGAGGGTGCTATATAGACCAGTGTTATGGGAAGATATCACAAGTCACTACCCAAGCCCTTAAAACTGCAAATGAGGATAGCAATAAGAAAATTGAACCAAAAGAAACACAATAACAGAAACAAAATCTCTGCAGAAACCAGAAAAACAAATCTTATAAGTATTTGATAAAATATGTGTGTAAAACTAAATGAGCAATCTTCTTAATATATTTGCCCAAAAAGGACCAAAGAATCAAAATTCCATATATTACTAAGAGAAGCATCTGAATCCTATATTTTAAAGTTTAAGCCGTGAGGCGAATGTCTGTTTAATTATTATCTTAATAATTATTTGTTTAATTTCTGTGTATTTCATTTTAGAAGAGGAAAAAAGTAAGGTTATTTGTTATTGTAATTATAGAACCAGAAGGTAAACATAAAACTCATAGGTATAAGTATAATTTTTGTGTTACGAATTGTGTAAAGTGAAGTTGCCTCTAGAAAGTATGTTGACCTGAGTGCATTTCTGAAGGCTAGATCTCGACAGAGGACAAACATCTTTTGTCATTTTGTGCCGAGGGACGGTTTGCCTTAAAAGTCCATGGACACAGCTGGGGAAAATATAACCCCGCCATAACGGGACTAGAGAAAGCGCGTGTGTGAGATACATAGGGATAATTCAATAGAACGAGTCTGTCTGTTGTGTTGTTGCTACCAAGGTGAACCTGTATCGCACATGTGTATAGTTTCGCGCCAAAAACGTCGCTGTGTGGAAAGCGACAGAGATTAGTGTAAGGTGGAAGTAAACAGTGATATTAAAACGCAATATCAGAAACTCGCTCAGGCCTGTTCTTCGAGGCATTGATGTGGTGGAAAATAAAATCAGAAAACGTCAGTTCTCTGTTCTCTGTCATCTACCCTCGCGCCTGAGAAATATCCTATTCATGCGTACCTAAATCCCGGTACCTAATTCCATACAAAATCAAAGTAGCGGCGTACAGCGCAGAGGTAGCTACTGCACCGGATGAGCTACCGAGGCATCGAACCCTAAGTGAGTCGTCACCAAAACGGGCGACCAGCCGGACCCGTTACAAGAGTGGCGCCCAACCCCATCACAATTGTTAAAAATACAATAATTAGTTCAGGAAGCAGTTATAAGAATTGTGAAGATAAATAATTTTAAAATGGTGCCCCAAAGGAAATTAATTTGTGAAGCGATAGCTGTTTATCGTACGCAACACATGGCGATCGTGAAAAATCACGACTAGAAAAACCTTGGTTCTGTGAAGATGAGTAAAGGTATACGTTGAAAATATTGTAATTGTTATCTTTGTGCGAAATAGCCATCCGAGCTGTCTTCATAGTTAAAACCAAACACAACGAGTGTTCGAAATGCTTTATTCATAAATAGCTAATATTCTGTTCTTACAAACAGAAAATGCCCAAACCATCACAGTCCTCAGAGTCGAGTCTTAATTGCTGCCGCTGAGCTGAGATGGAACGTCAATTAGCCAAAGAAACGTAAAAGCAATTCAGGACACATACAGATCCATAAAACTGGCACTAATATATTAAAATAAACTGAATACAGAGTACCCAAAATAGTAACAACTTTAAAAACGCCCTAACAGAGGCATTTTGCATCTGCGTCGGCGAAAAGAGGGTGACTGCCTCATTTTGAGTGATTAGACTTTCATTCTAAGACTTCGTGAGCTGTATAACTAGGATTCCATTGCACAGCGCTTCCATAATGCCCTCCATATTACATATGCTTTCGCCGTTAGCCTCGATCGTGCTTGGATTTCTGACCAAGTTGGCTTGTCTGGAATAAACTGGCAGATTTGGCAGCACATGCAGAAACTACAGAACCCAGTGTAAAAATATCTCGTGTTACGTAGGAAGACAAGGTACTTGTGCGGAAAGAGGTGCTACCGTGCTAGCGCGAGGAGTGGTTGGCTCTCTGGGGACATAAGTTTGGAGTAGTGAAGAACATGGCGATAAACTGGGTAAGCTCCTGTCTTGTATCTCGTCGCGAGGGGGTTATTTTGATTCGATTGAGTATTGGCTACAGCAATTCCACGCATTTACATTTGTAAAGGGGATCCTGCTCCCTTTGTCCGTTGTGTGGAAGAGGTTTGTTCTTCCGGGATCTGATGATAGGGTGTATTTCTCTAGCACGTCTTCGGGACTCTCCGTAACGGCGAGTCTGCCTTGTGGAGGCCCAAGTGGACGTTAACCGCGTGGTCTAAAAATATTTGTAAGTTTTGTCAAAGATAAACTTCCAAACGAGGATTTAGTCATATAGATATCGTGTTTTTGTACCTTTCGACACAGTTTTGTGTACTCGCCCTCATCTATCCCTACATGCATTTTTATCTACAACTTTTATTTTGTATTCAGCTTTATCGCCGGTCTTTGTCATGAGTAGTTCTGCATAGTTACTATCTTTCACAAAAGTAAATACCCATTTTCGGTGAGACGTGCGCGAAGGGTCACCTAATTCTCGGGCGTGCTTGCATATGTGGTATGAGAATTAAATAAGTCATATGCTGCCCTTGCTGCTCGAGGACATGGCAGCTATGTCACCTCGCAAATCACCTCACCTCGTAGTTTTGAAAAGCAATATTTCAGCAATCCTTCTACATTAACGGGCAAACATTGCAGATTCAACTTCAGTGCACCTGCAGAATACGTGTTCTTATGGTGTTTCTGTTAATTTGTGTACTAGAACTAAACTGGTTCAGTTTTGGTGCTAGACTTATACAACGTGAGTTTAATCAGTCAGGCTAAAGCCGTGTGTCCACTGTGGCTGTGCTGGCTAAGGCGTGTTCTTTCAGATGGATAGTGCGGTCTGACATTAAAAGCACTTTTAAGTGCTAGAAATATTAAATAAAATAAATATTTCAAAAGTGATGCTTTTTAAAAGGGTTCTCCAAGACAGGTAACGTCTTAAGGACGTTACTGTTCTTGATGATAGGCATATATTCTGAGTAGGAAATAAATATAAATTAATTACTGATATTAGCTATCCCATTATCTTTTGTCTATCATTAATAAATATAAACCAAATGGACTTAAACTCCACACTGAACACTGTGATACTCGTGCTTGTTATAGAAATATCCTCTTTCCTTATTCCCCTAAATAAATGTAAGCGAATACTTAGAAAAAGAAACGCAAATTTTAAAACTATTTCTAAAGGTGCAGACGAACTTTCCACGTTGCAGTGAAATTAGCTGCTAAGGTAGTGACAGTAAACTTAATATCATATGATACAGGACGAGTGCGCAAGTGACGGATAGCCAAGAGCGCTTCATTGGTGACTGTGAAATTCAGAACTGCTAGTTGCAAGGGGTTCGATCCTCGTCTTTCGCATATTTATGTTCTATAATACAAGATTAACAAATTGTTTAGCTCTCTACAGCTTTTTATCAGGAAAATCAGATGATGGCACACTGCTACAAATTGAGTTAAGTGGGGACATGGCAACGTTTTGTCTGCTTGGAAATAAATGATATGACAAACTTGCTGGGTGCAAAGGTTGCTTCAACAATTGCATTCTGTTCTGTTTAATGTGTCATATTCACTGGCATCCAGATTTGGTCATTTACACTATTACACGCTTATGTATTTTAATATGGTAATAGCCTACGAAATTCATAGAGATGCTTTTGATGTGAATGTTTTAATGGAAATATTAATTTCAAGGGGAATGTTTGAAATTGAGGTAGGCGTGTTCCCTGCTTCATTTTCAGCAACTGATATCTTAGGAAGCATTCATTTGTGAAATTTCCATCATACTACAGCATTCTTAAGACGGCGGGAAAGGTTACAACGGTACGTGGAATAAAAATACCTAAAGGAGGAGCTTTATTAGAAATAGATTCCATTAGTTTGTATAATTTTACATTTCGCTCGGGTTATATAAATAATAATGTCCCGTTAAGAAAGAAAAAATAAAAATAAAAAGGAACAATTTAGATGGGATTCGAACCCATGTCAGACCGCAATGTTCATCTGAAAGAACACACCTTAGCCAGCACAGCCATAGTGAACAGACCGCTTTGGGCTGACTGATTAAACTCACGCTGTATAAGTTTAGCACCAAAACTGAATCATTTTAGTACTAGTACACAAATTAATAGAAACACCATAAGAACATGTGTTCTGCAGGTGCACTGAAGTTGAATCTGCAATGTGTGCCCGTTAATGTAGAAGGATTGCTGAAATATTGCTTTTCAAAACTACGAGGTGAGGTGATTTGCGAGGTGACATGGCTGCCATGTCTTTCGAGCAGCAAGGGAAGCATATGACTTATTTAATTCTCATACCACCTATACAAGCACGCCTGAAAATTAGGTGACACTTCGCGCACGTCTCACCGAAAATGGGTATTTACTTTTGTGAAAGATAGTATATCTTTTAATGGCCTTTGTCATGGTTGTATTGGTACTTTTCGTTGAATTTTGCTATGATTTTTATAAGGGTGCCAAGGGTGCACTTGACTGCCCTTAAATACAAGCCACCACTATTGCCACCACCGCCGCCGCCACCAACACCACCACCAGCACCACCACCGCCACCACCACCGCCACCACCAACGCCACCATCATCATCATCATCATCATATCAATGTCTATTTGTTCGTTGATACTTTCCACCTCATACTTTTTTCTATTTCGTAGTAACATCTTTGCGTTGCTATTGTAATTAAGACGGGGATATGGTGGGACCTTATGGGTGTGTTCGTTGTATTGTGTCTGATTATATGATGCATTTGCGGCGATATTGGTTGCTTTTCTGGGGATAAATTCATTTGACAGTATGTGTCAGTCCTATAATAGGAGCTATCTTCAGCGTTGTTTCACTTAGGTGTGTTAGCTTTTGTTTGCCGTAGAAGCTTGTTTGCGTATGTGGATGGCTGTGATGTTCTACATTTATGTATACTATTATTAGTAGATTGTCATATTTCCAGTCCAGGTGTTTGAGTAGATCTGCTGCGAAGGGGTTTTTGCGGGTGGACATATGAGGAGTATCGTTTCAAACCGTATATGTCCACTCCCGAACAAACTCCAGTTTTACATGAATTCACATAGTTTTTTCATGCTGTGAATTCTGTTTGCCTGAAATCATGCTCTGTGCTTATAAAAATCAGAAGGCTACAAGGGCTGGGCCATTTGATAAGAATTAAGGACACAACGAAATTCACATTAGATGCAAGGTTGGATAATAAGAGCAGAATTGGACGCCCAAAACGAAGATGAATTGATGACGTGGAGGACGATCTGAGAGCGGATAGGTGTGAGAACATGGAGAAGGAAGGCACAAGATTGAGTCGAATGGTGGTTATCATTATGGGGGCTCAGGTGAGACTTTAAGGATTGTCATGTCATAGGGAGAAGAAGTAATTGGCATACAAAAAAGTGTTACCCAAAACTTATTCTGGTCCAGTTAACAATTGCTGTAAACCGTATTATGTTCACAGTAATTTTCACCGGATGGAGGCCTCTTGTTGATGGGTGTGGTGGGCAAAACAAGCATGGCATCCAATAGTTGCTCACATTACCTTCTGAAAACAGCGCCTTCAGCTCTAAAAGAAATAACACTGTTCTCAAGAAAAATCAAGAAAAAGAATCCTACAAAGAAGGACAAGAAAATCACAATTTACGGGAATAGCCATGCAAGAGGGCTTGCGCAAAAGATAAGTAAAAGGGCTAGCGATTATGAAGTGTTATGTTATGTGAAACCAAATGCAAATTTGGAGGTTGTTACAGCAAGTATACTAAGCAACAGTGAGGAAAGTGAAAAAAATGCAGTGAAAATAATTGTGGCTGGCGCAAATGATGTGTATAGAAACGAAGCAAACAACGCCATCAACGCGCTAGAAAATGTTCTGCAGTGTGAAAAAATAAAAAAAAAACAAATGTAGTAGTGGTGAACATTCCCAACAGGTACGATCTAAACTGTAATTCATGTGTAAACAGGGAAATATGGAAAACGAATAAAAAGATTAAACTAATGTTCCGTAAATCCAAAAGTAAATGTCGTGGATATCAGTAAACCTCAAACGCGAGTACCACATAGGACATGGACTACATCTGAGCAATAAAGAAAAGGGGTACCTAAGTTCATTGCTCTCAGGAAAAAAAAAAAACATTTTCAGTAACAAACCTCTTGTAAATCCAACGGGGAATGTAGACATGGGTAGCTTTCAATTACAAAATGTAAATTTGTGTTCACTCTACGGTAACAATAGCAGCCTGCGCAACAACTTAACCTTTAGAGTATACCACCAAAATACTCAGTATGTTTCAAATAAAATCGAATTAGTAGAAACAGTTTTAAGTGACATAAGTTATTTCTGAAATTGTTTAGCGTGCTGCAGTACGGTAGCACGTACAAAGGAACCGCCCCTGGCGGGACATAATCTAAAGAAGATTGGGACATACGTATGTATCTAAAGAAGATATTGGTATTGTGTTGTAATTTACCAATATTTCATTGTAGAAGCATTTTTGTGTGTATATATTTTAAATATATCACACGAAATATGATATAATTTCAGACTTCTTCGGATTGCAAAATACTTCGGGGTAAGTAATAACATCCTGTTAATATTAGTACATTGTGCAAGTGAGTATGGTTATGTCTGGCAGAAGTCAACTTCGAAGTAGCACAGCTATTTTTATATTTTACTGAGAGATGCACGGTTTAGATATCTAAAACGAGGGATGTTTTCTTTAAATTTTCAGAGATTTAATGCCTTTTAAGTGTTCTGTACCTGGATGCAGGTCGAATTATGAGCCTCCTTAACGTAACCTGCTTTGGGTTTCCCAGGGACGAAGAGCGACGTATATTATGGTTGTGCACACAGAATTGTCAGTTTACTGAAAATACCAAAGTCTTCATGAAACACTTCCCAGAAGAGATGATCGTTCGTGAGAATAAATGACACGATGGGCGAACACATTTCATTCCCAGTGCTAACCCTTTTCTTAGCACTGATGCTTTCCCTACACTGTAAATGAAAGCATCCTCACTTAAACTTTCTGTTTCCAAAGATAAGAAGAATCAGAGGGGAAAAGGAAGATGAAGTAGTTCAACAGGTCCTAGATCAAGGCCTAGCTTCATACCAAAAGGAGTTAGAAAATAACAAGTTACTCGCAAGTAGTTATAGTCCCTCCTTAAGCAATTGTATTAACGATTTTTTCGCCGCTAGATGGCGTTAGTGTCGCATGGCGCTAGTGTCGCTTTTGATGGTGGGAAATTTGAAATTTCAAGATGGCGGAAAATTTGAAAATTTGAAATTTTTCCCGCCATAGTGGTAGATTTCAAATTTTCAAATTTTCGCGCCATTTAATGTATTTCACATTTCGCGCCATGAAAATGCGACACAGTGAAAAAACTTAAGATGTCGTTAAATTTGAGAATTTGAAATTTTTTTTCTGTGAGCGTAGTTAATTTCAAATTTTCAAACTTCCCACCATCAACGGCACCACTAACGCTATGGGATAATCATTAATCCGATTGCTTAAGGAGGGACTGTTGATTATATTATTTATTTTCATTGAGAAGATGCATTGAAAAAAAGTTTAAATTATTGTACGAAAAAAGGAGTACAAACCTGTTTGGTGGTTGTAGAAAGTTGGTTGCAAACGATGTGTTCCGTGTGGGTTGGATGGGTAATGATGAAAGATGATTTATCCGTTGAGGAGCAAGTGCAAGTTGACACCTTGAGGACAAGTGCGAGTGACGAAGCCGGAATTTGCAGCAGGAGGAGCCGTAGTGTGTCTTGCAGGGTTGGCAGGTCGTTCCTCCACGAGAGCTCGGTACCCACTGAGGGTAAAATGAGACGTCGGTGTAGATGAAAGGGCCATCCGGTGTAAGAGCTGTGTTTGCTATCGCAGACACACCCGCTGGGGTGGGGAAGGGGTGGGGGGATGGGGTTTTCTAGCACAGGAGAAACCGTTGAGATATTACCATCAACCGTTGCTATTTGAGATGATTTAGCCGTTGAGGAGCAAGAGCAAGTTGACACCTGGAACATAAGTTTGAGTGATGAAGCCGGAATTTGCTGCAGGAGTAGTTGTAGGTCTTGCACAGGGTTGGCATGTCGTTCCTCTACGAGAGCTCAGTCTCAGCTGAAGGCAAGATGAGACGTCTATGTAGATGAAAGAGGTATCAGGTGTAAGCGCAGAGTTTGCGAACACGCCCACATCCGTTGGTGAGGAGGGAGTGGGGGAAGGGGAGGGGGAGGGGAGGGGGAGATTGCGATATACCACATCCGCAGGATGGGGTTTTCTGGCATAGGAAAAAACCGTTGAGATCTTCCCACCAACCGTTGCTTTTTTTTAATAAAATAATATGATTGGTGGACCTTGAGCGCGTGGATGTTGAACGAGTACTCCGTCTTGACGGACGTTAAGCATCCAATCGCCGAGAATGTGATCTGTCATAATATATGTCGGTGAATGGTCCAAGTACGCTGATAAGCATCTGCCGAGGTACAACCGCTCTAGGCTTTTTATCATTTCCTGCACTTTGACTGCCGAGATGTATTGTTGCTCGTAGAAAAGGGGGAAAAAGGCACGTGATTTGCGGAAGGGAGAAGTGATGTGGTATTGACGGGTGTTGGGAAGCAAAGAAGGGAAGGATCTTGGAGGAATGGGGAAACGTGATATGCGGAAGTGACGTGGTGTGATCTGATTGGATAAAATAAGACGAGTTGGGATTTGGTCGTTAGGATTCCAAAATGACGATGATTGGTGGAAATAAGGTGCGTTGCCATTGGATGAAAAATGAGGAAGCAACCTTTGCCTTATAAAAAAGGGAGGGAAAAAGGAATTCCAAGAATGATAGCGCTGCTGATGGTGAAAATGCATAGTTTAAAAAAATACGAAAAAAAAGTCGGTTAACGGACTTGGATTTAAATCTTTCAAGAACGAGATATGAAAATGTTGAAAAAAACCCAACATGGAATATGTTTCCAAATTTTGTATTTTCTGAAAAAATGCCTTCAGAATTTTGCTTAAAATATCAATTATATTGATACGTATAAGTTGAGTCTTGTTTTTCCTCGTTTGCTTGGTCTTTTTTCCTTCGTCGTTTTTTTGTTTTTGAACATAGGTTCATATTTCTAACGTATTTAACAGACATGCTTTAATGTTAAGCCAACAGTTAAAATCCGATAAAATGCGCAGACTATGGTTGAACACGTCACACTACCAAATTAAGATAACAAGATAATTCAAGAGCTGATTAGCAAGCTTTTTTAAATGTTTGGCATACCTTTTAAAGAAGGCGTTAATACGAGTCTCTCACACAGATAGAAAATGCTGGCAGATAATATACAACTTGTCTTAATACTCACACACAAGCGTTCCGTGGCAATTACGTGCTTTGAAATGGATCTGCATCTTGCTATGCTATTATATGCTGACTGTTCCTCTCGCGGCTTAAGCGGCTAGCAGACACGTGTTTGCATTTACGCGCGTGCCAGGTCATCCAGTTACGATAAGGTGTTACATATCCCGACAGTTTACCTCGAAATATGTCATATAAGAATAAAAGCTGAAACATGTAGTTGATTGAAACATAGAATAGTTTAACGATGTTAAGCAAACCATTATAATTAGACACACAGTGGCGCAAAATGAACAAATATATGAATATAACATAGTTCAGAGGAATAATGAATTGTTTGTTTTTACTTTTTTGCTTGTCAAATCACACACACGGTCACTGATGTTTTTTATTGGAGAGGAAAGCGTTATTATTTTAATACTAGCGGAATAAATATGTTATCGATAGCTGGGAAAAGAATCAAGAAGCTTATGAACTATTATTAACAACTATGAAAATAAGGATGTTGGGTGCAAAAGCCGTTTGAATGTTGCACAACAGAATTCTTTCCAGAAGTATAGTATTAATTTAGGAGAAATGTTGTTACTTTCACCTTACGCCACTTTCACAGCCCTTCCTTCTACAAACTATTTAATACACAAGATGGAGAACAGAAGACAACGGAGAATTATCACAACAAAAAAGAAATATAAGGTATTTGAAAATTAAAACCAACAGCAAAGAATATATTGGGAATTGATAATGTTACAAGTGTATTTAAATCATTTGTGTTTTTTTTCAGCTTAGCAAGTTTCTGTGTGCCTGTTACGATTAAAAACGTATACCAAGGAATATACACATGATTCAAGTTAAGATAACAAGATAATTCAAAATATGGATTATACTAGCTGAAATATGCATTGTTACCCGTAGTTTGATGATTTATCCCTACAACTATGAGACGTTGGACTTTGGTTGTGCATGCACTTAGCTTAAAGAAAGATTTAATTAAAAACTCTTATAAAACAGAAAGTAAACACAATAAACACCCCAGGAAAACACAATCCAAAAGAAAAACTTCCGTTTGAACAACCAGGAATGTAATTCTCATTACACACGCACAATAGATGGGGAAAAAAGTTTTCGCTTGACACGGAGAAATATCCCATGACGATCGTCCAAGCAACTGAATAACACTAATGAGTCAAGATACTAGTTTAAAAAACGCTGAGAAATGAACAAAAAAATTTCCGGTCCGAAATATGACCGTTGGCATTTTAAACGATCTTAGTAATGTGCAAGAAAATACCTGAAAATGCAGTTTTTGGCCAACAGTTGGGGGAAATCGACTGACGTGGCAAGATGCTAGTTTAAAAAACCTGAAGCAATCAATACCAGACTTCCGGTATGCCATATGGGGGTTTTCTTGCAAATAAACTGAACTTGCGCACGCGCTAAGCGTCATACCGAGGCATGGTGGGAGTTGGAGGGGGGAGAAGCGAAGTCAGGTTGTGGCGTGTTCAGGATGCTATGTCAGAAAGTCACGTAGTCTCCTTTTCCTAGCAAGATGTGAACCGATGACTGACCGGAAGTGTCACATGACATTACATTGTTCCTTTCTTTCTTTTTAATTTCTCTATTACGAATAGGAAGCCGGGGAACTATTCCATTTCGCCCAAACATTGTATGTGGAGATTTTACCGGAATATATGTTTTGAGGTCCCCTGAAGGAAGCATTGGACGCCGTCCGTCGGACGCTTCCTGGGAGACATGGCGGACGAGCTGGAGAAGGACGGGCGGGGCTCGTACATCTCCCGGTTTGCGTCGACGGAGCCGAAGAGCTACTGCGTGGAGATCCGGTCTCCGGAGACGGGTAGGCGCCTGACGGACGGCGTCCATTCCCCCGGAGCGGCGGCGGCAACGTCGGAGTCGGTGTCGAAGTAGCACACCCGTTCTCCGAGTCCGTTCACGTAAGAGTAGAGCACCAGGCGGGCATGGGCCGTGGTGTAAGTCGCTATCACGGCGTTGGCGGTGGGGTTCACCTTGGGACTCTGCTCGCTGTACCTCCTCACAACGTACATGACGTCGTCCGTGACGGGCACGTAGGTCTGCACTTGGACGCTAGGTCGTTGAGCAGCTCCAGGAGTCGATCGTACCTGTCGAGGAGCTCGCACGTGGGGAGGTTGTCCCTCTGCCCGAGTTTGCCCCAGAAGCTGTTGAGCATCAGCTTGGCGAGCTCGCGCCGACCGGGGTTGGGTGCGATCGCGTGGGGATCTGGGGCGACGCCTTCGTGCTCCGAGAACTCCCTCAGGTACCGCTCTCTCGCGTCCTGCGTGTCGCAGCCCGAGGGCCATCCGGAGGCTTCCGTCTTGATCTTCAGGAACTGATCGACGTAGGCCTCGAACAGTCCCTTGGCTCCGATGGCCAGGTCATACTGCACCACGTCGTACTCCCAGATCTCGTGGACCTGCAGGAGGCGGTACCCCTCCTCGAGGGCTAGCTTGACTTCGTCGACCACCCTGGTTCCCTTCAGGGCCCTCTCGTGCTCTCGGTGTTCGTACTCGTCTTGGTTCTCCGACTCCGCACAAGCGCTACATAGTTGAAACAAGAGCTTGCCGTTGATGCGCGCCGGCAGCACCGGGTGGTACAGGTGTTGTGGTGGTAGAACCACGGCCTTGATGAGCCCGCCGCGCACGTCTTCCAAGCGCGAAAAGTGATCCACGTGGATCTTCGGGTGGCCGACGGGGTAGGGTTTGGTCTTGTTCACGAACGGGTACAGGCTGCACATGTCGTAATAGAAGATCTTCCTGTCCCCCTCGGACTCGCAGTACGTCTTGGTACAGTTGGTGCGGCCTCCGTAGAAGGCGCCTCTGGGATTCAGGGGTTCGGGTACCGGGAAGTCTCTAGCGTGGCGCTCGAGCTCGCGGTCAGCCTTCATCATGGCGTTGAACTCGCAGTCCCACATTTCCACCACGGCGTAGCGGTATACTCCCATAGAATTTCATAATGCATCGAAACAAGAAACTTCTGCTCTGTGAGTGACAGTAGAGTGACATCTTGAGATCCGGTCTACGCAAGCAGACACTGAAACCTAACTAGGCGGATAGCGTGCGAGCTCTTTCTCTACTCGCTCTTCTACTAGCAAGAAATATCATCTAAATTCACACTGTTTTCTCTGCTCACTTTTAGGGAACACACTCACATACCCCTCTGTAGATGCTTAAGCAACAATTTCTATTTATGCTTTCACTGCACTCGGAGTGAAGCTTTTCAAATTTCTAATCACGGCGTTTAACACTCCACAAAACTATTAGTTTTCAAACATGTATGCTATTCATCTGCCAACATCTATGTATGTACTCTATTTTTTCGGCCAAAGCAGAGTTGAGGCTGTGGAAATGTGCGTTGTGGCACAAAAAATATCTTAAACTTACGACATTTAAATAAAAAATGTTAGAGACATTTTTGAGGCAGTTTATGATCATGTTTTTCAAGAAAACTGTTTTCAAAAGAGTGAGCAGAGAAAGAGATGCGAATGTGTTATTTAAAGCTGAGTAGTGAAAACAGTGTGAGTGTAATACGTAGCATTTTAATTTCAAACATACAGAAAGTTGTATGACTCATCTGTAGAAGAGGGATTAAAATGCTTTTAGTGCGTGTGAATGTAAAATCGCTTCTTTTTTCAGAACATACCAGAATTTGTCATGGATTTTTTCCTGTATGGCATGTTCTGCTTGCTTCTCAAAGACCAATGTGATCCGTGCGAACTCGTGTCTTGCAAGGTTGCTGACGGCGTGCAACTGCTGAATACTGCGTCTCATTGCACAACGGGATGAAAATCCTGGCATCGCACATCGCACATTCACATCTCCTTCTCTGCTCACTCTTCTATAAACAGTTTTACCGTTTTCGGTACACATTCATTCCTTCCTGTGCAACAGTCACACATTCTCGAAAAGCATTAATGCCGTTCTCATCGAGAAACTCTTTCCTAAACTTTAGGACACCCTGACTGAGCAGCAAAATATCCGTCTTGCAGTACGCTAACATTTCGGCTTGCATGTCAAAGATATAGTTGTGGGCCTTTTTTTCAGCGTACCACTTTTCAAAGTTTGCTCGTTCATCTTCCGACATGCTATCAGGGCAATAGTATTACTTTCTCTACTGGTAAGTAGGGAAATATTGTAATCCACCCGAAAATTCGATGTCGAGATTTCACCGGAAATATGTTTTGAGACCCCATGAATAAAAAAAGAAAGCATTTTTAGAAAAAGGTCCGAGTGTGTGTCTGTGTGTCAGTCTGTGGACAACATAGCTCAAAACGAAAAGTCGGTTAAAAACCATAGTAGGTGTTTAAGTTTAATGTCCTTCAAGGATGCGACACAAAAGATTTTGAAGAAAATATCCCCATCCTAAACTACCCTTTACATGGAAAATTTTTCGAAAATTTTGATTTTCTTGAAAATAGCTCTAACGATTTTGATTAAATGTCATATGTTTGAGATATTTTTGTCACAAATGAAATGTATATCTTGAATTTTCTGGCTATTGCCCCTGTAGTCGTATTTACTCTGGACGACTTTTGCGTAACTGGCAAACCGTTAGAGATAGACCAAATTATACTATTAAAAAATGTAGATCTTGCTAAAATACACAATTTGTCTCAATAAGTTGTCTTGTAGGGTGATCCATTTCGGAGATATTCCTTGTTATGTGTGTGAGTTTCGGGAAAATTAGAACTTTCGTGAAATGGATCATCGTGGTTCATTTTTTTATATGTTAAGTGTGCAAACACATCAGAATCTCAAACATTTGACTATCGCAAGAAGCCTACTCTATCGGAAATTCACCGCACTCTCGAAATAGACGCCAACCGCTCCATTTTGGTATCATGAACACCTATCAAATACAACAACTTTTATCGACATGTCCCTCCACGCGTCCTCACTTTTCGGGCGTCTACCCCTCCGACAAGCTTCCCAACATTCATACCATTGGAAGGCTCGCCTCCTGGGAGACATGACGGACAAGCTGGAGAAGTACGGGCGGGGCTCGTACATCTCCAAAAACCGTTAAAACAGCTAAATACGTCTTCATATGATCAATGGGAACTGACTATGTGGCGTCTGGGCGGATTTTCTCTGGGTTCTCCGGATTCCCCTCCACTAATTCCTCCAACTGCTCCATCATCACCTTTCACAATCATGCATTTCACCTGCATTTCGTATCATTGTCTTCCTCAGGATCATACTTTGTGATGGGCTGACAACCCGCTTCCAGGTGTTCACTCTGTCCTGTCCATAGGTTTCTGTATTCCCCGCTAGACGTCTGGCCCTAAGCACAGCCTTATAAGACCTTCATAAAGGGAGGGTAATCAGGGAAGGAAGAAGAAGGGTTGACTGTCACATTTTTACGACTCTTTCCGAGGCTTTATGACACACCATACCTGTATTAACGCGCACGAAATGATTTTCCTGCGCTCGCATACGACTTATAATTTCATTTTTTCTGTCACAAAAACGTGATAACACTAGTAAAATCTTTCGAAAAATTTTCCATGGAACAAGCAGATTAGGGTAGACATTTTCATTAAAATCCTCGTGTCGCATTTATATATTATAAATACCAACTTTGGTCCTTAATCTGCTTTTCGTGTTTGAAGTATGCTGTTCTCACATACGTACGCACACGGACCTTTGTGGAAAAAAATGCTTTTTCAGGGTCCTCAAAACATATATTTCCGGTGAAATCTCGACATGGAATTTTTTGGGGGCGAAATGCAATAGTTCCGTGTGTCAAATAACTAAATGAATGCATGAATGAATAAATAATTTTATTAAAATCTTCGTGTCGCATTTATATATTATAAATACCATCTTTGGTTCTTAATCTCCTTTTCGTTTTTGATGTATGCTATTCTCACATGCACACGCACGCAGACCTTTGTGAAAAAAAATGTTTTTTTTTTTCAGGGGAACTCAAAACATATATTCCGGTGAAATCTCCACATACAATGTTTGGGCAAAATGGAATAGTTCCCCGGCTTCCTATTCGTAATAGAGAAATTAAAAAGAAAGAAAGGAATAATATAATGTCATGTGACACTTCCAGTCAGCCATCGGTTCACATCTTGCTAGGAAAAAGAGGCTACGTGACTTTCTGACATAGCATCCTGAACACGCCACAACCTGACTTCGCTTCTCCCCCCTCCAACTCCCACCATGCCCCGGCATGACGCTTAGCGCGTGCGCAAGTTTAGTTTATTTGCAAGAAAACCCCCATATGGCATACCGGAAGCCTGGAAATGATTGCTTCAGGTTTTCTAAACTAGCATCTTGCCACGTCAGTCGATTTCCCCCAACTGTCGGCCAAAAACTGCATTTTCAGGTATTTTCTTGCACATTACTAAGATCGTTTAAAATGCCAACGGTCATATTTCGGACCGGAAATTTTTTTGTTCATTTCTCAGCGTTTTTTAAACTAGTATCTTGACTCATTAGTGTTATTCAGTTGCTTGGACGATCGTCATGGGATATTTCTCCGTGTCAAGCGAAAACTTTTTTCCCCATCTATTGTGCGTGTGTAATGAGAATTACATTCCTGGTTGTTCAAACGGAAGTTTTTCTTTTGGATTGTGTTTTCCTGGGGTGTTTATTGTGTTTACTTTCTGTTTTATAAGAGTTTTTAATTAAATCTTTCTTTAAGCTAAGTGCATGCACAACCGAAGTCCAACGTCTCATAGTTGTAGGGATAAATCATCAAACTACGGGTAACAATGCATATTTCAGCTAGTATAATCCATATTTTGAATTATCTTGTTATCTTAACTTGAATCATGTGTATATTCCTTGGTATACGTTTTTAACCGTAACAGGCACACAGAAACTTGCTAAGCTGAAAAACAACACAAATGATTTAAATACACTTGTAACATTATCAATTCCCAATATATTCTTTACTGTTGGTTTTAATTTTCAAATACGTTATATTTCTTTTTTGTTGTTGTGATAATTCTCCGTTGTCTTCTGTTCTCCGTCTTGTGTATTAAATAGTTTGTAGAAGGAAGGGCTGTGAAAGTGGCGTAAGGTGAAAGAAACAACATTTCTCCTAAATTAATACTATACTTCTGTAAAGAATTCTGTTGTGCAACATTCAAACGGCTTTTGCACCCAATATCCTTATTTTCATAGTTGTTAATAATAGTTCATATTCTTCTTGATTCTTTTCCCAGCTATCGATAACATATTTATTCCGCTAGTATTAAAATAATAACGCTTTCCTCACCAATAAAAAACATCAGTGACCGTGTGTGTGTGATTTGACAAGCAAACAAGTAAAAACAAACAACTCATTATAGCTCTGAACTATGTTATATTCATATATTTGTTCATTTTGCGCCACTGTGTGTCTAATTATAATGGTTTGCTCAACATCGTTAAACTATTCTGTGTTTCAATCAACTACATGTTTAAGCTTTTATTCTTATATGACATATTTCGAGGTAAACTGTCGGGATATGTAACACCTTATCGTAACTGGATGACCTGGCACGTGTGTAAATGCAAACGTGTGTCTGCTAGCCGCTTAAGCCGCGAGAGGAACAGTCAGCATATAATAGCATAGCAAGATGCAGATCCATTTCACAGCACGTAATTGCCACGGAACGCTTGTGTGTGAGTATCAAGACAAGTTGCATATTATCTGCCAGCATTTTCTATCTGTGTGAGAGACTCGTATTAACGCCTTCTTTAAAAGGTATGCCAAACATTTAAAAAAGCTTGCTAATCAGCTCTTGAATTATCTTGTTATCTTAATTTGATAGTGTGAAGTGTTCAACCATAGCCTGCGCATTTTATCGGATTTTAACTGTTGGCTTAACATTAAAGCATGTGTGCTAAATACGTTAGAAATATGAACCTATGTTCAAAAACAAAAAAACGACGAAGGAAAAAGGACCAAGCAAACGAGGAAAAACAAGACTCAACTTATACGTATCAATATAATTGATATTTTAAGCAAAATTCTGAAGCCATTTTTTCAGAAAATACAAAATTTGGAAACATATTCCATGTTGGGTTTTTTTCAACATTTTCATATCTCGTTCTTGAACGATTTAAATCCAAGTCCGTTAACCGAATTTTTTTCGTATTTTTTAAACTATGCATTTTCACCATCAGCAGCGCTATCATTCTTGGAATTCCTTTTTCCCTCCCTTTTTTATAAGGCAAAGGTTGCTTCCTCATTTTTCATCCAATGGCAACGCACCTTATTTCCACCAATCATCGTCATTTTGGAATCCTAAGGACCAAATTCCAACTCGTCTTATTTTATCCAATCAGATCACACCACGTCACTTCCGCATATCACGTTTCCCCATTCCTCCAAGATCCTTCCCTGCTTTGCTTCCCAACACCCGTCAATACCACATCACTTCTCCCTTCCGCAAATCACGTGCCTTTTTTCCCCCTTTTCTACGAGCAACAATACATCTCGGCAGTCAAAGTGCAGGAAATGATAAAAAGCCTAGAGCGGTTGTACCTCGGCAGATGCTTATCAGCGCACTTGGACCATTCACCGACATGTATTATGACAGACCACATTCTCGGCGATTGGATGCTCAACGTCCGTCAAGACAGAGTACTCGTTCAACATCCGCACGCTCAAGGTCCACCAGTCCTATTATTTTATTAAAAAAGCAACGGTTGGTGGGAACATCTCAACGGTTTTTTCCTGTGCCAGAAAACCCCATCCCCCCACCCCTTCCCCACCCCAGCGGGTGTGTCTGCGATCGCAAACACAGCTCTTACACCGGATGGCCCTTTCATCTACATAGACGTCTCATTTTACCCTCAGTGGGTACCGAGCTCTCGTGGAGGAACGACCTGCCAACCCTGCAAGACACACCACGGCTCCTCCTGCTGCAAATTCCGGCTTCGTCACTCGCACTTGTTCTCAAGGTGTCAACTTGCACTTGCTCTTCAACGGATAAATCATCTTTCATCATTACCCATCCAACCCACACGGAACACATCGTTTGCAACCAACTTTCTACAACCACCAAACAGGTTTGTACTCCTTTTTCGTACAATAATTTAAACTTTTTTCAATGCATCTTCTCAATAAAAATAAATAATCTAATCAACAGTCCCTCCTTAAGCAATAGGATTAGCGATTATCCCATAGCGTTAGTGGCGCACGGCGCGCGCGCCGTTGATGGCGGGAAGTTTGAAAATTTGAAATTAACTACGCTCACAGAAAAAAAATTTCAAATTCTCAAATTTAACATCTTAAGTTTTTTCACAGTGTCGCATTTTCATGGCGCGAAATTTGAAATACATTAAATGGCGCGAAAATTTGAAAATTTGAAATCTACCACTATGGCGGGAAAAATTTCAAATTTTCAAATTTTCCGCCATCTTGAAATTTTCAAATTTCCCGCCATCAAAAGGCGACACTAGCGCCATGCGACACTAACGCCATATAACGGCGAAACAATCGTTAATCCAATTGCTTAAGGAGGGACTATAACTACTCTCGCATATGGAGATGTACTTGCTTACATCCAAAAAGGTGTGAAAGAGTACAAAGATTGGGTACCCATAATCAACACTAGTAATGTTACAAAGTTAAAAATTAGTAAAGTGTCAGTGGTTTATGCATGAGTGTCGGCAGACTCTTTTCAAGGGGGGGCCACATGTTGGACGTTTGCAGCTAAATAATATTAAATCATTATTTTATTGGAAAAATGTATAATATTTGTTGCATTTAACCGTATTAATTTGTGCTAAATAAAAATTGTTCTTTACATCAAAATTAAAATAATAATTTCATAGCCAGTAATTGGCTGCACATTAAGTTCACCAACTTCCTGGTGGGGGGGGGGGGGGGTGACCGCCCTTCTCGACGCCCATAGCTTTATGTCGTTAGTAGTTTTGTGGCGTCTAATGATTGGTGTTTTCAAAGTGTACACAGAGAAATAAATTGAATCCAGGTGCACTGAATCTATAATTTAGTGTAATCATGATGCAGTCTCATGTCGATGAATTACTTAAATGTGTGATGTGAGGCAGTACCTGGTTCGTACCTCGCTGTAGTAGTCGTTATTCTCCTCCTTGATGGTTCAGGCTAGTTTCTTACCTCTTCGTCGTTCAGTCCTGGGTTCGATGTCCGTCATCGGCTAGTGTCACCATAGGCTCGTTCGCAGCATGGACCCTATCCTTTGGTGAAAGGAGCGATGACCTCAGGTGGTGGGAAAAGCAGCGAAAACAATTTGAACAGTTTTATTCGGGAGTAGCATTTTCGAAACTTACTGAATTCGTTTTACATTCATATTCATCAGGAGTCGAGCGTTAGCATCCTTGTCAAAACACGGTGTTTTTAGTTGTCCTTTACGGCACGGACCAACGCGGCTTAAGAATAAACAATATCTCCGCGCACTTCTCCTTTTCGCCTCTAGTACTAGGCTCACTCCACTATTCGCGAACTGCACTACTATGGACGCACTTCTATGCCGCAATAATCACATTAGATTTGTTTGATGCTTTGACTCGACTGTTCGGAGACGTAAGAAGACTGTCTTGATGATTACGTGAATACTCTATAAGAACACTGTGATGAAGACCACATGTATACGGTATGACGACAGTAAGAAGGCTACGATGTTTAGGTGATAGCTGTCCTGAATTCTCCGATTTCCTCGTGCCCCTGCATTTTACTTCATTTTGATTGGTGGGCTTTCCAGATGATTTTACGCGCCTTAACGTTTCATACTTAAATCGCGGACTTTCATTGGGGCTTCCCCATCCCCTCTTTCAAACTGCCATCTTGGGTCAAGGAATTCCCCGATTTAGGTCAATGTTGTATGAATCATATCCAGTGAGATGTTCCTTCTCACTCTTTCGGTTACGGTATATCAACGGACAATGGGACAAAGGAAAGGCACTCTTCAAAAACGTTTTCTTGTGCATCTGACCATTTAAATTAAAGCAAAGGTATAGATTTTCCTCAGATCTTCTTAGGTTGGCCCTTAGAATGTTCCCGCCCCCTTCTGTAGAAATTCATGCAAAGGAGCTGCAATTATGCTGAAATTAGGGACAAATTTCCTGTAATAACTTTTAATGCTGCACTAGAAACCCATCAATGTACATTTCCTCATCAGATGGCACAATCGGACAGACGTACTGATATATTCTACTAGTTGGTGGTGCCCTCTGAACCAATTATTCACAGTTAACTGGACAAATATCAGTTGAAGCCAAAGGTAACGTCCGTCAAAGGCCGACATATGACCGGAGGGGCCGGATGTGTCCACATCCGACCAAGCGCAAAACATTTCATGTTACATTACAGCAGGAAGAAGGATAAAAAATTGCAAAACTAAGTACAGTTGGGTTGCAAGTATATTTATTCCACTCATTAGCTGTAAATATATAATAAAATTATAATATTCTATTACTTTAATCCACAGAACCATTATTGTTCATTGTTTAGCATTGTGCAAGGAGTTGTTGAGGATAGTTTGTGGTATTAAGCAGTGGCGGCTGCTGTATAAGAGCATTAGAGCACGTGAACATCCTAACTTTTGACACCTTGCGGTATTTATGGTTAATTTTACTTTAAGTACTATTTGAACGCTATAAATGTGTTGCACCACAAAATCCAGTTATATTTTATTAAAAAGGATTTTAAAAAGAGATCCAATTCTTAAGTTCAACAATCAAAACATAAAACATAAAAAAGATTAAAGAAGCTAAATATTTAGGTCTTCTCTTGGATGAAAAATTAAATTTTAGTCAATATGTTCAAATTATCAAGGTTAATTCAGTCTAAATTTAAAATCTCCTAGCAGACAATACTGACCTATCATTACACAATTTTCGCCTCCATAGTAACTTACGGTGCAGGAGTATGGGCTGCGAGGATGAACAACATAAGATTAAAACACCAAATTAGGAGTACACAACGAAAGATTCTATTACGTCATATTGGAGCAGTCTGTACAACACCGACATTGGCACTATTTGTAACAACTGGAATTTGGCCAATTGATTTGTTAATCAAGTTACGAGGGGCAAGTTTTTGACTTAAAAGGAATAACATCCAAAAAATACAATAAATAATGTGTAGGAAAATATATACATTAAGATACGTCAAAGCAAGACTAAAATTAGACTGGCAAAAAAAAATGGGATGACGCTAAACAAGGAAGAAGAACCTGCAATTTATTCCCGAACATAAGTGAAAGACTTAGATTAAAATATTTAAAACCAACAAAAGGTACTATTCAGTATCTGACAGGACATGGCCCATATGGAACATACTGGATGAAAATAAATAAACAAGCTGATGATAATTGTAGCCGTTGTAAAGTTCCAGGCACTCCAGAACACTCATTATTTCAAAGCGTCAAATATGGGAATGCAGCTGAAGAAGACCGAAATAATCTAAGAGGTTTTCAAGTTGCAGATATTCTGAGAAATCAAGAGTTGTATAAACATCTAGAGATATTCGCAACTAAAATTAGTGAATTGGTTTGGAAATGATATTTCACCAACCAGTGTTGATTCCGGTATCCAACCACCCTGAAGATCTGCGAGATTGGCTATCAACCATGATGTCCTGGATCAAGATTAATCAGTCAGAACAAGCTTTCTTTTACTTCTTTGTATTTAATTTCTATTGTTATCTGACAAAATATCTCTCTAAAAATTCTATTACCAGATTCAATAAATTTAGACTTTAGAAAACACATCCCGGTTATAGAAATCAGGTACCGGGATGGTAGTTTTTCGGGTTTTATTTCCTTATTGGCCGTCCGACCAACTCACTCACTGCCCGACTCACTCACTTACTTACCTACTTACCTACTTACCTACTTACCCACTTACCTACTTACCTACTTACCTACTTACCTACTTACTTACCTACTTACTTACCTACCTACTTACTTACCTACATACTTACCTACCTACTTACTTACCTACATACTTACTTACCTACCTACTTACCTAACTACCGACTTCCTACCTACCGACTTACCTACCTAGCAACTTACCTACATACGTACCGACCTACCCACGTACCGACCTACTTTACCTACCTTACCCACCTTACCTACTTGAACTACCTTACCTACCTTAACTACCTTGCCTACCTTACCTACCTTGCCTACCTTGCCTACCTTACCTACCTTGCCTACCTTGCCTACTTTGCCTAACTTGCCTACCTTGCCTACCTTGCCTACCTTCTCTCCCTTGCCTCCCTTGCCTCCCTTGCCCCCCTTGCCACCTTGCCCACCTTGCCCACCTTGCCCAAGTTGCCCACTTTGCCCACCTTGCCCACCTTGCCCACCTTGCCCACCTTGCCCACCTTACCCACCTTGCCCACCTTGCCCAACGTTCTACCCGCGCCCACCGTGCCCAGCTTGCCCACATTGCCCACCTTGCCCAACATGCCCACCTTGCCCACCTTGCCCACCTTGCCCACCTTGCCCAACATGCCCACCTTGCCCACCTTGCCCACCTTGCCCACCTTGCCCACCTTGCCCACATTGTCCACCTTGCCCACCTTGCCCACCATGCCCACCTTGCCCAACGTGCCCACCTTGCCCACCTTGCCCACCATGCCCAGCTTGCCCACCTTGACCACGTTGCCCAATATGCCCACCTTACAAACTTTGCCCACCTTGCCAAACATGCCCACCTTGCCCACCTTGAACACCTTGCCCACTTTGCCCACCTTATCCAATTCGCCCACCTTGCCCACCTTGCCCTACATGCCCAATTTGCCCACCTTGCCCAACATGCCCACCTTGCCCACATTGCCCACCATGCCCAGCTTGCCCACCTTGCCCACCTTGCCCACTATGCCCACCTTACCCATTTTGCCCACACTGCCAAACATGCCCACCATGCCCACCTTGCCCACCTTGCCCACCTTGCCCACTTGGCCCACCTTGCCCACTTTGCCGACCTTGCCCACCTTACCCAACATGCCCACGTTGCCCACCTTGCCCAGCTTGCCCACCTTGCCCACGTTGCCCACTTTGCCCACCTTGCCCACTTTGCCCACCTTGCCCAACATGCCCACCTTGCCCACCTTCCCACCTTGTCCAGCTTGCCCACCTTGCCCAGCTTGCCCAGCTTGCCCACCTTGCCCACGTTGCCCACTTTGCCCACCTTGCCCACTTTGCCCACCTTGCCCAACATGCCCACCTTGCCCACCTTCCCACTTTCCCACCTTGCCCAGCTTGCCCAACTTGCCCAACTTGCCCACTTTGCCCACCTTGCCTACTTTGCCCACCTTGCCCAAATTGCCCACCTTGCCCAACTTGCCCACTTTGCCCACCTTACCCACCTTGCCCACCTTACCCACCTTGCCCACCTTGCCAACCTTGCCCACCTTGCCCACTTTGCCCAGCTTGCCCAGCTTTCCCACCTTCCCCAACATGCCCAACATGCCCACCTTACCCACCTTGCCCACCATACCCACCTTGCCCACCTTGCCCACCGTGCTACCCGCGCCCACCGTGCCCAACTTGCCAACCTGGCCCAACTTGCCCACCCTGCCTACCTTGCCCACCTTGTCCCACCTTGCCCACCTTGCCCCACCTTGCCCCACCTTGACCCACCTTGGCCAACCTTGCCCACCTTGCCTCACCTTGCCCCACCTTGCCCCACCTTGGCCCACCTTGACCCACCTTGGCCCGCCTTGAACCGCCTTACCCGCCTTACACGCCTTACCCGCCTTACACTTCTTACCCGCCCTACCCGCCTTACCCCCTTTCCCGCCTTACCCGCCTTACCTTACCCACCTTACCTTACCTGCCTTACTTTACCTACCTTCCCTTACCTACCTTAACTTACCTACCTTCCCTTACCTACCTTGCCTTATCTACCTTGCCTTACGTACCTTGCCTTACCTACCTTGCCTTACCTACCTTGCCTTACCTACCATGCCTTACCTACCTTGCCTTACCTACCTTGCGTTACCTACCTTGCCTTACCTACCTTGCCTTACCTACCTTGCCTTACCTACCTTACCTTACCTTACCTACCTTACCTTACCTACTTTACCTTACCTACCTTACCTTACCTAACCTACCTTACCTTACCTACTTTACCTTACCTACCTTACCTTACCTTACCTTAACTACTTTACCTTACCTACCTTACCTTACCTACCCTACCCTACCTTACCTTAGCTACCTTACCTTACCTACCTTACCTTACCTACCTTCCCTTACCTACCTTGCCCTACCTACCTTGCCTTACCTACCTTGCCTTACCTACCTTGCCTTACCTACCTTGCGTTACCTACCTTGCCTTACCTACCTTGCCTTACCTACTTTACCTTACCTTACTTACCTTACCTTACCTACTTTACCTTACCTAACTTACCTTACCTACCCTACCTTACCTTACCTTACCTTACCTACCTTACCTTGTGTTACCTACCTTCCTTTACCTACTTTACCTTACCTACCTTACCTTACCTACCCTACCTTACCTTACCTACTTTACCTTACCTACCTTACCTTACCTACCTTACCTTACCTACCTTACCTTTCCTACCTTACCTTGCCTCACCTACCTTACCTTACCCACTTTACCTTACCTACCTTACCTTACCTACCTTACCTTAACTACCTTACCTTACCTACTTTACCTTACCTACCTTACCTTACCTACCTTACCTTACCTTACCTACCTTACCTTACCTACTTTACCTTACCTACCTTGCCTTACCTACCTTACCTTACCTACTTTACCTACTTTACCTTACCTACCTTACCTTATCTACCCTACCTTACCTTACCTACCTTACCTACCCTACTTTGCGTTACCTACCTTGCCTTACCTACCTTTCCTTTACTACCTTACCTTACCTACTTACCTTACCTACCTTACCTTATCCACCTTACCTTACCTACCTTACCTTAGCTACTTTACCCTACCTAACCCACCTTACCTTACCTACCTTACCTTACCTACCTTACCTTACTTACCTTACCTACCTTACCTTAACTACTTTACCTTACCTACCTTACCTTACCTACCTTACCTTACCTACCTTACCTTGCCTCACCTACCTTGCCTCACCTATACTGCTTCACCTACCTTGCCTCACCTACCTTGCCTCGCCTACCTTGCCTCACCTACCTTTCCTCGCCTACCTTGCCTCAACTACCTTGCCTGATCTACCCTGCTTCACCTACCTTGCCTCAACTATATTGCTTCACCTACCTTGCCTCACCTACCTTGCCTCGCCTACCTTGCCTCACCTACTTTGCCTCACCTACCTTGCCTAACCTAACTTGCCTCGCCTACATTGCCTCACCTACCTTGCCTCGAATACTTTGCCTCACCAACCTTGCCTAACCTAACTTGCCTCGCCTACATTGCCTCACCGACCTTGCCTCGCCTACCTTGCCTCAACTACCTTGCCTCATCTACCCTGCCTCTCCTACCTTGCCTCAACTATATTGCTTCACCTACCTTGCCTCACCTACCTTGCCTCACCTAACTGGCCTCGCCTACCTTGCCTCACCTACCTTGCCTCACCTACCTTGCCTCACCTACATTGCCTCACCTACCTTGCCTCACCTACCTTGCCTCACCTACTTTGCCTCACCTACCTTCCCTCACCTACCTTGCCTCACCTACCTCACCTCATCTACCATGCCTCACCTACCTTGCCTCACCTACGTTGCCTCACCTACCTTACCTCACCTACTTTGCCTCACCTACCTTCCCCCACCTACCTTGCCTCACCTACTTTGCCACACCTACCTTCCCTCATCTACCTTGCCTCACCTACCTCACCTCATCTACCATGCCTCACCTACCTTGACTTACCTACCTTGACTTACCTACCTTGCCTCACCAACCTTACGTTACCTACCTTACCTTACCTACCTTTCCTTACCTAACTTACCTTACCTAACTTACCTTGCCCGCCTTACTTTACCTACCTTACCTTACCTACCTTACCTTACCTACCTTTCCTTACCTAACTTACATTACCCGCCTTACCTTACCTACCTTACCTTACCTGCCTTACTTTACCTACCTTACCTTACCTACCTTACCTTACCTACCTTTCCTTACCTAACTTACATTACCCGCCTTACCTTACCTACCTTACCTTACCTGCCTTACTTTACCTACCTTACCTTACCTACCTTACCTTACTTACCTTCCCTTACCTACCTTCCCTTACCTAACTTGCCTTACCTACCTTGCCTTACGTACCTTGCCTTACCTACCTTGCCTTACCTACCTTGCCTTACCTACCATGCCTTACCTACCTTGCCTTACCTACCTTGCGTTACCTACCTTGCCTTACCTACCTTGCCTTACCTACCTTACCTTACCTACCCTACCTTACCTGTTTTACCTTACCTACCTTACCTTACCTTCCCTACCTTACCTTACCGACTTCACCTTACCTACCTTACCTTACCTTAACTACTTTACCTTACCTACCTTACCTTACCTACCTTCCCTTACCTATCTTGCCCTACCTACCTTGCCTTACCTACCTTGCCTTCCCTACCTTGCCTTACCTACCTTGCGTTACCTACTTTGCCTTACCTACCTTGCCTTACCTACCTTACCTTACCTACCTTACCTACTTTACCTTACCTACCTTACCTTACCTACCGTACCTTACCTTACCTACCTTACCTTGCGTTACCTACCTTACCTTACCTACTTTACCTTACCTACCTTACCTTACCTACCCTACCTTAACTTACCTACTTTACGTTCCCTACCTTACCTTACCTACCTTACCTTACCTACCTTATCTTTCCTACCTTACTTTGCCTCACCTACCTTACCTTAACTACTTTGCCTCACCTACCTTACCTTACCTACCTTACCTTACCTACCTTACCTTACCTACTTTACCTTACCTACCTTGCCTTACCTACGTTACCTTACCTTACCTACCTTACCTTACCTACTTTACCTTACCTACCTTACCTTATCTACCCTACCTTACCATACCTACCTTACCTACCCTACTTTGCGTTACCTACCTTGCCTTACCTACCTTGCCTTTACTACCTTACCTTACCTACCTTACCTTACCTACCTTACCTTATCAACCTTACCTTACCTACCCTACCTTTCCTACTTTACCTTACCTAACCCACCTTACCTTACCTACCTTACCTTACCTAACTTACCTTACTTACCTTACCTACCTTACTTTAACTACTTTACCTTACCTACCTTACCTTATCAACCTTACCTTACCTACCCTACCTTTCCTACTTTACCTTACCTAACCCACCTTACCTTACCTACCTTACCTTACCTAACTTACCTTACTTACCTTACCTACCTTACTTTAACTACTTTACCTTACCTACCTTACCTTGCCTCACCTACCTTGCCTCACCTATATTGCTTCACCTACCTTGCCTCACCTATATTGCTTCACCTACCTTGCCTCACCTACCTTGCCTCACCTACCTTGCCTCACCTACCTTGCCTCGCCTACCTTGCCTCAACTATCTTGCCTCATCTACCCTGCCTCACATACCTAGCCTCAACTTTATAGCTTCACCTACGTTGCCTCACCTACCTTGCCTCGCCTACCTTGCCTCACCTACCTTGCCTCACCTGCCTTGCCTCACCTACTTTGCCTCACCTACTTTGCCTCACCTACCTTGCCTCACCTACCTTGCTTCGCCTACCTTGCCTCATCTACCCTGCCTCACCTACCTTGCCTCAACTATATTGCTTCACCTACCTTGCCTCACCTACCTTGCCTCGCCTACCTTGCCTCACTAGCGTTGCCTCGCCTACCTTGCCTCAACTACCTTGCCTCATCTACCTTGCCTCACCTACCTTGCCTCACCTACCTTGCCTCACCTACTTTGCCTCACCTACCTTCCCTCACCTACCTTGCAGCACCCACCTCACCTCATCTACCATGCCTCACCTACCTTGGCTTACCTACCTTGCCTCACCTACTTTGCCTCACCTACCTTCCCTCACCTACCTTGCCTCACCTACTTTGCCTCACCTACCTTCCCTCATCTACCTTGCATCACCTACCTCACCTCAGCTACCATGCCTCACCTACCTTGACTTACCTACCTTGACTTACCTACCTTGCCTCACCTACCTTACCTACCTTACCTTCCCTACCTTACCTTACCTACCTTTCCTTACCTAACTTATCTTACCTACCTTACCTTACCTACCTTACCTTAGCTACCTTACCTTACCTACCTAACCTTACCTACCTTGCCTTACCTAACTTACCTTACCTACCTTACCCTCCCTACCTTACCTTGCCTTACCTACCTTCCCTTACCTACCTTGCCTTACCTACCTTGCCTTACGTACCTTGCCTTACCTACCTAGCCTTACTTACCTTGCCTTACCTACCTTGCCTTACGTACCTTGCCTTACGTACCTTGCCTTACCTACCTTGCCTTACGTACCTTGCCTTACCTATCTTCTTTTACCTCCCTTGCCTTACCTACCTTGCCTTACGTGCCTTGCCTTACGTACCTTGCCTTACGTACCTTGCCTTACCTACCTTGCCTTACTTACCTTGCCTTACGTACCTTGCCTTACGTACCTTGCCTTACCTTCCTTGTCTTACCTACCTTGCCTTACCTACCTTGCCTTACCTACCTTGCCTTACCTACCTTGCCTTACGTACCTTGCCTTACCTACCTTGCCTTACCTACCTTGCCTTACCTACCTTGCCTTACCTACCTTGCCTTACCTACCTTGCCTTACCTACCTTACCTTACCTACCTTACCTACTTTACCTTACCTACCTTACCTTACCTACCGTACCTTACCTTACCTACCTTACCTTGCGTTACCTACCTTACCTTACCTACTTTACCTTACCTACCTTACCTTACCTACCCTACCTTAACTTACCTACTTTACGTTCCCTACCTTACCTTACCTACCTTACCTTACCTACCTTATCTTTCCTACCTTACTTTGCCTCACCTACCTTACCTTAACTACTTTGCCTCACCTACCTTACCTTACCTACCTTACCTTACCTACCTTACCTTACCTACTTTACCTTACCTACCTTGCCTTACCTACGTTACCTTACCTTACCTACCTTACCTTACCTACTTTACCTTACCTACCTTACCTTATCTACCCTACCTTACCATACCTACCTTACCTACCCTACTTTGCGTTACCTACCTTGCCTTACCTACCTTGCCTTTACTACCTTACCTTACCTACCTTACCTTACCTACCTTACCTTATCAACCTTACCTTACCTACCCTACCTTTCCTACTTTACCTTACCTAACCCACCTTACCTTACCTACCTTACCTTACCTAACTTACCTTACTTACCTTACCTACCTTACTTTAACTACTTTACCTTACCTACCTTACCTTACCTACCTTACCTTACCTAGCTTACCTTGCCTCACCTACCTTGCCTCACCTATATTGCTTCACCTACCTTGCCTCACCTACCTTGCCTCACCTACCTTGCCTCACCTACCTTGCCTCGCCTACCTTGCCTCAACTATCTTGCCTCATCTACCCTGCCTCACATACCTAGCTTCAACTTTATAGCTTCACCTACGTTGCCTCACCTACCTTGCCTCGCCTACCTTGCCTCACCTACCTTGCCTCACCTGCCTTGCCTCACCTACTTTGCCTCACCTACCTTGCCTCACCTACCTTGCTTCGCCTACCTTGCCTCATCTACCCTGCCTCACCTACGTTGCCTCAACTGTATTGCTTCACCTACCTTGCCTCACCTACCTTGCCTCGCCTACCTTGCCTCACTAGCGTTGCCTCGCCTACCTTGCCTCAACTACCTTGCCTCATCTACCCTGCATCACCTACCTTGCCTCAACTATATTGCTTCACCTACCTTGCCTCACCTACCTTGCCTCACCTACCTTGCCTCACCTACCTTGCCTCACCTACCTTGCCTCACCTACTTTGCCTCACCTACCTTCCCTCACCTACCTTGCAGCACCCACCTCACCTCATCTACCATGCCTCACCTACCTTGGCTTACCTACCTTGCCTCACCTACTTTGCCTCACCTACCTTCCCTCACCTACCTTGCCTCACCTACTTTGCCTCACCTACCTTCCCTCATCTACCTTGCATCACCTACCTCACCTCAGCTACCATGCCTCACCTACCTTGACTTACCTACCTTGACTTACCTACCTTGCCTCACCTACCTTACCTACCTTACCTTCCCTACCTTACCTTACCTACCTTTCCTTACCTAACTTATCTTACCTACCTTACCTTACCTACCTTACCTTAGCTACCTTACCTTACCTACCTAACCTTACCTACCTTGCCTTACCTAACTTACCTTACCTACCTTACCCTCCCTACCTTACCTTGCCTTACCTACCTTCCCTTACCTACCTTGCCTTACCTACCTTGCCTTACGTACCTTGCCTTACCTACCTAGCCTTACTTACCTTGCCTTACCTACCTTGCCTTACGTACCTTGCCTTACGTACCTTGCCTTACCTACCTTGCCTTACGTACCTTGCCTTACCTATCTTCTTTTACCTCCCTTGCCTTACCTACCTTGCCTTACGTGCCTTGCCTTACGTACCTTGCCTTACGTACCTTGCCTTACCTACCCTGCCTTACTTACCTTGCCTTACGTACCTTGCCTTACGTACCTTGCCTTACCTTCCTTGCCTTACCTACCTTGCCTTACCTACCTTGCCTTACCTACCTTGCCTTACCTACCTTGCCTTACGTACCTTGCCTTACCTACCTTGCCTTGCGTACCTTGCCTTACGTACCTTGCCTTACCTACCTTGCCTTACCTACCTTGCCTTACCTACCTTGCCTTACCTACCTTGCCCTACCTACCTTGCTTTACGTACCTTGCCTTACGTAGCTTGCTTTACCTACCTTGCCTTACGTACCTTGCCTTACCTACCTTGCCTTACGTACCTTGCCTTACCCACCTTGCCTTACGTACCTTGCCTTACGTACCTTGCCTTACCTACCTTGCCTTACCTACCTTGCCTTACGTACTTTGCCTTACGTAGCTTCCCTTACCTACCTGGCCTTACCTACCCTGCCTTACGTACCTTGCCTTACGTAACTTGCCTTACCCACATTGCCTTACGTACCTTGCCTTACGTACCTTGCCTTACCCACCTTGCCTTACCTACCTTGGCTTACGTACCTTGCCTTACGTAGCTTGCCTTACCTACCTTGCCTTACCTACCTTGCCTTACCTACCTTGCCTTACCTATCTTGCCTTACCTACCTTGCCCTACCTATCTTGCCTTACCTACCTTGATTTACCTACCTTGCCTTACCTACCTTGCTTTACGCACCTTGCCTTAGCTACCCTGCCTTACCTACCTTGCCTTACCTACCTTGCCTTACCTACCTTGCCTTACGTATATTGCCTTACGTACCTTGCCTTACCTACCTTACCTACCCTACCTTACCTTACCTACCTTACCCCACCTACCTTACCTTACCTACCTTGCCTTACCTTAACTACATTAACTTACCTACCTTACCTTACCTACCCTACCTTACCTACCTTACCTACCTTACCTTACCTACCTTCCCTTACCTACCTTGCTTTACCTACCTTGCCTTACCTACCTTGCCTTTCCTACCTTGCCTTACATACCTTGCGTTACCTACCTAACCTTACCTTACCTACCTTACCTAACCTACTTCACCTTACCTACCTTACCTTACCTACCTTGCCTTACCTACCTTGCCTTACCTACCTTGCCTTACCTACCTTGCGTTACCTACCTTACCTTACCTTACCTACCTTACCTTACCTACTTTACCTTACCTACCTTACCTTAGCTACCCTACCTTACCATACCTACCTTACCTTACCCACCTTACCTTACCTACCTTGCCTTACCTACCCTACCTTACCTTACCAACTTTACCTTGCCTACCTTACCTTCCTTACCTTACCTAACCCACCTTACCTTACCTACCTTACCTTACCTACCTTACCTTACCCACCTTACCTTAACTACTTTACCTTACCTACCTTACCTTACCTACCTTACCTTACCTACCTTACCTTGCCTCAACTACCTTGCCTCAACTATATTGCCTCACCTACCTTGCCTCACCTACCTTGCCTCATCTACCCTGCCTCACCTACCTTGCCCAACTACCTTCCCTCGCCTACCTTGCCTCACCTACCTTGCCTTACCTACCTTACCTTACCCACCTTACCTTACCTACTTTACCTTACCTACCTTACCTTACCTAACTTACCTTACCTTACCTACCTTACCTTTCCTACCTTACCTTGCCTCACCTAACTTACCTTACCTACTCTACCTTACCTACCTTACCTTACCTACCTTACCTACCTTACCTTACCTACTTTACCTTACCTACCTTACCTTACCTAACTTACCTTACCTTACCTACCTTACCTTACATAATTTAGCTTACCTACCTTGCCTTACCTACCTTACCTTACCTTACCTACCTTACCGTACCTACTTTACCTTACCTACTTTACATTACCTACCTTACCTTATCTACCCTACCTTACCTTACCTACCTTACCTTACCTACCCTACTTTGCGTTACCTACCTTGCCTTACCTACCTTGCCTTTACTACCTTACCTTACCTTACCTACCTTACCTTACCTACCTTACCTTATCCACCTTACCTTACCTACCTTACCTTACCTACTTTACCTTACCTAACCCACCTTACCTTACCTACCTTACCTTACCTACCTTACCTTACCTACCTCACCTTACCTACCTTACCTTACTTACCTTACCTACCTTACCTTAACTACTTTACCTTACCTACGTTACCTTACTTACCTTACCTTACCTACCTTACCTTGCCTCACCTACCTTGCCTCAACTATATTGCTTCACCTACCTTGCCTCACCTACCTTGCCTCGCCTACCTTGCCTCACCTACCTTGCCTTGCCTACCTTGCCTCATCTACCTTGCCTCATCTACCCTGCCTCACCTACCTTGCCTCAACTATATTGCTTCACCTACCTTGCCTCACCTACCTTGCCTCACCTACCTTGCCTCACCTACCTTGCTTCGCCTACCTTGCCTCGCCTACCTTGCCTCATCTACCCTGCCTCACCTACCTTGCCTCAACTATATTGCTTCACCTACCTTGCCTCGCCTACCTTGCCTCAGCTACCTTGCCTCGCCTACCTTGCCTCACCTACCTTGCCTCACCTACCTTGCCTCGCCTACCTTGCCTCACTTATCTTGCCTCACATACTTTGGCTCACCTACCTTCCCTCACCTACCTTGCTTCACCTACCTCACCTCATCTACCATGCCTCACCTACCTTGACTTACCTACCTTGCCTCACCTACTTTGCCTCACCTACCTTCCCTCACCTACCTTGCCTCACCTACTTTGCCTCACCTACCTTCCCTCATCTACTTTGCCTCACCCACCTCACCTCATCTACCATGCCTCACCTACCTTGACTTACCTACCTTGACTTACCTACCTTGCCTCACCTACCTTACCTACCTTAGCTTACCTACCTTACCTTACCTACCTTACCTCACCTACCTTGCCTTACCTAACTTACCTTACCTACCTTACCCTCCCTACCTTACCTTGCCTTACCTACCTTGCCTTACCTACCTTGCCTTACCTACCTTGCCTTACGTACCTTGCCTTACCTACCTTGCCTTACTTACCTTGCCTTACCTACCTTGCCTTACGTACCTTGCCTTACCTACCTTGATTTACGTACCTTGCTTTACGTACCTTGCCTTACCTACCTTGTTTTACCTACCTTGACTTACCTACCTTGCCTTACGTACCTTGCCTTACGTACCTTGCCCTACCTACCTTGGCTTACCTACCTTGCCTTACGTACCTTGCCTTACGTGCCTTGCCTTACCTACCTTGCCTTACCTACCTTGCCTTACCTATATTTCCTTACGTACCTTGCCTTACGCACCTTGCCTTACCCACCTTGCCTTACGTACCTTGCCTTACCTACCTTGCCTTACCTACCTTGCCTTACGTACCTTGCCTTACGTACCTTGCCTTACCCTCCTTGCCTTACGTACCTTGCCTTACCTACCTTGCCTTACCTACCTTGCCTTACCTACTATAACGGTACGTGTCCTGGAGGGAACTAAGTGATTTTAAGAAATACTCTCACTGTAACTTAACTAATTTTATTTAACAACTAAGCCTAGAATTAACAGATTAATAAACACTTAAACCCTTTTCATTAAGTAAAATTCAATAATACAATCCCGTTACCTCTTACATTTAACCATTACCACTTTTCCTATTATTTCTATCCCTAAACTTTACGTTTAGTTAAACTGACTAAATTTTGAGCCCACCTGACATCGTCAAGTTTTCCAAAAGTATTTTAGAAATTTGGTATTTAGATGAAATACTTGGCAGTAAGTCTAGCACAGAAATAAAGCCTCTTTACTCACATATTACATGAAGGATTATCATTAGGACCTGCATCCTGGTCCAAAGCGACGTGGAGTCGTCTAGCACTTCCATACAAGAATCGCCCCGAGCTTTAGCTCGGGAGGTTTATATAGGATCTACCAGACAACGCCTTAACGACGTCATAATCTCCTAAGCAAAGGTGACCATATCCCGTCACGTAGTCCAGCTTGAGAGAACCCATCTAACCGCAGATTTCTCACCAGCGGAACACAGATGTTAGTAAGCTTCCTTTTGCGTTCTCATAAAACATAATAATTTTCAAAGAGACCTTATGACTGCTAACCTTTTGGTTTTCCATGAAATTGTATATTCGTAGGTAACCTTTTACCAGCATGCAGACACCGGACACGTTGGGAGTCCCATACCTAACTCACGTAAGTGTACACGATGTTCCCAACCGTCTCCCGGCTGCTCCCCCCTTACCTGGGAATGTACGTGTGCTCGGCGTGGCACTATACCACCTTGCCTTACGTACCTTGCCTTACGTACCTTGCCTTACGTACCTTGCCTTACGTACCTTGCCTTACCTACCTTGCCTAACCTAACTTGCCTTACCTACCTTGCCTTACCTACCTTGCCTTACCTAACTTGCCTTACCTACCTTGCCTTACCTACCCTGCCCTACCTACCTTGCCTCACCTACCTTGCTTCGCCCTCCTTGCCTCAACTACCTTGCCTCATCTACACTGTCTCACCTACCTTGCCTCAACTATATTGCTTCACCTACCTTGCCTCACCTACCTTGCCTCGCCTAACTTGCCTCAATTACCTTGCCTCACCTACCTTGCCTCACCTACCTTGCCTCACCTACCTTGCCCCACCCACCTTGCCTCACATACTTTGGCTCACATACCTTCCCTCACCTACCTTGCCTCACCTACCTCACCTCATCTACCTTGCCTCACCTACCTTGCCTCACATACTTTGGCTCACCTACCTTCCCTCACCTACCTTGCCTCACATACTTTGGCTCACCTACATTCCCTCACCTACCTTGCCTCACCTACCTTGCCTAACCTACCTTGCCTCACATACTTTGGCTCACCTACCTTCCCACACCTACCTTGCCTCACCTCCTCACCTCATCTACCATGCCTCACCTACCTTGACTTACCTACCTTGCCTCACCTACATTGCCTCACCTACCTTCCCTCACCTAATTTGCCTCACCTACCTTCCCTCATCTACCTTGCCTCACCCACCTTACCTCATCTACCATGCCTCACCTACCTTGACTTACCTACATTGACTTACCTACCTTGCCTCACCTACCTTACCTTACCTACCTTACCTTACCTACCTTACCTTACCTACCTTTCCATACCTAACTTACCCTACCTACCTTACCTTACCTACCTTACCTTACCTACCTTACCTTACCTACCCTACCTTACCTACCTTGCCTTACCTAGCTTACCTTACCTACCTTACCTACCTTACCCTCCCTACCTTACATTGAATTAACTACATTGCCTTACCTACCTTGCCTTACCTACCTTGCCTTACGTGCCTTGCCTTACCTACCTTGCCTTACGTACCTTGCCTTACGTACCTTGCCTTACCTACCTTGTTTTACCTACCTTGCCTAACCTAACTTGCCTTACGTACCTTGCCTTACGTACCTTGCCTTACCTACCTTGCCTTACCTACCTTGCCTTACGTACCTTGCCTTACGTACCTTGCCTTACCTACCTTACCTTACCTACCTTGCCTTACCTATATTGCCTTACGTACCTTGCCTTACGCACCTTGCCTTACCTACCTTGCCTTACCCACCTTGCCTTACCTACCTTGCCTTACGTAACTTGCCTTACGTACCTTGCCTTACCTACCTTACCCTACCTACCTTGCCTTACCTATATTGCCTTACGTACCTTGCCTTACGTACCTTGCCTTACCTACCTTGCCTTACCTACCTTGCCTTACCTATATTGCCTTACGTACCTTGCCTTACGCACCTTGCCTTACCCACCTTGCCTTACCCACCTTGCCTTACGTACCTTGCCTTACCTACTTGCCTTACCTCCCTTGCCTTACGTACCTTGCCTTACGTACCTTGCCTTACGTACCTTGCCTTACCCTCCTTGCCTTACGTACCTTGCCTTACCTACCTTGCCTTACCTACTTTGCCTTACCTACCTTGCCTTACGTACCTTGCCTTACGTAGCTTGCCTTACCTACCTTGCCTTACCTACCTTGCCTTACCTACCTTGCCTTACCTACCTTGCCTTACGTACCTTGCCTTACGTACATTGCCTTACCTACCTTGCCTCACCCACCTTGCCTCACCCACCTTGCCTCACATACTTTGGCTCACATACCTTCCCTCACCTACCTTGCCTCACCTACCTCACCTCATCTACCTTGCCTCACCTACCTTGCCTCACATACTTTGGCTCACCTACCTTCCCACACCTACCTTGCCTCACCTCCTCACCTCATCTACCATGCCTCACCTACCTTGACTTACCTACCTTGCCTCACCTACCTTCCCTCACCTACTTTGCCTCACCTAATTTGCCTCACCTACCTTCCCTCATCTACCTTGCCTCACCCACCTTACCTCATCTACCATGCCTCACCTACCTTGACTTACCTACCTTGACTTACCTACCTTGCCTCACCTACCTTACCTTACCTACCTTACCTTACCTACCTTACCTTACCTACCTTTCCATACCTAACTTACCCTAACTACCTTACCTTACCTACCTTACCTTACCTACCTTACCTTACCTACCCTACCTTACCTACCTTGCCTTACCTAGCTTACCTTACCTACCTTACCTACCTTACCCTCCCTACCTTACATTGCCTTAACTACATTGCCTTACCTACCTTGCCTTACCTACCTTGCCTTACGTGCCTTGCCTTACCTACCTTGCCTTACGTACCTTGCCTTACGTACCTTGCCTTACCTACATTGTTTTACCTACCTTGCCTAACCTACCTTGCCTTACGTACCTTGCCTTACGTACCTTGCCTTACCTACCTTGCCTTACCTACCTTGCCTTACGTACCTTGCCTTACGTACCTTGCCTTACCTACCTTACCTTACCTACCTTGCCTTACCTATATTGCCTTACGTACCTTGCCTTACGCACCTTGCCTTACCTACCTTTCCTTACCCACCTTGCCTTACCTACCTTGCCTTACGTAACTTGCCTTACGTACCTTGCCTTACCTACCTTACGCTACCTACCTTGCCTTACCTATATTGCCTTACGTACCTTGCCTTACGTACCTTGCCTTACCTACCTTGCCTTACCTACCTTGCCTTACCTATATTGCCTTACGTACCTTGCCTTACGCACCTTGCCTTACCCACCTTGCCTTACCCTCCTTGCCTTACGTACCTTGCCTTACCTACCTTGCCTTACCTACTTTGCCTTACCTACCTTGCCTTACGTACCTTGCCTTACCTACCTTGCCTTACCTACCTTGCCTTACCTACCTTGCCTTACCTACCTTGCCTTACGTACCTTGCCTTACGTACATTGCCTTACCTACCTTGCCTTACCTACCTTGCCTTACCTACCTTACCTTAACTACTTTACCTTACCTACGTTACCTTACCTACCCTACCTTACCTTACCTACCTTACCTTACCTACCTTCCCTTACCTACATTGCCTTACCTACCTTGCCTCACCTACCTTGCCTCATCTACCCTGCCTAACCTACCTTGCCTCAACTACCTTCCCTTGCCCACCTTGCCACACCTACCTTGCCTCAACTACCTTGCCTTACCTACCTTACCTTACCCACCTTACCTTAACTACTTTACCTTACCTACCTTACCTTACCTACCTTACCTTACCTACCTTACCTTACTTACCTTAACTTGCCTCACCTACTTTGCCTCAACTATATTGCCTCATATACTTTGACTCACCTACCTTGCCTCACCTACCTTGCCTCACCTACCTTGCCTCACCTCACCTTACCTTACCTTACCCACCTTACCTTACCCACCATACCTTACCCACCTTACCTTACCCACCTTACCTTTCCCACCTTTCCTTACCCACCTTACCTTACCCACCTTACTTTACCCACCTTACCTTACCCACCTTACCTTACCCACCTTACTTTACCCACCTTATCTAACCCACCTTACCTTACCCACCTTACGTTACCCACCTTGCCTTACCCACCTTACCTTACCCACCTTCCCTTACCCAGCTTACATTACCCACCTTACCTTACCCACCTTAGTTTACCCACCTTACCTTACCCACCTTACCTTACCCACCTTACCTAACCCACCTTAACTTTCCCACCTTACCTTACCCACCTTACGTTACCCAACTTACCTTACCCGTCTTACCTTACCCACCTTTCCTTACCCACCTTACCTAACCCACCTTGCCTTACCCACCTTACCTTACCCACCTTACCTTACCCACCTTACCTTACACACCTTACCTTACCCACCTTACCTAACCCACCTTACCTTACCCACCTTACCTTAGCCACCTTACCTTACCCACCTTACCTTACCCACCTTACCTTACCCACCTTACCTTACCTTACCCACATTACCTTACCCACTTTACCTTCCCACCTTACCTTACCTTACACACCATACCTTACCCACCGTTCCTTGCCCACTTTACATTATCCACCTTACCTTACCCACCTTACCTTACCCGTCTTACCTTACCCACCTTTCCTTACCCACCTTACCTAACCCACCTTACCTTACCCACCTTACCTTACCCACCTTACGTTACCCACCGTTCCTTACCCAGGTTACTTAACCCACCTTACCTTACCCACCTTACCTTACCCACCCTACCTTACCTACTGTGCCTTACCTACCTTACCTTCCCTACCTTACCTTGCCTTACATACCTTGCCTTACGTACCTTGCCTTACGTACCTTGCCTTACCCTCCTTGCCTTACGTACCTTGCCTTACCTACCTTGCCTTACCTACTTTGCCTTACCTACCTTGCCTTACGTACCTTGCCTTACGTAGCTTGCCTTACCTACCTTGCCTTACCTACCTTGCCTTACCTACCTTGCCTTACCGACCTTGCCTTACGTACCTTGCCTTACGTACATTGCCTTACCTACGTTGCCTTACCTACCTTGCCTTACCTACCTTACCTTAACTACTTTACCTTACCTACGTTACCTTACCTACCCTACCTTACCTTACCTACCTTACCTTACCCACCTTACCTTAACTACTTTACTTTACCTACCTTACCTTACCTACCTTACCTTACCTACCTTACCTTGCCTCACCTACCTTGCCTAACCTACCTTGCCTCAACTACCTTCCCTTGCCTACCTTGCTTCACCTACCTTGCCTCAACTACCTTGCCTTACCTACCTTACCTTACCCACCTTACCTTAACTACTTTACCTTACCTACCTTACCTTACCTACCTTACCTTACCTACCTTACCTTACCTACCTTACCTTACTTACCTTAACTTGCCTCACCTACTTTGCCTCAACTATATTGCCTCATATACTTTGACTCACCTACCTTGCCTCACCTACCTTGCCTCACCTACCTTGCCTCACCTACCTTGCCTCACCTACCTTGCCTCACCTCACCTTACCTTACCTTACCCACCTTACCTTACCCACCATACCTTACCCACCTTACCTTACCCACCTTACCTTACCCACCTTTCCTTACCCACCTTACCTTACCCACCTTACTTTACCCACCTTACCTTACCCACCTTACCTTACCCACCTTACTTTACCCACCTTACCTAACCCACCTTACCTTACCCACCTTACGTTACCCACCTTGCCTTACCCACCTTACCTTACCCACCTTACCTTACCCAGCTTACCTTACCCACCTTACCTTACCCACCTTAGTTTACCCACCTTACCTTACCCACCTTACCTTACCCACCTTACCTAACCCACCTTAACTTTCCCACCTTACCTTACCCACCTTACGTTACCCAACTTACCTCACCCGTCTTACCTTACCCACCTTTCCTTACCCACCTTACCTAACCCACCTTGCCTTACCCACCTTACCTTACCCACCTTACCTTACCCACCTTACCTTACACACCTTACCTTACCCACCTTACCTAACCCACCTTGCCTTACCCACCTTACCTTACCCACCTTACCTTACCCACCTTACCTTACACACCTTACCTTACCCACCTTACCTAACCCACCTTACCTTACCCACCTTATCTTAGCCACCTTACCTTACCCACCTTACCTTACCCACCTTACCTTACCCACCTTACGTTACCCACATTACCTTACCCACTTTACCTTCCCACCTTACCTTACCTTACACACCATACCTTACCCACCGTTCCTTGCCCACTTTACATTATCCACCTTACCTTTCCCACCTTACCTTACCCGTCTTACCTTACCCACCTTTCCTTACCCACCTTACCTAACCCACCTTACCTTACCCACCTTACCTTACCCACCTTACGTTACCCACCGTTCCTTACCCAGCTTACTTAACCCACCTTACCTTACCCACCTTACCTTACCCACCCTACCTTACCTACTGTACCTTACCTACCTTACCTTCCCTACCTTACCTTGCCTTACATACCTTGCCTTACGTACCTTGCCTTACGTACCTTGCCTTACCCTCCTTGCCTTACGTACCTTGCCTTACCTACCTTGCCTCACCTACCTTGCCTCACCTACCTTGCCTCACCCACCTTGCCTCACATACTTTGGCTCACATACCTTCCCTCACCTACCTTGCCTCACCTACCACACCTCATCTACCTTGCCTCACCTACCTTGCCTCGCATACTTTGGCTCACCTATCTTCCCTCACCTACCTTGCCTCACATACTTTGGCTCACCTACCTTCCCTCACCTACCTTGCCTCAACTATATTGCTTCACCTACCTTGCCTCACCTACCTTGCCTCGCCTACCTTGCCTCACCTACCTTGCCTCACCTACCTTGCCTCACCTACCTTGCCTCACCCACCTTGCCTCACATACTTTGGCTCACATACCTTCCCTCACCTACCTTGCCTCACCTACCTCACCTCATCTACCTTGCCTCACCTACCTTGCCTCACATACTTTGGCTCACCTACCTTCCCTCACCTACCTTGCCTCACATACTTTGGCTCACCTACCTTCCCTCACCTACCTTGCCTCACCTACCTTGCCTCACCTACCCTGCCTCACATACTTTGGTTCACCTACCTTCCCACACCTACCTTGCCTCACCTCCTCACCTCATCTACCATGCCTCACCTACCTTGACTTACCTACCTTGCCTCACCTACATTGCCTCACCTACCTTCCCTCACCTACTTTGCCTCACCTAATTTGCCTCACCTACCTTCCCTCAACCACCTTGCCTAGCCCACCTTACCTCATCTACCATGCCTCACCTACCTTGACTTACCTACCTTGACTTACCTACCTTGCCTCACCTACCTTACCTTACCTTCCTTACCTTACCTACCTTACCTTACCTACCTTTCCATACCTAACTTACCCTACCTACCTTACCTTACCTACCTTACCTTACCTACCTTACCTTACCTACCCTACCTTACCTACCTTGGCTTACCTAGCTTACCTTACCTACCTTACCTACCTTACCCTCCCTACCTTACATTGCCTTAACTACATTGCCTTACCTACCTTGCCTTACCTACCTTGCCTTACGTGCCTTGCCTTGCCTACCTTGCCTTACGTACCTTGCCCTACGTACCTTGCCTTACCTACCTTGTTTTACCTACCTTGCCTAACCTACCTTGCCTTACGTACCTTGCCTTACGTACCTTGCCTTACCTACCTTGCCTTACCTACCTTGCCTTACGTACCTTGCCTTACGTACCTTGCCTTACCTACCTTACCTTACCTACCTTGCCTTACCTATATTGCCTTACGTACCTTGCCTTACGCACCTTGCCTTACCTACCTTGCCTTACCCACCTTGCCTTACCTACCTTGCCTTACGTAACTTGCCTTACGTACCTTGCCTTACCTACCTTACCCTACCTACCTTGCCTTACCTATATTGCCTTACGTACCTTGCCTTACGTACCTTGCCTTACCTACCTTGCCTTACCTACCTTGCCTTACCTATATTGCCTTACGTACCTTGCCTTACGCACCTTGCCTTACCCACCTTGCCCTACCCACCTTGCCTTACGTACCTTGCCTTACCTACTTGCCTTACCTACCTTGCCTTACGTACCTTGCCTTACGTACCTTGCCTTACCCTCCTTGCCTTACGTACCTTGCCTTACCTACCTTGCCTTAGCTACTTTGCCTTACCTACCTTGCCTTACGTACCTTGCCTTACGTAGCTTGCCTTACCTACCTTGCCTTACCTACCTTGCCTTACCTACCTTGCCTTACCTACCTTGCCTTACGTACCTTGCCTTACGTACATTGCCTTACCTACCTTGCCTCACCCACCTTGCCTCACCACCTTGCCTCACATACTTTGGCTCACATACCTTCCCTCACCTACCTTGCCTCACCTACCTCACCTCATCTACCTTGCCTCACCTACCTTGCCTCACATACTTTGGCTCACCTACCTTCCCTCACCTACCTTGCCTCACATACTTTGGCTCACCTACCCTCCCTGACCTACCTTGCCTCACCTACCTCACCTCATCTACCTTGCCTCACCTACCTTGCCTCACATACTTTGGCTCACCTACCTTCCCACACCTACCTTGCCTCACCTCCTCACCTCATCTACCATGCCTCACCTACCTTGACTTACCTACCTTGCCTCACCTACATTGCCTCACCTACCTTCCCTCACCTACTTTGCCTCACCTAATTTGCCTCACCTACCTTCCCTCATCTACCTTGCCTCACCCACCTTACCTCATCTACCATGCCTCACCTACCTTGACTTACCTACCTTGACTTACCTACCTTGCCTCACCTACCTTACCTTACCTACCTTACCTTACCTACCTTACCTTACCTACCTTTTCATACCTAACTTACCCTACCTACCTTACCTTACCTACCTTACCTTACCTACCTTACCTTACCTACCCTACCTTACCTACCTTGCCTTACCTAGCTTACCTTACCTACCTTACCTACCTTACCCTCCCTACCTTACATTGCCTTAACTACATTGCCTTACCTACCTTGCCTTACCTACCTTGCCTTACGTGCCTTGCCTTACCTACCTTGCCTTACGTACCTTGCCTTAAGTACCTTGCCTTACCTACATTGTTTTACCTACCTTGCCTAACCTACCTTGCCTTACGTACCTTGCCTTACGTACCTTGCCTTACCTACCTTGCCTTACCTACCTTGCCTTACGTACCTTGCCTTACGTACCTTGCCTTACCTACCTTACCTTACCTACCTTGCCTTACCTATATTGCCTTACGTACCTTGCCTTACGCACCTTGCCTTACCTACCTTGCCTTACCCACCTTGCCTTACCTACCTTGCCTTACGTAACTTGCCTTACGTACCTTGCCTTACCTACCTTACGCTACCTACCTTGCCTTACCTATATTGCCTTACGTACCTTGCCTTACGTACCTTGCCTTACCTACCTTGCCTTACCTACCTTGCCTTACCTATATTGCCTTACGTCCCTTGCCTTACGCACCTTGCCTTACCCACCTTGCCTTACCCACCTTGCCTTACGTACCTTGCCTTACCTACTTGCCTTACCTACCTTGCCTTACGTACCTTGCCTTACGTACCTTGCCTTACGTACCTTGCCCTACCCTCCTTGCCTTACCTACCTTGCCTTACCTACTTTGCCTTACCTACCTTGCCTTACGTACCTTGCCTTACGTAGCTTGCCTTACCTACCTTGCCTTACCTACCTTGCCTCACCTACCTTGCCTCATCTACCCTGCCTAACCTACCTTGCCTCAACTACCTTCCCTTGCCCACCTTGCCACACCTACCTTGCCTCAACTACCTTGCCTTACCTACCTTACCTTACCCACCTTACCTTAACTACTTTACCTTACCTACCTTACCTTACCTACCTTACCTTACCTACCTTACCTTACTTACCTTAACTTGCCTCACCTACTTTGCCTCAACTATATTGCCTCATATACTTTGACTCACCTACCTTGCCTCACCTACCTTGCCTCACCTACCTTGCCTCACCTCACCTTACCTTACCTTACCCACCTTACCTTACCCACCATACCTTACCCACCTTACCTTACCCACCTTACCTTTCCCACCTTTCCTTACCCACCTTACCTTACCCACCTTACTTTACCCACCTTACCTTACCCACCTTACCTTACCCACCTTACTTTACCCACCTTATCTAACCCACCTTACCTTACCCACCTTACGTTACCCACCTTGCCTTACCCACCTTACCTTACCCACCTTCCCTTACCCAGCTTACATTACCCACCTTACCTTACCCACCTTAGTTTACCCACCTTACCTTACCCACCTTACCTTACCCACCTTACCTAACCCACCTTAACTTTCCCACCTTACCTTACCCACCTTACGTTACCCAACTTACCTTACCCGTCTTACCTTACCCACCTTTCCTTACCCACCTTACCTAACCCACCTTGCCTTACCCACCTTACCTTACCCACCTTACCTTACCCACCTTACCTTACACACCTTACCTTACCCACCTTACCTAACCCACCTTACCTTACCCACCTTACCTTAGCCACCTTACCTTACCCACCTTACCTTACCCACCTTACCTTACCCACCTTACCTTACCTTACCCACATTACCTTACCCACTTTACCTTCCCACCTTACCTTACCTTACACACCATACCTTACCCACCGTTCCTTGCCCACTTTACATTATCCACCTTACCTTACCCACCTTACCTTACCCGTCTTACCTTACCCACCTTTCCTTACCCACCTTACCTAACCCACCTTACCTTACCCACCTTACCTTACCCACCTTACGTTACCCACCGTTCCTTACCCAGGTTACTTAACCCACCTTACCTTACCCACCTTACCTTACCCACCCTACCTTACCTACTGTGCCTTACCTACCTTACCTTCCCTACCTTACCTTGCCTTACATACCTTGCCTTACGTACCTTGCCTTACGTACCTTGCCTTACCCTCCTTGCCTTACGTACCTTGCCTTACCTACCTTGCCTTACCTACTTTGCCTTACCTACCTTGCCTTACGTACCTTGCCTTACGTAGCTTGCCTTACCTACCTTGCCTTACCTACCTTGCCTTACCTACCTTGCCTTACCGACCTTGCCTTACGTACCTTGCCTTACGTACATTGCCTTACCTACGTTGCCTTACCTACCTTGCCTTACCTACCTTACCTTAACTACTTTACCTTACCTACGTTACCTTACCTACCCTACCTTACCTTACCTACCTTACCTTACCCACCTTACCTTAACTACTTTACTTTACCTACCTTACCTTACCTACCTTACCTTACCTACCTTACCTTGCCTCACCTACCTTGCCTAACCTACCTTGCCTCAACTACCTTCCCTTGCCTACCTTGCTTCACCTACCTTGCCTCAACTACCTTGCCTTACCTACCTTACCTTACCCACCTTACCTTAACTACTTTACCTTACCTACCTTACCTTACCTACCTTACCTTACCTACCTTACCTTACCTACCTTACCTTACTTACCTTAACTTGCCTCACCTACTTTGCCTCAACTATATTGCCTCATATACTTTGACTCACCTACCTTGCCTCACCTACCTTGCCTCACCTACCTTGCCTCACCTACCTTGCCTCACCTACCTTGCCTCACCTCACCTTACCTTACCTTACCCACCTTACCTTACCCACCATACCTTACCCACCTTACCTTACCCACCTTACCTTACCCACCTTTCCTTACCCACCTTACCTTACCCACCTTACTTTACCCACCTTACCTTACCCACCTTACCTTACCCACCTTACTTTACCCACCTTACCTAACCCACCTTACCTTACCCACCTTACGTTACCCACCTTGCCTTACCCACCTTACCTTACCCACCTTACCTTACCCAGCTTACCTTACCCACCTTACCTTACCCACCTTAGTTTACCCACCTTACCTTACCCACCTTACCTTACCCACCTTACCTAACCCACCTTAACTTTCCCACCTTACCTTACCCACCTTACGTTACCCAACTTACCTCACCCGTCTTACCTTACCCACCTTTCCTTACCCACCTTACCTAACCCACCTTGCCTTACCCACCTTACCTTACCCACCTTACCTTACCCACCTTACCTTACACACCTTACCTTACCCACCTTACCTAACCCACCTTGCCTTACCCACCTTACCTTACCCACCTTACCTTACCCACCTTACCTTACACACCTTACCTTACCCACCTTACCTAACCCACCTTACCTTACCCACCTTATCTTAGCCACCTTACCTTACCCACCTTACCTTACCCACCTTACCTTACCCACCTTACGTTACCCACATTACCTTACCCACTTTACCTTCCCACCTTACCTTACCTTACACACCATACCTTACCCACCGTTCCTTGCCCACTTTACATTATCCACCTTACCTTTCCCACCTTACCTTACCCGTCTTACCTTACCCACCTTTCCTTACCCACCTTACCTAACCCACCTTACCTTACCCACCTTACCTTACCCACCTTACGTTACCCACCGTTCCTTACCCAGCTTACTTAACCCACCTTACCTTACCCACCTTACCTTACCCACCCTACCTTACCTACTGTACCTTACCTACCTTACCTTCCCTACCTTACCTTGCCTTACATACCTTGCCTTACGTACCTTGCCTTACGTACCTTGCCTTACCCTCCTTGCCTTACGTACCTTGCCTTACCTACCTTGCCTCACCTACCTTGCCTCACCTACCTTGCCTCACCCACCTTGCCTCACATACTTTGGCTCACATACCTTCCCTCACCTACCTTGCCTCACCTACCACACCTCATCTACCTTGCCTCACCTACCTTGCCTCGCATACTTTGGCTCACCTATCTTCCCTCACCTACCTTGCCTCACATACTTTGGCTCACCTACCTTCCCTCACCTACCTTGCCTCAACTATATTGCTTCACCTACCTTGCCTCACCTACCTTGCCTCGCCTACCTTGCCTCACCTACCTTGCCTCACCTACCTTGCCTCACCTACCTTGCCTCACCCACCTTGCCTCACATACTTTGGCTCACATACCTTCCCTCACCTACCTTGCCTCACCTACCTCACCTCATCTACCTTGCCTCACCTACCTTGCCTCACATACTTTGGCTCACCTACCTTCCCTCACCTACCTTGCCTCACATACTTTGGCTCACCTACCTTCCCTCACCTACCTTGCCTCACCTACCTTGCCTCACCTACCCTGCCTCACATACTTTGGTTCACCTACCTTCCCACACCTACCTTGCCTCACCTCCTCACCTCATCTACCATGCCTCACCTACCTTGACTTACCTACCTTGCCTCACCTACATTGCCTCACCTACCTTCCCTCACCTACTTTGCCTCACCTAATTTGCCTCACCTACCTTCCCTCAACCACCTTGCCTAGCCCACCTTACCTCATCTACCATGCCTCACCTACCTTGACTTACCTACCTTGACTTACCTACCTTGCCTCACCTACCTTACCTTACCTTCCTTACCTTACCTACCTTACCTTACCTACCTTTCCATACCTAACTTACCCTACCTACCTTACCTTACCTACCTTACCTTACCTACCTTACCTTACCTACCCTACCTTACCTACCTTGGCTTACCTAGCTTACCTTACCTACCTTACCTACCTTACCCTCCCTACCTTACATTGCCTTAACTACATTGCCTTACCTACCTTGCCTTACCTACCTTGCCTTACGTGCCTTGCCTTGCCTACCTTGCCTTACGTACCTTGCCCTACGTACCTTGCCTTACCTACCTTGTTTTACCTACCTTGCCTAACCTACCTTGCCTTACGTACCTTGCCTTACGTACCTTGCCTTACCTACCTTGCCTTACCTACCTTGCCTTACGTACCTTGCCTTACGTACCTTGCCTTACCTACCTTACCTTACCTACCTTGCCTTACCTATATTGCCTTACGTACCTTGCCTTACGCACCTTGCCTTACCTACCTTGCCTTACCCACCTTGCCTTACCTACCTTGCCTTACGTAACTTGCCTTACGTACCTTGCCTTACCTACCTTACCCTACCTACCTTGCCTTACCTATATTGCCTTACGTACCTTGCCTTACGTACCTTGCCTTACCTACCTTGCCTTACCTACCTTGCCTTACCTATATTGCCTTACGTACCTTGCCTTACGCACCTTGCCTTACCCACCTTGCCCTACCCACCTTGCCTTACGTACCTTGCCTTACCTACTTGCCTTACCTACCTTGCCTTACGTACCTTGCCTTACGTACCTTGCCTTACCCTCCTTGCCTTACGTACCTTGCCTTACCTACCTTGCCTTAGCTACTTTGCCTTACCTACCTTGCCTTACGTACCTTGCCTTACGTAGCTTGCCTTACCTACCTTGCCTTACCTACCTTGCCTTACCTACCTTGCCTTACCTACCTTGCCTTACGTACCTTGCCTTACGTACATTGCCTTACCTACCTTGCCTCACCCACCTTGCCTCACCACCTTGCCTCACATACTTTGGCTCACATACCTTCCCTCACCTACCTTGCCTCACCTACCTCACCTCATCTACCTTGCCTCACCTACCTTGCCTCACATACTTTGGCTCACCTACCTTCCCTCACCTACCTTGCCTCACATACTTTGGCTCACCTACCCTCCCTCACCTACCTTGCCTCACCTACCTCACCTCATCTACCTTGCCTCACCTACCTTGCCTCACATACTTTGGCTCACCTACCTTCCCACACCTACCTTGCCTCACCTCCTCACCTCATCTACCATGCCTCACCTACCTTGACTTACCTACCTTGCCTCACCTACATTGCCTCACCTACCTTCCCTCACCTACTTTGCCTCACCTAATTTGCCTCACCTACCTTCCCTCATCTACCTTGCCTCACCCACCTTACCTCATCTACCATGCCTCACCTACCTTGACTTACCTACCTTGACTTACCTACCTTGCCTCACCTACCTTACCTTACCTACCTTACCTTACCTACCTTACCTTACCTACCTTTTCATACCTAACTTACCCTACCTACCTTACCTTACCTACCTTACCTTACCTACCTTACCTTACCTACCCTACCTTACCTACCTTGCCTTACCTAGCTTACCTTACCTACCTTACCTACCTTACCCTCCCTACCTTACATTACCTTAACTACATTGCCTTACCTACCTTGCCTTACCTACCTTGCCTTACGTGCCTTGCCTTACCTACCTTGCCTTACGTACCTTGCCTTAAGTACCTTGCCTTACCTACATTGTTTTACCTACCTTGCCTAACCTACCTTGCCTTACGTACCTTGCCTTACGTACCTTGCCTTACCTACCTTGCCTTACCTACCTTGCCTTACGTACCTTGCCTTACGTACCTTGCCTTACCTACCTTACCTTACCTACCTTGCCTTACCTATATTGCCTTACGTACCTTGCCTTACGCACCTTGCCTTACCTACCTTGCCTTACCCACCTTGCCTTACCTACCTTGCCTTACGTAACTTGCCTTACGTACCTTGCCTTACCTACCTTACGCTACCTACCTTGCCTTACCTATATTGCCTTACGTACCTTGCCTTACGTACCTTGCCTTACCTACCTTGCCTTACCTACCTTGCCTTACCTATATTGCCTTACGTACCTTGCCTTACGCACCTTGCCTTACCCACCTTGCCTTACCCACCTTGCCTTACGTACCTTGCCTTACCTACTTGCCTTACCTACCTTGCCTTACGTACCTTGCCTTACGTACCTTGCCTTACGTACCTTGCCCTACCCTCCTTGCCTTACCTACCTTGCCTTACCTACTTTGCCTTACCTACCTTGCCTTACGTACCTTGCCTTACGTAGCTTGCCTTACCTACCTTGCCTTACCTACCTTGCCTTACCTACCTTGCCTTACGTACCTTGCCTTACGTACATTGCCTTACCTACCTTGCCTTACCTACCTTGCCTTACCTACCTTACCTTAACTACTTTACCTTACCTACGTTACCTTACCTACCCTACCTTACCTTACCTACCTTACCTTACCCACCTTACCTTAACTACTTTACTTTACCTACCTTACCTTACCTACCTTACCTTACCTACCTTACCTTGCCTCACCTACCTTGCCTCACCTACCCTGCCTCATCTACCCTGCCTAACCTACCTTGCCTCAACTACCTTCCCTTGCCTACCTTGCCTCACCTACCTTGCCTCAACTACCTTGCCTTACCTACCTTACCTTACCCACCTTACCTTAACTACTTTACCTTACCTACCTTACCTTACCTACCATACCTTACCTACCTTACCTTACTTACCTTAACTTGCCTCACCTACTTTGCCTCAACTATATTGCCTCATATACTTTGACTCACCTACCTTGCCTCACCTACCTTGCCTCACCTACCTTGCCTCACCTCACCTTACCTTACCTTACCCACCTTACCTTACCCACCATACCTTACCCACCTTACCTTACCCACCTTACCTTACCCACCTTTCCTTACCCACCTTACCTTACCCACCTTACTTTACCCACCTTACCTTACCCAGCTTACCTTACCCACCTTACTTTACCCACATTACCTAACCCACCTTACCTTACCCACCTTACGTTACCCACCTTGCCTTACCCACCTTACCTTACCCACCTTACCTTACCCAGCCTACCTTACCCACCTTACCTTACCCACCTTAGTTTACCCACCTTACCTTACCCACCTTACCTTACCCACCTTACCTAACCCACCTTAACTTTCCCACCTTACCTTACCCACCTTACGTTACCCAACTTACCTTACCCGTCTTACCTTACCCACCTTTCCTTACCCACCTTACCTAACCCACCTTGCCTTACCCACCTTACCTTACCCACCTTACCTTACCCACCTTACCTTACACACCTTACCTTACCCACCTTACCTAACCCACCTTACCTTACCCACCTTACCTTAGCCACCTTACCTTACCCACCTTACCTTACCCACCTTACCTTACCCACATTACCATACCCACTTTACCTTCCCACCTTACCTTACCATACACACCATACCTTACCCACCGTTCCTTGCCCACTTTACATTATCCACCTTACCTTACCCACCTTACCTTACCCGTCTTACCTTACCCACCTTTCCTTACCCACCTTACCTAACCCACCTTACCTTACCCACCTTACCTTACCCACCTTACGTTACCCACCGTTCCTTACCCAGCTTACTTAACCCACCTTACCTTACCCACCTTACCTTACCCACCCTACCTTACCTACTGTACCTTACCTACCTTACCTTCCCTACCTTACCTTGCCTTACATACCTTGCCTTACGTACCTTGCCTTACGTACCTTGCCTTACCCTCCTTGCCTTACGTACCTTGCCTTACCTACTTTGCCTTACCTACCTTGCCTTACGTACCTTGCCTTACGTAGCTTGCCTTACCTACCTTGCCTTACCTACCTTGCCTTACCTACCTTGCCTTACCTACCTTGCCTTACGTACCTTGCCTTACGTACATTGCCTTACCTACCTTGCCTTACCTACCTTGCCTTACCTACCTTACCTTAACTACTTTACCTTACCTACGTTACCTTACCTACCCTACCTTACCTTACCTACCTTACCTTACCCACCTTACCTTAACTACTTTACTTTACCTACCTTACCTTACCTACCTTACCTTACCTACCTTACCTTGCCTCACCTACCTTGCCTCACCTACCTTGCCTCATCCACCCTGCCTAACCTACCTTGCCTCAACTACCTTCCCTTGCCTACCTTGCCTCACCTACCTTGCCTCAACTACCTTGCCTTACCTACCTTACCTTACCCACCTTACCTTAACTACTTTACCTTACCTACCTTACCTTACCTACCTTACCTTACCTACCTTACCTTACCTACCTTACCTTACTTACCTTAACTTGCCTCACCTACTTTGCCTCAACTATATTGCCTCATATACTTTGACTCACCTACCTTGCCTCACCTACCTTGCCTCACCTACCTTGCCTCACCTACCTTGCCTCACCTCACCTTACCTTACCTTACCCACCTTACCTTACCCACCATACCTTACCCACCTTACCTTACCCACCTTACCTTACCCACCTTAGTTTACCCACCTTACCTTACCCACCTTACCTTACCCACCTTACCTTACCCACCTTACCTAACCCACCTTAACTTTCCCACCTTACCTTACCCACCTTACGTTACCCAACTTACCTTACCCGTCTTACCTTACCCACCTTTCCTTACCCACCTTACCTAACCCACCTTGCCTTACCCACCTTACCTTACCCACCTTACCTTACCCACCTTACCTTACACACCTTACCTTACCCACCTTACCTAACCCACGTTACCTTACCCACCTTACCTTAGCCACCTTACCTTACCCACCTTACTTTACCCACCTTACCTAACCCACCTTACCTTACCCACCTTACGTTACCCACCTTGCCTTACCCACCTTACGTTACCCACCGTTCCTTACCCAGCTTACTTAACCCACCTTACCTTACCCACCTTACCTTACCCACCCTACGTTACCTACTGTACCTTACCTTCCCTACCTTACCTTGCCTTACATACCTTGCCTTACGTACCTTGCCTTACGTACCTTGCCTTACCCTCCTTGCCTTACGTACCTTGCCTTAACTACCTTGCCTTACCTACTTTGCTTTACCTACCTTGCCTTACGTAGCTTGCCTTACCTACCTTGCCTTACCTACCTTGCCTTACCTACCTTGCCTTACCTACCTTGCCTTACGTACCTTGCCTTACGTACATTGCCTTACCTACCTTGCCTTACCTACCTTGCCTTACCTACCTTACCTTAACTACTTTACCTTACCTACGTTACCTTACCTACCCTACTTTACCTTACCTACCTTACCTTACCCACCTTACCTTAACTACTTTACTTTACCTACCTTACCTTACCTACCTTACCTTACCTACCTTACCTTGCCTCACCTACCTTGCCTCACCTACTTTGCCTCATCTACCCTGCCTAACCTACCTTGCCTCAACTACCCTCCCTTGCCTACCTAGCCTCACCTACCTTGCCTTACGTACCTTGCCTTACGTACATTGCCTTACCTACCTTGCCTTACCTACCTTGCCTTACCTACCTTACCTTAACTACTTTACCTTACCTACGTTACCTTACCTACCCTACTTTACCTTACCTACCTTACCTTACCCACCTTACCTTAACTACTTTACCTTACCTACCTTACCTTACCTACCTTACCTTACCTACCTTACCTTACTTACCTTAACTTGCCTCACCTACTTTGCCTCAACTATATTGCCTCATATACTTTGACTCACCTACCTTGCCTCACCTACCTTGCCTCACCTACCTTGCCTCACCTACCTTGCCTCACCTACGTTGCCTCACCTCACCTTACCTTACCTTACCCACCTTACCTTACCCACCATACCTTACCCACCTTACCTTACCCACCTTACCTTACCCACCTTTCCTTACCCACCTTACCTTACCCACCTTACTTTACCCACCTTACCTTACCCACCTTACCTTACCCACCTTACTTTACCCACCTTACCTTACCCACCTTACCTTACCCACCTTACTTTACCCACCTTACCTAACCCACCTTACCTTACCCACCTTAGTTTACCCACCTTACCTTACCCACCTTACCTTACCCACCTTACCTTACCCACCTTACCTTACCCACCTTTCCTTACCCACCTTACCTTACCCACCTTATTTACCCACCTTTCCTTACCCACCTTACCTTACCCACCTTACTTTACCCACCTTACCTTACCCACCTTACCTTACCCACCTTACTTTACCCACCTTACCTAACCCACCTTACCTTACCCACCTTACGTTACCCACCTTGCCTTACCCGCCTTACCTTACCCACCTTACCTTACCCAGCTTACCTTACCCACCTTACCTTACCCACCTTAGTTTACCCACCTTACCTTACCCACCTTACCTTACCCACCTTACCTAACCCACCTTAACTTTCGCACCTTACCTTACCCACCTTACGTTACCCAACTTACCTTACCCGTCTTACCTTACCCACCTTTCCTTACCCACCTTACCTAACCCACCTTGCCTTACCCACCTTACCTTACCCACCTTACCTTACCCACCTTACCTTACACACCTTACCTTACCCACCTTACCTAACCCACCTTACCTTACCCACCTTACCTTAGCCACCTTACCTTACCCACCTTACCTTACCCACCTTACCTTACCCACCTTACCTTACCCACATTACCTTACCCACTTTACCTTCCCACCTTACCTTACCTTACACACCATACCTTACCCACCGTTCCTTGCCCAGTTTACATTATCCACCTTACCTTACCCACCTTACCTTATCCGTCTTACCTTACCCACCTTTCCTTACCCACCTTACCTAACCCACCTTACCTTACCCACCTTACCTTACCCACCTTACGTTACCCACGGTTCCTTACCCAGCTTACTTAACCCACCTTACCTTACCCACCCTACCTTACCTACTGTACCTTACCTACCTTACCTTCCCTACCTTACCTTGCCTTACATACCTTGCCTTACCTACCTTGCCTTACCTACCTTGCCTTACCTTGCCTTACCTACCTTGCCTTACCTACCTTGCCATACCTACCTTGCCTTAACTACCTTGCCATACCTACCTTGCCTTACACACCTTACCTTACCCACCTTACCTTACCCACCTTACCTTACCCACCTTACCTTACCTACCTTACCTTACCTACCTTACCTTCCCTACCTTACCTTGCCTTACCTACCTTGCCTTACCTACCTTGCCTTACCTACCTTGCCTTACCTACCTTGCCTTACCTACCTTGCCTTACCCACCTTGCCTTACCTACATTGTCTTACCTACCTTCCCTTACCTACCTTACCTTACCTACATTGCATTAACTACCTTGCCTTACCTACCTTGCCTTACCTACCTTGCCTTGCCCACCTTCCCTACCTTACCTTGCCTTACATACCTTGCCTTACCTACCTTGCCTTACCTACCATAACTTACCCACCTTACTTTACCCACCGTACCTTACCCACCTTACCTAACCCACCTTACCTTACCCACCTTACCTTACCCACCTTACCTTACCCACCTTACCTTACCTACCTTAACTTACCCGCATTACCTAACACACCTTACCTTACACACCTTACCTTACCCACCTCACCTTACCCACCTTACCTTAGCCACCTTAAATTACCTACCTTCCTTTACCCACCTTACCTTACCCACCTTACCTTACCCACCTTACCTTACCCAACTTACCTTGCCTACCTTAGCTTGCGTTACCTACCTTACCTTACCTACTTTACCTTACCTACCTTACCTTACCTACCCTACCTTACCTTACCTACTTTGCCTTACCTACCTTACCTTACCTACCTTACCTTACCTAACCCACCTTAACTTACCTTACCTACCTTACCTTACCCACCTTACCTTAACTACTTTACCTTACCTACCTTAACTTACCCACCTTACCTTACCTACCTTACCTTACCTACCTTACCTTCCCTACCTTACCTTGCCTTACCTACCTTGCCTTACCTACCTTGCCTTACCTACCTTGCCTTACCTACCTTGCCTTACCCACCTTGCCTTACCTACATTGTCTTACCTACCTTCCCTTACCTACCTTACCTTACCTACATTGCATTAACTACCTTGCCTTACCTACCTTGCCTTACCTACCTTGCCTTACCCACCTTCCCTACCTTACCTTGCCTTACATACCTTGCCTTACCTACCTTGCCTTACCTACCATAACTTACCCACCTTACTTTACCCACCGTACCTTACCCACCTTACCTAACCCACCTTACCTTACCCATCTTACCTTACCTACCTTAACTTACCCACATTACCTAACACACCTTACCTTACACACCTTACCTTACCCACCTCACCTTACCCACCTTACCTTAGCCACCTTAAATTACCTTCCTTCCTTTACCCACCTTACCTTACCCACCTTACCTTACCCACCTTACCTTACCCAACTTACCTTGCCTACCTTAGCTTGCGTTACCTACCTTACCTTACCTACTTTACCTTACCTACCTTACCTTACCTACCCTACCTTACCTTACCTACTTTACCTTACCTACCTTACCTTACCTACCTTACCTTACCTAACCCACCTTAACTTACCTTACCTACCTTACCCACCTTACCTTAACTACTTTACCTTACCTACCTTAACTTATCTACCTTACCTTACCTACCGTACCTTGCCTCACCTACCTTGCCTCAACGATATTGCCTCACCTACCTTGCCTCACCTACCTTGCCTCATCTACCCTGCCTCATCTACCTTGCCTCCACTACCTTGCCTCGCCTAAATGCCTCACCTACCTTGCCTCACCTGACTTGCCTCACCTACCTTGCCTCACCTACTTTGCCTCACCTACGTTCCCTCACCTACCTTGCCTCACCTACCATGCCTCACCTACCTTGCCTTACCTACCTTGCCTTACGTACCTTGCTTTACGTACCTTGCCTTACCTACCTTGCCTTACCTACATTGCCTTACCTACGTTGCCTCACCTACCTTGCCTTACGTACTTTGCCTTACCTACCTTGCCTTACCTACCTTGCCTTACGTACCTTGCCTTACGTAGCTTGCCTTACCTACCTTGCCTCACCTACCTTGCCTTACCTACCTTGCCTTACCTGCCTTGCCTTACCTACCTTGCCTTAAGTACCTTGCCTTACGTACCTTGCCTTACCTACCTTACCTTAACTACTTTACCTTACCTACGTTACCTTACCTACCCTACCTTACCTTACCTACTTTACCCACCTTACCTTAACTACTTTACCTTACCTACCTTATCTTACCTATGTTACCTTACCTACCTTACCTTGCCTCACCTACCTTGCCTCAACTATATTGCCTCACCTATATTGCCTCACCTACCTTGCCTTACCCACCTTGCCTTACCTACCTTGCCTTACGTAACTTGCCTTACGTACCTTGCCTTACCTAGCTTACCTTACCTACCTTGCCTTACCTATATTGCCTTACGTACCTTGGGTTACGTACCTTGCCTTACCTACCTTGCCTTACCTATATTGCCTTACGTACCTTGCCTTACGCACCTTGCCTTACCCACCTTGCCTTACCCACCTTGCCTTCCGTACCTTGCCTTACCTACTTGCCTTACCTACCTTGCCTTACGTACCTTGCCTTACCTACCTTGCCTTACGTACCTTGCCTTACGTACCTTGCCTTACGTACCTTGCCTTACCCTCCTTGCCTTACCTTGCCTTACCCACCTTACCTTACCCACCATACGTTACCCACCGTTCCTTACCCACCTTACCTTACCCACCCTACCTTACCTACTTTACCTTACCTACCTTACCTTCCCTTCCTTACCTTACCTAACATACCTTGCCTTACCTACCTTGCCTTACCTACCTTGTCTTACCTTGCCTTACCTACCTTGCCTTACCTACCTTGCCATACCTACCTTGCCTTACCTACCTTGCGATACCCATCTTGCCTTTTACACCTTACCTTACCCACCTTACCTTACCCACATTACCTTACCCACCTTACCTTATCCACCTTACCTTACCTACCTTACCTTACCTACCTTACCTTCCCTAACTTACCTTGCCTTACCTACTTTGCCTTACCTACCTTGCCTTACCTACCTTGCCTTACCTACCTTGCCTTACCCACCTTGCCTTACCTACATTCCCTTTCCCACCTTCCCTTACCTACCTTACCTTACCTACCTTACGTTACCTACCTGGCATTACCTACCTTGCCTTACCTACATTGCCTTACCTACCTTGCCTTACCTACCTTGCCTAACCCACCTTAACTTACCCACCTTACCTTACCCACCTTACCTTATCCACCTTCCCTACCTTACACTCCTTCCCTACCTTACCTTGCCTTACATACGTTGCCTTACCTACCTTAACTTACCCACCTTACCTTACCCACCTTACCTTACCCACCTTACCTTACCCACCTTACCTTATCCACCTTACCTTACACACCTTCCCTACCTTACCTTGCCTTACATACCTTGCCTTACCTACCTTGCCTTACCTACCTTAACTTACCCAACTTACCTTACCCACCTTACCTTACCCACCTTACCTTACCCACCTTACCTTATCCACCTGCCTTACCCACCTTCTCTACCTTACCTTGCCTTACATACCTTGCCTTACCTACCTTGCTTTACCTACCTTGTCTTACCTTGCCTTACCTACCTTGCCTTAGCTACCTTGCCATACCTACCTTGGCTTACCTACCTTGCGATACCTACCTTGCCTTTTACACCTTACCTTACCCACCTTACCTTACCCACCTTACCTTACCCACCTTACCTTATCCACCTTACCTTACACACCTTCCCTACCTTACCTTGCCTTACATACCTTGCCTTACATACCTTGCCTTACCTACCTTGCTTTACCTACCTTGTCTTACCTTGCCTTACCTACCTTGCCTTACCTACCTTGCCATACCTACCTTGCCTTACCTACCTTGCGATACCTACCTTGCCCTTTACACCTTACCTTACCCACCTTACCTTACCCACCTTGTCTTACCCACCTTACCTTACCTACCTTACCTTACCTACCTTACCTTCCCTACCTTACCTTGCCTTACCTACTTTGCCTTACCTACCTTGCCTTACCTACCTTGCCTTACCTACCTTGCCTTACCCACCTTGCCTTACCTACATTGCCTTACCCACCTTCCCTTACCTACCTTACCTTACCTACCTTACCTACCTTACCTTCCCTACCTTACCTTGCCTTACCTACTTTGCCTTACCTACCTTGCCTTACCTACCTTACCTTACCTACCTTGCGTTACCCACCTTGCCTTACCTACATTGCCTTACCCACCTTCCCTTACCTACCTTACCTTACCTACCTTACGTTACCTACCTTGCATTACCTACCTTGCCTTACCTACATTGCCTTACCCACCTTGCCCTACCTACCTTGCCTAACCCACCCTAACTTACCCACCTTACCTTACCCACCTTACCTTACCCACCTTACCTTATCCAACTTCCCTACCTTACACACCTTCCCTACCTTACCTTGCCTTACATACGTTGCCTTACCTACCTTAACTTACCCACCTTACCTTACCCACCTTACCTTACCCACCTTACCTTACCCACCTTACCTTATCCACCTTACCTTACACACCTTCCCTACCTTACCTTGCCTTACATACCTTGCCTTACCTACCTTGCCTTACCTACCTTAACTTACCCACCTTACCTTACCCACCTTACCTTACCCACCTTACCTTATCCACCTGCCTTACCCACCTTCTCTACCTTACCTTGCCTTACATACCTTGCCTTACCTACCTTGCCTTACCTACCTTGTCTTACCTTGCCTTACCTACCTTGCGTTACCCACCTTGCCTTACCTACATTGCCTTACCCACCTTCCCTTACCTACCTTACCTTACCTACCTTACGTTACCTACCTTGCATTACCTACCTTGCCTTACCTACATTGCCTTACCTAACTTGCCTTACCTACCTTGCCTAACCCAACTTAACTTACCCACCTTACCTTACCCACCTTACCTTACCCTCCTTACCTTATCCACCTTACCTTACACACCATCCCTACCTTACCTTGCCTTACCTACCTTGCCTTACCTACCTTAACTTACCCACCTTACCTTACCCACCTTACCTTACCCACCTTACCTTACCCACCTTACCTTATCCACCTTACCTTACACACCTTCCCTAGCTTACCTTGCCTTACATACCTTGCCTTACCTACCTTGCCTTACCTACCTTAACTTACCCATCTTACCTTACCCACCTTACCTTACCCACCTTACCCTACCCACCTTACCTTATCCACCTGCCTTACCCACCTTCTCTACCTTACCTTGCCTTACATACCTTGCCTTACCTACCTTGCCTTACCTACCTTAACTTACCCACCTTACCTTACCCACCTTACCTTACCCACCTTACCTTACCTACCTTAACATACCCACATTACCTTACACATACCTTACCCACATTACCTTACCCACTTTACCTTACCCACCTTACCTTACAAACCATACCTTACCCACCGTTCCTTACCCACTTTACTTTATCCACCTTACCTTACCCACCTTACCTTACCCGTCTTACCTTACCCACCTTTCCTTACCCACCTTACCTAACCCACCTTACCTTACCCACCTTACCTTACCCACCATACGTTACCCACCGTTCCTTACCCACCTTACCTTACCCACCCTACCTTACCTACTTTAGCTTACCTACCTTACCTTCCCTTCCTTACCTTACCTTACATACCTTGCCTTACCTACCTTGCCTTACCTACCCTGTCTTACCTTGCCTTACCTACCTTGCCTTACCTACCTTGCCATACCTACCTTGCCTTACCTACCTTGCGATACCCATCTTGCCTTTTACACCTTACCTTACCCACCTTACCTTACCCCCTTACCTTACCCACCTTACCTTATCCACCTTACCTAACCTACCTTACCTTACCTACCTTACCTTCCCTACCTTACCTTGCCTTACCTACTTTGCCTTACCTACCTTGCCTTACCTAATTTGCCTTACCTACCTTGCCTTACCCACCTTGCCTTACCTACATTCCCTTACCCACCTTCCCTTACCTACCTTACCTTACCTACCTTACGTTACCTACCTGGCATTACCTACCTTGCCTTACCTACATTGCCTTACCTACCTTGCCTTACCTACCTTGCCTAACCCACCTTAACTTACCCACCTTACCTTACCCACCTTACCTTACCCACCTTACCTTATCCACCTTCCCTACCTTACACACCTTCCCTACCTTACCTTGCCTTACATACGTTGCCTTACCTACCTTAACTAACCCACCTTACCCTACCCACCTTACCTTACCTACCTTACCTTACCCACCTTACCTTATCCACCTTACCTTACACACCTTCCCTACCTTACCTTGCCTTAGATACCTTGCCTTACCTACCTTGCTTTACCTACCTTGTCTTACCTTGCCTTACCTACCTTGCCTTAGCTACCTTGCCATACCTACCTTGGCTTACCTACCTTGCGATACCTACCTTGCCTTTTACACCTTACCTTACCCACCTTACCTTACCCACCTTGTCTTACCCACCTGCCTTACCCACCTTCTCTACCTTACCTTGCCTTACATACCTTGCCTTACCTACCTTGCTTTACCTACCTTGTCTTACCTTGCCTTACCTACCTTGCCTTACCTACCTTGCCATACCTACCTTGCCATACCTACCTTGCCTTACCTACCTTGCGATACCTACCTTGCCCTTTACACCTTACCTTACCCACCTTACCTTACCCACCTTGTCTTACCCACCTTACCTTACCTACCTTACCTTACCTACCTTACCTTCCCTACCTTACCTTGCCTTACCTACTTTGCCTTACCTACCTTGCCTTACCTACCTTGCCTTACCTACCTTGCCTTACCCACCTTGCCTTACGTACCTTGCCTTACGTAGCTTGCCTTACCTACCTTGCCTTACCTACCTTGCCTTACCTACCTTGCCTTACCTACCTTGCCTTACGTACCTTGCCTTACGTACATTGCCTTACCTACCTTGCCTCACCCACCTTGCCTCACCCACCTTGCCTCACATACTTTGGCTCACATACCTTCCCTCACCTACCTTGCCTCACCTACCTCACCTCATCTACCTTGCCTCACCTACCTTGCCTCACATACTTTGGCTCACCTACCTTCCCACACCTACCTTGCCTCACCTCCTCACCTCATCTACCATGCCTCACCTACCTTGACTTACCTACCTTGCCTCACCTACCTTCCCTCACCTACTTTGCCTCACCTAATTTGCCTCACCTACCTTCCCTCATCTTCCTTGCCTCACCCACCTTACCTCATCTACCATGCCTCACCTACCTTGACTTACCTACCTTGACTTACCTACCTTGCCTCACCTACCTTACCTTACCTACCTTACCTTACCTACCTTACCTTACCTACCTTTCCATACCTAACTTACCCTAACTACCTTACCTTACCTACCTTACCTTACCTACCTTACCTTACCTACCCTACCTTACCTACCTTGCCTTACCTAGCTTACCTTACCTACCTTACCTACCTTAGCCTCCCTACCTTACATTGCCTTAACTACATTGCCTTACCTACCTTGCCTTACCTACCTTGCCTTACGTGCCTTGCCTTACCTACCTTGCCTTACGTACCTTGCCTTACGTACCTTGCCTTACCTACATTGTTTTACCTACCTTGCCTAACCTACCTTGCCTTACGTACCTTGCCTTACGTACCTTGCCTTACCTACCTTGCCTTACCTACCTTGCCTTACGTACCTTGCCTTACGTACCTTGCCTTACCTACCTTACCTTACCTACCTTGCCTTACCTATATTGCCTTACGTACCTTGCCTTACGCACCTTGCCTTACCTACCTTTCCTTACCCACCTTGCCTTACCTACCTTGCCTTACGTAACTTGCCTTACGTACCTTGCCTTACCTACCTTACGCTACCTACCTTGCCTTACCTATATTGCCTTACGTACCTTGCCTTACGTACCTTGCCTTACCTACCTTGCCTTACCTACCTTGCCTTACCTATATTGCCTTACGTACCTTGCCTTACGCACCTTGCCTTACCCACCTTGCCTTACCCTCCTTGCCTTACGTACCTTGCCTTACCTACCTTGCCTTACCTACTTTGCCTTACCTACCTTGCCTTACGTACCTTGCCTTACCTACCTTGCCTTACCTACCTTGCCTTACCTACCTTGCCTTACCTACCTTGCCTTACGTACCTTGCCTTACGTACATTGCCTTACCTACCTTGCCTTACCTACCTTGCCTTACCTACCTTACCTTAACTACTTTACCTTACCTACGTTACCTTACCTACCCTACCTTACCTTACCTACCTTACCTTACCCACCTTACCTTAACTACTTTACTTTACCTACCTTACCTTACCTACCTTACCTTACCTACCTTACCTTGCCTCACCTACCTTGCCTCACCTACCTTGCCTCATCTACCCTGCCTAACCTACCTTGCCTCAACTACCTTCCCTTGCCCACCTTGCCACACCTACCTTGCCTCAACTACCTTGCCTTACCTACCTTACCTTACCCACCTTACCTTAACTACTTTACCTTACCTACCTTACCTTACCTACCTTACCTTACCTACCTTACCTTACTTACCTTAACTTGCCTCACCTACTTTGCCTCAACTATATTGCCTCATATACTTTGACTCACCTACCTTGCCTCACCTACCTTGCCTCACCTACCTTGCCTCACCTCACCTTACCTTACCTTACCCACCTTACCTTACCCACCATACCTTACCCACCTTACCTTACCCACCTTACCTTACCCACCTTTCCTTACCCACCTTACCTTACCCACCTTACTTTACCCACCTTACCTTACCCACCTTACCTTACCCACCTTACTTTACCCACCTTATCTAACCCACCTTACCTTACCCACCTTACGTTACCCACCTTGCCTTACCCACCTTACCTTACCCACCTTCCCTTACCCAGCTTACATTACCCACCTTACCTTACCCACCTTAGTTTACCCACCTTACCTTACCCACCTTACCTTACCCACCTTACCTAACCCACCTTAACTTTCCCACCTTACCTTACCCACCTTACGTTACCCAACTTACCTTACCCGTCTTTCCTTACCCACCTTTCCTTACCCACCTTACCTAACCCACCTTGCCTTACCCACCTTACCTTACCCACCTTACCTTACCCACCTTACCTTACACACCTTACCTTACCCACCTTACCTAACCCACCTTACCTTACCCACCTTACCTTAGCCACCTTACCTTACCCACCTTACCTTACCCACCTTACCTTACCCACCTTACCTTACCTTACCCACATTACCTTACCCACTTTACCTTCCCACCTTACCTTACCTTACACACCATACCTTACCCACCGTTCCTTGCCCACTTTACATTATCCACCTTACCTTACCCACCTTACCTTACCCGTCTTACCTTACCCACCTTTCCTTACCCACCTTACCTAACCCACCTTACCTTACCCACCTTACCTTACCCACCTTACGTTACCCACCGTTCCTTACCCAGGTTACTTAACCCACCTTACCTTACCCACCTTACCTTACCCACCCTACCTTACCTACTGTGCCTTACCTACCTTACCTTCCCTACCTTAGCTTGCCTTACATACCTTGCCTTACGTACCTTGCCTTACGTACCTTGCCTTACCCTCCTTGCCTTACGTACCTTGCCTTACCTACCTTGCCTTACCTACTTTGCCTTACCTACCTTGCCTTACGTACCTTGCCTTACGTAGCTTGCCTTACCTACCTTGCCTTACCTACCTTGCCTTACCTACCTTGCCTTACCGACCTTGCCTTACGTACCTTGCCTTACGTACATTGCCTTACCTACCTTGCCTTACCTACCTTGCCTTACCTACCTTACCTTAACTACTTTACCTTACCTACGTTACCTTACCTACCCTACCTTACCTTACCTACCTTACCTTACCCACCTTACCTTAACTACTTTACTTTACCTACCTTACCTTACCTACCTTACCTTACCTACCTTACCTTGCCTCACCTACCTTGCCTCACCTACCTTGCCTCATCTACCCTGCCTAACCTACCTTGCCTCAACTACCTTCCCTTGCCTACCTTGCCTCACCTACCTTGCCTCAACTACCTTGCCTTACCTACCTTACCTTACCCACCTTACCTTAACTACTTTACTTTACCTACCTTACCTTACCTACCTTACCTTACCTACCTTACCTTGCCTCACCTACCTTGCCTCACCTACCTTGCCTCATCCACCCTGCCTAACCTACCTTGCCTCAACTACCTTCCCTTGCCTACCTTGCCTCACCTACCTTGCCTCACCTACCTTGCCTCACCTACCTTGCCTCACCTCACCTTACCTTACCTTACCCACCTTACCTTACCCACCATACCTTACCCACCTTACCTTACCCACCTTACCTTACCCACCTTAGTTTACCCACCTTACCTTACCCACCTTACCTTACCCACCTTACCTTACCCACCTTACCTAACCCACCTTAACTTTCCCACCTTACCTTACCCACCTTACGTTACCCAACTTACCTTACCCGTCTTACCTTACCCACCTTTCCTTACCCACCTTACCTAACCCACCTTGCCTTACCCACCTTACCTTACCCACCTTACCTTACCCACCTTACCTTACACACCTTACCTTACCCACCTTACCTAACCCACGTTACCTTACCCACCTTACCTTAGCCACCTTACCTTACCCACCTTACTTTACCCACCTTACCTAACCCACCTTACCTTACCCACCTTACGTTACCCACCTTGCCTTACCCACCTTACGTTACCCACCGTTCCTTACCCAGCTTACTTAACCCACCTTACCTTACCCACCTTACCTTACCCACCCTACGTTACCTACTGTACCTTACCTTCCCTACCTTACCTTGCCTTACATACCTTGCCTTACGTACCTTGCCTTACGTACCTTGCCTTACCCTCCTTGCCTTACGTACCTTGCCTTACCTACCTTGCCTTACCTACTTTGCTTTACCTACCTTGCCTTACGTAGCTTGCCTTACCTACCTTGCCTTACCTACCTTGCCTTACCTACCTTGCCTTACCTACCTTGCCTTACGTACCTTGCCTTACGTACATTGCCTTACCTACCTTGCCTTACCTACCTTGCCTTACCTACCTTACCTTAACTACTTTACCTTACCTACGTTACCTTACCTACCCTACTTTACCTTACCTACCTTACCTTACCCACCTTACCTTAACTACTTTACTTTACCTACCTTACCTTACCTACCTTACCTTACCTACCTTACCTTGCCTCACCTACCTTGCCTCACCTACTTTGCCTCATCTACCCTGCCTAACCTACCTTGCCTCAACTACCCTCCCTTGCCTACCTAGCCTCACCTACCTTGCCTTACGTACCTTGCCTTACGTACATTGCCTTACCTACCTTGCCTTACCTACCTTGCCTTACCTACCTTACCTTAACTACTTTACCTTACCTACGTTACCTTACCTACCCTACTTTACCTTACCTACCTTACCTTACCCACCTTACCTTAACTACTTTACCTTACCTACCTTACCTTACCTACCTTACCTTACCTACCTTACCTTACTTACCTTAACTTGCCTCACCTACTTTGCCTCAACTATATTGCCTCATATACTTTGACTCACCTACCTTGCCTCACCTACCTTGCCTCACCTACCTTGCCTCACCTACCTTGCCTCACCTACGTTGCCTCACCTCACCTTACCTTACCTTACCCACCTTACCTTACCCACCATACCTTACCCACCTTACCTTACCCACCTTACCTTACCCACCTTTCCTTACCCACCTTACCTTACCCACCTTACTTTACCCACCTTACCTTACCCACCTTACCTTACCCACCTTACTTTACCCACCTTACCTTACCCACCTTACCTTACCCACCTTACTTTACCCACCTTACCTAACCCACCTTACCTTACCCACCTTAGTTTACCCACCTTACCTTACCCACCTTACCTTACCCACCTTACCTTACCCACCTTACCTTACCCACCTTTCCTTACCCACCTTACCTTACCCACCTTATTTACCCACCTTTCCTTACCCACCTTACCTTACCCACCTTACTTTACCCACCTTACCTTACCCACCTTACCTTACCCACCTTACTTTACCCACCTTACCTAACCCACCTTACCTTACCCACCTTACGTTACCCACCTTGCCTTACCCGCCTTACCTTACCCACCTTACCTTACCCAGCTTACCTTACCCACCTTACCTTACCCACCTTAGTTTACCCACCTTACCTTACCCACCTTACCTTACCCACCTTACCTAACCCACCTTAACTTTCGCACCTTACCTTACCCACCTTACGTTACCCAACTTACCTTACCCGTCTTACCTTACCCACCTTTCCTTACCCACCTTACCTAACCCACCTTGCCTTACCCACCTTACCTTACCCACCTTACCTTACCCACCTTACCTTACACACCTTACCTTACCCACCTTACCTAACCCACCTTACCTTACCCACCTTACCTTAGCCACCTTACCTTACCCACCTTACCTTACCCACCTTACCTTACCCACCTTACCTTACCCACATTACCTTACCCACTTTACCTTCCCACCTTACCTTACCTTACACACCATACCTTACCCACCGTTCCTTGCCCACTTTACATTATCCACCTTACCTTACCCACCTTACCTTATCCGTCTTACCTTACCCACCTTTCCTTACCCACCTTACCTAACCCACCTTACCTTACCCACCTTACCTTACCCACCTTACGTTACCCACGGTTCCTTACCCAGCTTACTTAACCCACCTTACCTTACCCACCCTACCTTACCTACTGTACCTTACCTACCTTACCTTCCCTACCTTACCTTGCCTTACATACCTTGCCTTACCTACCTTGCCTTACCTACCTTGCCTTACCTTGCCTTACCTACCTTGCCTTACCTACCTTGCCATACCTACCTTGCCTTAACTACCTTGCCATACCTACCTTGCCTTACACACCTTACCTTACCCACCTTACCTTACCCACCTTGTCTTACCCACCTTACCTTACCTACCTTACCTTACCCACCTTACCTTATCCACCTTACCTTACACACCTTCCCTAGCTTACCTTGCCTTACATACCTTGCCTTACCTACCTTGCCTTACCTACCTTAACTTACCCATCTTACCTTACCCACCTTACCTTACCCACCTTACCCTACCCACCTTACCTAATCCACCTGCCTTACCCACCTTCTCTACCTTACCTTGCCTTACATACCTTGCCTTACCTACCTTGCCTTACCTACCTTAACTTACCCACCTTACCTTACCCACCTTACCTTACCCACCTTACCTTACCCACCTTACCTTACCTACCTTAACTTACCCACATTACCTTACACATACCTTACCCACGTTACCTTACCCACTTTACCTTACCCACCTTACCTTACCTTACACACCATACCTTACCCACCGTTCCTTACCCACTTTACTTTATCCACCTTACCTTACCCACCTTACCTTACCCGTCTTACCTTACCCACCTTTCCTTACCCACCTTACCTAACACACCTTACCTTACCCACCTTACCTTACCCACCATACGTTACCCACCGTTCCTTACCCACCTTACCTTACCCACCCTACCTTACCTACTTTACCTTACCTACCTTACCTTCCCTTCCTTACCTTACCTTACATACCTTGCCTTACCTACCTTGCCTTACCTACCTTGTCTTACCTTGCCTTACCTACCTTGCCTTACCTACCTTGCCATACCTACCTTGCCTTACCTACCTTGCGATACCCATCTTGCCTTTTACACCTTACCTTACCCACCTTACCTTACCCACCTTACCTTACCCACCTTACCTTATCCACCTTACCTTACCTACCTTACCTTACCTACCTTACCTTCCCTACCTTACCTTGCCTTACCTACTTTGCCTTACCTACCTTGCCTTACCTACCTTGCCTTACCTACCTTGCCTTACCCACCTTGCCTTACCTACATTCCCTTTCCCACCTTCCCTTACCTACCTTACCTTACCTACCTTACGTTACCTACCTGGCATTACCTACCTTGCCTTACCTACATTGCCTTACCTACCTTGCCTTACCTACCTTGCCTAACCCACCTTAACTTACCCACCTTACCATACCCACCTTACCTTATCCACCTTCCCTACCTTACACACCTTCCCTACCTTACCTTGCCTTACATACGTTGCCTTACCTACCTTAACTTACCCACCTTACCTTACCCACCTTACCTTACCCACCTTACCTTACCCACCTTACCTTATCCACCTTACCTTACACACCTTCCCTACCTTACCTTGCCTTACATACCTTGCCTTACCTACCTTGCCTTACCTACCTTAACTTACCCAACTTACCTTACCCACCTTACCTTACCCACCTTACCTTACCCACCTTACCTTATCCACCTGCCTTACCCACCTTCTCTACCTTACCTTGCCTTACATACCTTGCCTTACCTACCTTGCTTTACCTACCTTGTCTTACCTTGCCTTACCTACCTTGCCTTACCTACCTTGCCATACCTACCTTGCCATACCTACCTTGCCTTACCTACCTTGCGATACCTACCTTGCCCTTTACACCTTACCTTACCCACCTTACCTTACCCACCTTGTCTTACCCACCTTACCTTACCTACCTTACCTTACCTACCTTACCTTCCCTACCTTACCTTGCCTTACCTACTTTGCCTTACCTACCTTGCCTTACCTACCTTGCCTTACCTACCTTGCCTTACCCACCTTGCCTTACCTACATTGCCTTACCCACCTTCCCTTACCTACCTTACCTTACCTACCTTACCTTACCTACCTTACCTTCCCTACCTTACCTTGCCTTACCTACTTTGCCTTACCTACCTTGCCTTACCTACCTTACCTTACCTACCTTGCGTTACCCACCTTGCCTTACCTACATTGCCTTACCCACCTTCCCTTACCTACTTTACCTTACCTACCTTACGTTACCTACCTTGCATTACCTACCTTGCCTTACCTACATTGCCTTACCCACCTTGCCCTACCTACCTTGCCTAACCCACCCTAACTTACCCACCTTACCTTACCCACCTTACCTTACCCACCTTACCTTATCCACCTTCCCTACCTTACACACCTTCCCTACCTTACCTTGCCTTACATACGTTGCCTTACCTACCTTAACTTACCCACCTTACCTTACCCACCTTACCTTACCCACCTTACCTTACCCACCTTACCTTATCCACCTTACCTTACACACCTTCCCTACCTTACCTTGCCTTACATACCTTGCCTTACCTACCTTGCCTTACCTACCTTAACTTACCCACCTTACCTTACCCACCTTACCTTACCCACCTTACCTTACCCACCTTACCTTATCCACCTGCCTTACCCACCTTCTCTACCTTACCTTGCCTTACATACCTTGCCTTACCTACCTTGCCTTACCTACCTTGTCTTACCTTGCCTTACCTACCTTGCCTTACCTACCTTGCCATACCTACCTTGCCTTACCTACCTTGCGATACCTACCTTGCCTTTTACACCTTACCTTACCCACCTTACCTTACCCACCTTATCTTACACACCTTACCTTACCTACCTTACCTTACCTACCTTACCTTCCCTACCTTACCTTGCCTTACCTTCTTTGCCTTACGTACCTTGCCTAACCTACCTTGCCTTACCTACCTTGCCTTACCCACCTTGCCTTACTTACATTGCCTTACCCACCTTCCCTTACCTACCTTACCTTACCTACCTTACGTTACCTACCTTGCATTACCTACCTTGCCTTACCTACATTGCCTTACCTAACTTGCCTTACCTACCTTGCCTAACCCACCTTAACTTACCCACCTTACCTTACCCACCTTACCTTACCCTCCTTACCTTATCCACCTTACCTTACACACCATCCCTACCTTACCTTGCCTTACCTACCTTGCCTTACCTACCTTAACTTACCCACCTTACCTTACCCACCTTACCTTACCCACCTTACCTTACCCACCTTACCTTATCCACCTTACCTTACACACCTTCCCTAGCTTACCTTGCCTTACATACCTTGCCTTACCTACCTTGCCTTACCTACCTTAACTTACCCATCTTACCTTACCCACCTTACCTTACCCACCTTACCCTACCCACCTTACCTTATCCACCTGCCTTACCCACCTTCTCTACCTTACCTTGCCTTACATACCTTGCCTTACCTACCTTGCCTTACCTACCTTAACTTACCCACCTTACCTTACCCACCTTACCTTACCCACCTTACCTTACCTACCTTAACATACCCACATTACCTTACACATACCTTACCCACATTACCTTACCCACTTTACCTTACCCACCTTACCTTACAAACCATACCTTACCCACCGTTCCTTACCCACTTTACTTTATCCACCTTACCTTACCCACCTTACCTTACCCGTCTTACCTTACCCACCTTTCCTTACCCACCTTACCTAACCCACCTTACCTTACCCACCTTACCTTACCCACCATACGTTACCCACCGTTCCTTACCCACCTTACCTTACCCACCCTACCTTACCTACTTTACCTTACCTACCTTACCTTCCCTTCCTTACCTTACCTTACATACCTTGCCTTACCTACCTTGCCTTACCTACCCTGTCTTACCTTGCCTTACCTACCTTGCCTTACCTACCTTGCCATACCTACCTTGCCTTACCTACCTTGCGATACCCATCTTGCCTTTTACACCTTACCTTACCCACCTTACCTTACCCCCTTACCTTACCCACCTTACCTTATCCACCTTACCTAACCTACCTTACCTTACCTACCTTACCTTCCCTACCTTACCTTGCCTTACCTACTTTGCCTTACCTACCTTGCCTTACCTAATTTGCCTTACCTACCTTGCCTTACCCACCTTGCCTTACCTACATTCCCTTACCCACCTTCCCTTACCTACCTTACCTTACCTACCTTACGTTACCTACCTGGCATTACCTACCTTGCCTTACCTACATTGCCTTACCTACCTTGCCTTACCTACCTTGCCTAACCCACCTTAACTTACCCACCTTACCTTACCCACCTTACCTTACCCACCTTACCTTATCCACCTTCCCTACCTTACACACCTTCCCTACCTTACCTTGCCTTACATACGTTGCCTTACCTACCTTAACTAACCCACCTTACCCTACCCACCTTACCTTACCCACCTTACCTTACCCACCTTACCTTATCCACCTTACCTTACACACCTTCCCTACCTTACCTTGCCTTAGATACCTTGCCTTACCTACCTTGCCTTACCTACCTTAACTTACCCACCTTACCTTACCCACCTTACCTTACCCACCTTACCTTATCCACCTGCCTTACCCACCTTCTCTACCTTACCTTGCCTTACATACCTTGCCTTACCTACCTTGCTTTACCTACCTTGTCTTACCTTGCCTTACCTACCTTGCCTTAGCTACCTTGCCATACCTACCTTGGCTTACCTACCTTGCGATACCTACCTTGCCTTTTACACCTTACCTTACCCACCTTACCTTACCCACCTTGTCTTACCCACCTTACCTTACCTACCTTACCTTACCTACCTTACCTTCCCTACCTTACCTTGCCTTACCTACTTTGCCTTACCTACCTTGCCTTACCTACCTTGCCTTACCTACCTTGCCTTAACCACCTTGCCTTACCTACATTGCCTTACCCACCTTCCCTTACCTACCTTACCTTACCTACCTTACGTTACCTACCTTGCATTACCTACCTTGCCTTACCTACATTGCCTTAGCTACCTTGCCTTACCTACCTTGCCTAACCCACCTTAACTTACCCACCTTACCTTACCCACCTTACCTTACCCACCTTACCTTATCCACCTTACCTTACACACCATCCCTACCTTACCTTGCGTTACATACCTTGCCTTACCTACCTTAACTTACCCCCCTTACCTTACCCACCTTACCTTACCCACCTTACCTTACCCACCTTACCTTATCCACCTTACCTTACACACCTTCCCTAGCTTACCTTGCCTTACATACCTTGCCTTACCTACCTTGCCTTACCTACCTTAACTTACCCATCTTACCTTACCCACCTTACCTTACCCACCTTACCCTGCCCACCTTACCTTATCCACCTGCCTTACCCACATTCTCTACCTTACCTTGCCTTACATACCTTGCCTTACCTACCTTGCCTTACCTACCTTAACTTACCCACCTTACCTTACCCACCTTACCTAACCCACCTTACCTATCCCACCTTACCTTACCCACCGTACCTTACTCACCTTACCTAACACACCTTAACTTACCCAAATTACCTTACCCACCTAACCTTGCCCACCTTACCTTACCCACCTTAAATTACCTACCTTCCTTTACCCACCTTACCTTACCCAACTTACCTTACCTCCCTTAGCTTGCGTTACCTACCTTACCTTACCTACTTTACCTTACATACCTTACCTTACCTACCCTACCTTACCTTACCTACTTTACCTTACCTACCTTACCTTACCTACCTTACCTTACCTAACCCACCTTACCTTACCTTACCTACCTTACCCACCTTAACTTAACTACTTTACCTTACCTACCTTACCTTATCTACCTTACCTTACCTACCTTACCTTGCCTCACCTACCTTGCCTCAACTATATTGCCTTACCTACCTTGCCTCACCTACCTTGCCTCATCTACCCTGCCTCACCTACCTTGCCTCCACTACCTTGCCTCGCCTAAATGCCTCACCTACCTTTCCTCACCTACCTTGCCTCACCTACCTTGCCTCACCTACTTTGCCTCACTTACCTTCCCTCACCTACCTTGCCTCACCTACCATGCCTCACCTACCTTGCCTTACCTACCTTGCCTTACGTACCTTGCTTTACGTACCTTGCCTTACCTACCTTGCCTTACCTACCTTGCCTTACCTACGTTGCCTCACCTACCTTTCCTTACGTACTTTGCCTTACCGACCTTGCCTTACCTACCTTGCCTTACCTACCTTGCCTTACGTACCTTGCCCTACGTAGCTTGCCTTACCTACCTTGCCTCACCTACCTTGCCTTACCTACCTTGCCTTACCTACCTTGCCTTACCTACCTTGCCTTAAGTACCTTTCCTTACGTACCTTGCCTTACCTACCTTACCTTAACTACTTTACCTTACCTACGTTACCTTACCTACCCTACCTTATCTTACCTACCTTACCTTACCCACCTTACCTTAACTACTTTACCTTACCTACATTACCTTACCTATGTTACCTTACCTACCTTAGCTTGCCTCACCTACCTTGCCTCAACTATATTGCCTCACCTACCTTGCCTCACCTACCTTGCCTCATCTACCCTGCCTCACCTACCTTGCCTCACCTACCTTGCCTCAACTGTATTGCCTCACATACCTTGACTCACCTACCTTGCCTCACAGACCTTGCCTCACCTACCTTGCCTCACCTACCTTGCCTCACCTCACCTTACCTTACCCACCTTACCTAACCCACCATACCTTAACCACCTTACCTTACCCACCTTACCTTACCCACCTTTCCTTACCCACCTTACCTTACCCACCTTACGTTACCCACCTTGCCTTACCCACCTTACCTTACCCACCTTACCTTACCCACCTTAGTTTACCCAGCTTACCTTACCCACCTTACCTTACCCACCTTACCTAACCCACCTTACATTTCCCACCTTACCTTACCCACCTTACGTTACCCAACTAACCTTACCCGTCTTACCTTACCCACCTTTCCTTACCCACCTTACCTAACCCACCTTGCCTTACCCACCTTACCTTACCCACCTTACCTTACCCACCTTACCTAACACACCTTACCTAACCCACTTTACCTTACCCACCTTACCTAACCCACCTTACCTTACCCACCTTACCTTAGCCACCTTACCTTAGCCAACTTACCTTACCAACCTTACCTTACCCACCTTACCTTACCCACATTACCTTACCCACTTTACCTTACCCGACTTACCTTACCTTACACACCATACCTTACCCACCGTTCCTTACCCACATTACTTTATCCACCTTACCTTACCCACCTTACCTTACGCGTCTTACCTTACCCACCTTTCCTTACCCACCTTACCTAACCCACCTTACCTTACCCACCTTACCTTACCCACCATACGTTACCCACCGTTCCTTACCCACCTTACCTTACCCACCTTACCTAAAACACCTTACCTTACCCACCTTACCTTGCCTTACCCGTCTCACCTTACCCACCTTACCTTACCCACCTTACCTTACCCACCTTACCTTACCTTACCTTGCCCACCTTACCTAATCCACCTTACCTAACCCACTTTACCTTATCCACCTTACCTTAACTTACCCGTCTTTCCTTACCCACCTTACCTTACCCACCTTACCTTGCCTTACCCGTCTCACCTACCCACTTTACCTTACCCACTTTACCTTACCCACCTTACCTTACCTACTTTACCTTACCCACCTTACCTTACCCACCTTTCCTTACCCACCTTACCTGACCCACCTTTCCTTACCTACCTTACCTTACCCACCATACGTTACCCACCGTTCCTTACCCACCTTACCTTACCCACCTTACCTAAAACACCTTACCTTACCCACCTTACCTTGCCTTACCCGTCTCACCTTACCCACCTTACCTTACCCACCTTACCTTACCCACCTTACCTTACCTTACCTTGCCCACCTTACCTAATCCACCTTACCTAACCCACTTTACCTTATCCACCTTACCTTAACTTACCCGTCTTTCCTTACCCACCTTACCTTACCCACCTTACCTTGCCTTACCCGTCTCACCTTACCCACTTTACCTTACCCACTTTACCTTACCCACCTTACCTTACCTACTTTACCTTACCCACCTTACCTTACCCACCTTTCCTTACCCACCTTACCTGACCCACCTTTCCTTACCTACCTTACCTTACCCACCTTACCTACCTTACATTACCCACCTTACCTTAACCACCTTACCCCCCTTACCCACCTTACCTTACCTTACCCGTCTTACCTTACCCACCTTAGCTTACCCACCTTACCTTACCCACCTTTCATTACCCAGCTTACCTTACCCGTCTTACCTTACCTACCTTACCTTACCCACCTTACCTTACCCACCTTTCCTTACCCACCTTCCCTTACCCGTCTTACCTTACCCACTTTACCTTACACACCTTGCCTTACCCACCTTACCTTACCCACCTTACCTTACTGTAGCTTACCCACCTTACCTTAGCCACCTTACCTTACCTTACCCACCTTGCCTTATCCACCTTACCTTACCCACCTTACCTAACCCACCTTATCTTACCCATTTTACCTTACCCACCTTACCTTACCCACCTTTCCTTACCCAGCTTACCTTACCTTACCCGTCTTAACTTACCTACCTTACCTTACCCACCTTACCAACCCACCTTTCCTTACCCACCTTACCTAACCCGTCTTACCTTACCCACCTTACCTAACCCACCTTACCTTACCCGTCTTACCTTACCCACCTTACCTTACCCACCTTAGCTTACCCACCTTACCTTACCCACCTTTCGTTACCCACCTTACCTTACCCACCTTACCATACCCACCTTACGTTACCCACCGTTCCTTACCCACCTTACTTAGCCCACCTAACTTTACCCACCTTACCTTACCCACCCTACCTTACCTTACCTACCTTAGCTTCCCTACCTTACCTTGCCTTACATACCTTGCCTTACCTACCTTGCCTTACCTACCTTGCCTTACCTTGCCTTACCTACCTTGCCATACCTACCTTGCCTTACCTACCTTGCCATACCTACCTTGCCTTACACACCTTACCTTACCCACCTTACCTTACCCACCTTACCTTACCCACCTTACCTTACCTACCTTACCTTACCTACTTTACCTTCCCTACCTTACCTTGCCTTACCTACCTTGCCTTACCTACTTTGCTTTACCTACCTTGCCTTACCTACCTTGCCTTACCCACCTTGCCTTACCTACATTGCCTTACCTACCTTCCCTTACCTACCTTACCTCACCTACCTTACCTTACCTACCTTGCATTACCTACCTTGCCTTACCTACGTTGCCTTACCTACCTTGCCTTACCGACCTTGCCTTACCCACCTTCCCTACCTTAGCTTGCCTTACATACCTTGCCTTACCTACCTTGCCTACCTTACCTTGCCTTACATACCTTGCCTTGCCTACCTTGCCTTACCTACCTTAACTTATCCACCTTACCTTACCCACCTTACCTTACCCACCTTACCGTATCCACCTTACCTTACACACACCTTACCCACCTTACGTTACCCACCGTGCTTTACCCACCTTACCTAACCCACCTTACCTTACCCACCTTACCTTACCCACCTTACCTTACCTACCTTAACTTCCCCACCTTACCTTTTACATAGCTTACCCACCTTACCTAACCCTCCTTACCTATCCCACCTTACCTTACCCACCGTACCTTACCCACCTTACCTAACCCACCTTACCTTACCCAGCTTACCTTACCCACCGTACCTTACCCACCTTACCTTACCCACCTTACCTTACCTACTTTACCTTACCTACTTTACCTTACCCACCTTACCTTACCCACCTTACCTTACCCACCTTTCCTTACCCACTTTACCTTACCCACCTTTCCTTACCCACTTTACCTTACCCACCTTACCTTACCTACTTTACCTTACCCACCTTACCTTACCCACCTTACCTTACCCACCTTTCCTTACCCACTTTACCTTACCCACCTTACCTTACCCACCTTACCTTACCTACCTTAGCTTGCGTTACCTACCTTACCTTACCTACTTTACCTTACCTACCTTACTTTACGCACCTTACCTTACCCACCTTACCTTACCCACCGTACCTTACCCACCTTAAATTACCTACCTTCCTTTACCCACCTTACCTTACCCACCTTACCTTACCAACCTTACCTTACCCACCTTACCTTACCCAACTTACCTTACCCACCTTACCTTACCCACCTTACCTTACCCACCTTACCTTACCTACCTTAGCTTGCGTTACCTACCTTACCTTACCTACTTTACCTTACCTACCTTACTTTACGCACCTTACCTTACCCACCTTACCTTAGCCACCTTACCTTACCCACCTTACCTTACCCACCGTACCTTACCCACCTTACCTTACCCACCTTACCTTACCCACCTTACCTTACCTACCTTACTTTAACCACCTTACCTTACCCACCTTACCTTACCTAACTTAGCTTGCGTTACCTACCTTACCTACCCTACCTTACCGTACCTACTTTACCTTACCTACCTTACCTTACCTACTTTACCTTACCTAACCCACCTTACCTTACCTACCTTACCTTACCTACCTTACCTTACCCACCTTACCTTAACTACTTTACCTTACCTACATTACCTTATCTACCTTACCTTACCTAGCTTACCTTGCCTCACCTACCTTGCCGCAACTATATTGCCTCACCTACCTTGCCTCACCTACCTTGCCTCATGTACCCTGCCTAACCTACCTTGCCTCCACTACCTTGCCTCGCCTACCTTGCCTCACCTACCTTGCCTCACCTACCTTGCCTCACCTACCTTGCCTCACCTACTTTGCCTCACCTACCTTCCCTCACCTACCTTGCCTTACCCACCTTACCTTAACTACTTTACCTTACCTACCCTACCTTACCTACCTTACCTTACCTACCTTACCATGCCTCACCTACCTTGCGTCAACTATATTGCCTCACCTACCTTGCCTCACCTACCTTGCATCATCTACCCTGCCTCACCTACCTTGCCTCCACTACCTTCCCTCACCTACCTTGCCTCACCTACCATGCCTCACCTACCTTGCTTTACCTACCTTCCCTTACGTACCTTCCCTTACGTACCTTGCCTTACGTACCTTGCCTCACCTACCTTGCCTTACCTACCTTGCCTCACCTACCTTGGCTTACGTACCTTGCCTTACCTACGTTGCCTCACCTACCTTACCTCACCTACCTTGCCTCACCTACCATGCCTCACCTACTTTGCCTTACCTACCTTGCCTTACCTACCTTGGCTTACGTACCTTGCCCTACGTAGCTTGCCTTACCTACCTTGCCTCACCTACCTTGCCTTACGTACCTTGCCTTACCTACCTTGCCTTACCTAGCTTGCCTTACCTAACTTAACTTACGTACCTTTCCTTACGTACCTTGCCTTACCGACCTTGCCTTACCTACCTTGCCTTACCTACCTTGCCTTACCTACCTTGCCTTACGTACCTTGCCTTACGTACCCTCCCTTCCTACCTTGGCTTACCTAACTTGCCTTACCTACCTTGCCTTACGTACCCTGCCTTACGTACCTTGCCTTACCTACCTTGCCTTACCTACCTTGCCTTACCTACCTTGCCTCACCTACCTTGCCTTACGTAATTTCCCTCACGTACCTTACCTGACCTACCTTGCCTCACCTACCTTGCCTTACGTACCTTGCCTTACCTACCTTGTCTTACCTACCTTGCCTTACCTACCTTGCCTTAAGTACCTTGCCGTACGTACCTTGCCTTACCTACCTTGCCTTAGCTACCTTGCCTTACGTACCTTACCTTACCCACCTTACCTTACCCACCTTACCTCACCTTACCTTACCCTACCTTACCCACCTTACCTAACCCACCTTAGCTTACCTACCTTACCATACCCACCTTACCTTACCCGTCTTACCTTACCCACCTTGCCTTACCCACCTTACTTTACCCACCTTACCTTACCCACCTTGCCTTACCTTACCCACCTTACCTAACCCACCTTACCTTACCCAGCTTACCTTACCTTACCCGTCTTACCTTACCCACCTTAATTTACCCACCTTTCCTTACCCAACTTACCTAACCCACCTTGCTTTTCCCACCTTACCTTACCCAACATTCCTTACCCAACTTACCTAGCCCACCTTACCTTACCCGCCTTACCTTACCCACCTTACCTTACCTTACCCTACCTTACCCACCTTACCTAACCCACCTTACCTTACCCACCTTACCTTACCCACCTTACCTTACCCACCTTACCTTACCCGTCTTACCTTACCGACCTTGCCTTACCCACCTTTCCTTACCCACCTTACCTTACCTTACCCGTCTTACCTTACCCACCTTACCTTACCCGCCTTACCTTACCCACCTTACCTTATCTTACCTTACCGTACTTTACCCACCTTACCTAACCCACCTTACCTTACCCACCTCACCTTACACATCTTACCTTACACACCTTACCTTACCCACCATACCTTACCCGTCTTACCTTACCCACCTTACCTTACCCACCTTACATTCCCCACCTTACCTTACGTTACCCGTCTTACCTTACCCACCTTACCTTACCTTACCTTACCCGTCTTACCTTAAACACCTTACCTTACCCACCTTACTTTACCCACCTTACCTTACCCACCTTACCTTGCCCAACTTACCTTACCCACCTTACCTTACCTTACCCACCTTACCTAACCCACCTTACCTTACCCACCTTACCTTACCTTACCCGTCTTACATTACCCACCTTAATTTACCCACCTTTCCTTACCCAACTTACCTAACCCACCTTGCCTTACTCATCTTACCTTACCCAACATTCCTTACCCCACTTACCTAACCCACCTTGCCTTACCAACCTTACCTTACCCACCTTACCTTACCCACCTTACCTTACCCTGCTTACCTTACCCACCTTACCTTACCCACATTACCTTACCCGCCTTACCTTACCCACCTTACCTTACCTTACCTTACCCTGCCTTACCCACCTTACCTAACCCACCTTACCTTACCCATCTTACCTTACCCACCGTACCTTACCCGTCTTACCTTACCGACCTTGCCTTACCCACCTTTCCTTACCCACCTTACCATACCTTACCCGTCTTACCTTACCCACCTTACCCGCCTTACTTTACCCACCTTACCTTATCTTACCTTACCCTACCTTACCCACCTTACCGAACCCACCTTACCTTACCCACCTCACCTTACCCACCTTACCTTACCCGTCTTACCTTACCCACCTTACCTTACCCACCTTTCCTTACCCACCTTATCTTACCCACCTTACCTTACCCACCTTACCTTACCTTCCTTACCTTACCCACCTTACCTTACCTTACCCACCTTACCTTACCTTACCCACCTTACTTTACCGACCTTACCTTACCCGAGTAACCTTACCCACCTTACCTTACACACCCTACCTTAACCACCGTACCTTACCCGTCATACCTTAACCACCTTACCTTACCCACCTTACCTTACCCACCTTACCTTACGTTACCCGTCTTACCTTACCCACCTTACCTTACTTTACCCGTCTTACCTTACACAACTTACCTTACCCACCTTACTTTACCCACCTTACCTTACCCACCTTACCTTGCCCACCTTACCTTACCCACCTTACCTTATCCACCTTACCTTACACACCTTACCTTAACCACCTTACCTTACCCACCTTACCTTACCCACCTTACCTTACCCACCTTGCCTTACCCACCTTACCAACCTTACCGTACCCACCTTACCTTACCCACCTTACCTTACCCACCTTACCTTACCCGTCTTACCTTACCCACCTTACCGTACACACCCAACTTTACCCACCTTACCTTACCCATCTTACCTTACCCATCTTACCTAACCCACCTTGCCTTACCCACCTTACTTTACCCACCGTTCCCAACTTACCTTACCCGTCTTACTTTACCCACCTTACCTTATCCACCTTTCCTTACCCACCTTACCTTACATACCTTACCTTACCCACCTTACCTTACCCACCTTACCTTACCCACCTTACCTTACCCACCTTGCATTACCCACCTTACCTTACCCACCTTACCTTACCCACCTTACCGTACCCACCTTACCTTCCACACCTTCCATTACCCACCTTACCTTACCCACCTTACCTTACCCACCTTACCTTACCCACCTTACCTTACCCACCTTGCCTTACCCACCTTACCTTACCCACCTTACCGTACCCACCTTACCTTACCCACCTTACCTTACCCACCTTACCTTACCCGTCTTACCTTACCCACCTTACCTTACCCACCTTACTTTACCCATCTTACCTTATCCACCTTAGCTTACCCACCTTACCTTACCCACCTTACCTTACCCGTCTTACCTTACCCACCTTACCTTACCCACCTTACCTTACCCACCTTACCTTACCCAACTTACCTTACCCACCTTACCTTACCCAACTTACCTTACCCACCTTACCTTACCCACCTTACCTTAACCACCTTACCTTACCCACCTTACCTTACCCACCTTATCTTACCCACCTTTGCTTAACCACCTTACCTTACTTTACCCACCTTACCTAACCCACCTTACCTTACCAACCTTACCTTACCCGTCTTACCGTACCCACCTCACCTTACCTACCTTACCTTACCCACCTTACCTTACCTTACCCACCTTTCCTTACCCACCTTACCTAACCCACCTTGCCTTACCCACCTTACCTTGCCCAGCTTACCTTACCCACCTTACCTTACCTTGCCCACCTTACCTAACCAACCTTACCTTAGCCACCTTACCTTACCCACCTTAACTTACCCACCTTACCTTACCTTACTTACCTTACCTTATCCACCTTACCTTACCCACCTTACCTTACCCACCTTACCTTAACCACCTTACCTTATCCACTTTACCTTACCAACCTTACCTTACCCACCTTGCCTTACCCACGTTACCTTACCAACCTTACCTTGTCCAACTTACCGTACCCACCTTACCTTACCCACCTTACGTTACTAACCTTACCTTACCCACCTTACCTTACCCACCTTACCTTACCCACCTTACCTTACCAACCTTACCTTACCCACCTTACCTTACCCACCTCACCTTACCCACCTTACCTTACCCACCTTACCTTACCCGTCTTACCTTACCCACGTTAGCTAACCCACCTTGCCTTACCCACCTTACCTTACCCGTCTTACCTTACCCACCTTACCTTATCCACCTTACCTTACCCACCTTGCCTTACCCAACTTACCTTACCAAACTTACCTTACTAACCTTACCTTACCCACCTTACCTTACCCACATTACGTTACCCACCTTACATTTCCGTACCCACCTCACCTTACCCACCTTACCTTACCCATCTTACCTTGCCTTACCCGTCTTACCATACCCACCTTAGCTTACCCGTCTTACCTTACCCACCTTACCTTATCCACCTTTCCTTACCCACCTTAATTTACACACCTTACCTTAACCACCTTACCTTACCCACCTTACCTTACACACCTTACCTTACCCACCATACCTTTCCGACCTTACCTTACCCACCTTACCTTACACATCTTACCTTACCCACCTTACCTTACCCACCTTACTCTACCCACCTTACCTTACCCACCTTACCTTACCTTACCCACCTTTCCTTACCCAGCTTACGTTACCCACCGTGCCTTACCCACCTTACCTTACCCACCTTACCCAACTTACCTTACCCACCTTACCTTACCCGTCTTACCTTACCCACCTTACGTTATCCACCTTTCCTTACCCACCTTACCTTACACACCTTACCTTAACCACCTTACCTTACCCACCTTACCATACCCACCTTACCTTACCCTCCTTGCCTTACCCACCTTACCTTACCCACCTTACCTTACCCACCTTACCTTACCTTGCCCACCTTACTTAACCCACCTTACCTTACCCACCTTACCTCACCCACCTTACCTTACCCACCTTACCTTACCTTGCCCACCTTACCTAACCCACCTTACCTTAGCCACCTTACCTTACCCACCTCACCTTACCCACCTTACCTTACCTTACCTACCTTACCTTATCCACCTTACCCTACCCACCTTACCTTACCCACCTTACCTTACCCACCTTACCTTACCCGTCTTACCTAACCCACCTTGCCTTACCCATCTTACCTTACCCACCTTGCCTTACCCACCTTACCTTACCCGTCTTACCTTACCCACCTGAACTTATCCACCTTTCCTTACCCACCTTACCATACACACCATACATTACCCACCTTACCTTATCCACCTTACCTTACCAACCTTACCTTACCCACCTTGCCTTACCCAACTCACCTTACCAACCTTACCTTACTCACCTTACCTTACCCACATTACGTTACCCACCTTACCTTACCGTACCCACCTTACCTACCCACCTTACCTTACCCATCTTAGCTTACCTTACCCGTCTTACCTTACCCACCTTACCTTACCCGTCTTACCTTACACACCTTACCTTACCCACCTTCCTTTACCCACCTTACCTTACCCACCTTACCTTACCCACCGTACCTTACACACCTTACCTTACCCACCTTACCTTATCCACCTTACCTTACCCACCTTACCTTACCCACCTTACCTGACACACCTTACCTTACCCACCTTACCTTACCCGTCTTACCTTACCCACCTTACCTTACCCACCTTAAATTACCCACCTTACCTTACCCACCTTACTTTACCCACCTTACCTTACCCACCTTACCTTACCTTACCCACCTTTCCTTACCCACCTTACCTTACCCACCTTACCTTTACTTACCCGTCTTACCTTACCCACCTTACTTTACCCACCTTACCTTTACTTACCCAACTTACCTAACCCACCTTGCCTTACCCACCTTACCTTAGCCACCTTACCTTACCCAACTTTCCTTACCCAACTTACCTAACCCACCTTGCCTTACCCACCTTACCTAACCCACCTTACCTTACCCATCTTACCTTACCCACCGTACCTTACCCGTCTTACCTTACCGACCTTGCCTTACCCACCTTTCCTTACCCACCTTACCATACCTTACCCGTCTTACCTTACCCACCTTACCCGCCTTACTTTACCCACCTTACCTTATCTTACCTTACCCTACCTTACCCACCTTACCGAACCCACCTTACCTTACCCACCTCACCTTACCCACCTTACCTTACCCGTCTTACCTTACCCACCTTACCTTACCCACCTTTCCTTACCCACCTTATCTTACCCACCTTACCTTACCCACCTTACCTTACCTTCCTTACCTTACCCACCTTACCTTACCTTACCCACCTTACCTTACCTTACCCATCTTACTTTACCGACCTTACCTTACCCGTGTAACCTTACCCACCTTACCTTACACACCCTACCTTAACCACCGTACCTTACCCGTCATACCTTAACCACCTTACCTTACCCACCTTACCTTACCCACCTTACCTTACGTTACCCGTCTTACCTTACCCACCTTACCTTACTTTACCCGTCTTACCTTACACAACTTACCTTACCCACCTTACTTTACCCACCTTACCTTACCCACCTTACCTTGCCCACCTTACCTTACCCACCTTACCTTATCCACCTTACCTTACACACCTTACCTTAACCACCTTACCTTACCCACCTTACCTTACCCACCTTGCCTTACCCACCTTACCAACCTTACCGTACCCACCTTACCTTACCCACCTTACCTTACCCACCTTACCTTACCCGTCTTACCTTACCCACCTTACCGTACACACCCTACTTTACCCACCTTACCTTACCCATCTTACCTTACCCATCTTACCTAACCCACCTTGCCTTACCCACCTTACTTTACCCACCGTTCCCAACTTACCTTACCCGTCTTACTTTACCCACCTTACCTTATCCACCTTTCCTTACCCACCTTACCTTACATACCTTACCTTACCCACCTTACCTTACCCACCTTACCTTACCCACCTTACCTTACCCACCTTGCATTACCCACCTTACCTTACCCACCTTACCTTACCCACCTTACCGTACCCACCTTACCTTCCACACCTTCCATTACCCACCTTACCTTACCCACCTTACCTTACCCACCTTACCTTACCCACCTTACCTTACCCACCTTGCCTTACCCACCTTACCTTACCCACCTTACCGTACCCACCTTACCTTACCCACCTTACCTTACCCACCTTACCTTACCCGTCTTACCTTACCCACCTTACCTTACCCACCTTACTTTACCCATCTTACCTTACCCACCTTAGCTTACCCACCTTACCTTACCCACCTTACCTTACCCGTCTTACCTTACCCACCTTACCTTACCCACCTTACCTTACCCACCTTACCTTACCCAACTTACCTTACCCACCTTACCTTACCCAACTTACCTTACCCACCTTACCTTACCCACCTTACCTTAACCACCTTACCTTACCCACCTTACCTTACCCACCTTATCTTACCCACCTTTGCTTAACCACCTTACCTTACTTTACCCACCTTACCTAACCCACCTTACCTTACCAACCTTACCTTACCCGTCTTACCGTACCCACCTCACCTTACCTACCTTACCTTACCCACCTTACCTTACCTTACCCACCTTTCCTTACCCACCTTACCTAACCCACCTTGCCTTACCCACCTTACCTTGCCCAGCTTACCTTACCCACCTTACCTTACCTTGCCCACCTTACCTAACCAACCTTACCTTAGCCACCTTACCTTACCCACCTTAACTTACCCACCTTACCTTACCTTACTTACCTTACCTTATCCACCTTACCTTACCCACCTTACCTTACCCACCTTACCTTAACCACCTTACCTTATCCACTTTACCTTATTAACCTTACCTTACCCACCTTGCCTTACCCACCTTACCTTACCAACCTTACCTTGTCCAACTTACCGTACCCACCTTACCTTACCCACCTTACGTTACTAACCTTACCTTACCCACCTTACCTTACCCACCTTACCTTACCCACCTTACCTTACCAACCTTACCTTACCCACCTTACCTTACCCACCTCACCTTACCCACCTTACCTTACCCACCTTACCTTACCCGTCTTACCTTACCCACGTTAGCTAACCCACCTTGCCTTACCCACCTTACCTTACCCGTCTTACCTTACCCACCTTACCTTATCCACCTTACCTTACCCACCTTGCCTTACCCAACTTACCTTACCAAACTTACCTTACTAACCTTACCTTACCCACCTTACCTTACCCACATTACGTTACCCACCTTACATTTCCGTACCCACCTCACCTTACCCACCTTACCTTACCCATCTTACCTTGCCTTACCCGTCTTACCATACCCACCTTAGCTTACCCGTCTTACCTTACCCACCTTACCTTATCCACCTTTCCTTACCCACCTTAATTTACACACCTTACCTTAACCACCTTACCTTACCCACCTTACCTTACACACCTTACCTTACCCACCTTACCTTTCCGACCTTACCTTACCCACCTTACCTTACACATCTTACCTTACCCACCTTACCTTACCCACCTTACTCTACCCACCTTACCTTACCCACCTTACCTTACCTTACCCACCTTTCCTTACCCAGCTTACGTTACCCACCTTGCCTTACCCACCTTACCTTACCCACCTTACCCAACTTACCTTACCCACCTTACCTTACCCGTCTTACCTTACCCACCTTACGTTATCCACCTTTCCTTACCCACCTTACCTTACACACCTTACCTTAACCACCTTACCTTACCCACCTTACCATACCCACCTTACCTTACCCTCCTTGCCTTACCCACCTTACCTTACCCACCTTACCTTACCCACCTTACCTTACCTTGCCCACCTTACTTAACCCACCTTACCTTACCCACCTTACCTCACCCACCTTACCTTACCCACCTTACCTTGCCCACCTTACCTAACCCACCTTACCTTAGCCACCTTACCTTACCCACCTTACCTTACCTTACCTACCTTACCTTATCCACCTTACCCTACCCACCTTACCTTACCCACCTTACCTTACCCAGCTTACCTTACCCGTCTTACCTAACCCACCTTGCCTTACCCATCTTACCTTACCCACCTTGCCTTACCCACCTTACCTTACCCGTCTTACCTTACCCACCTGAACTTATCCACCTTTCCTTACCCACCTTACCATACACACCATACATTACCCACCTTACCTTATCCACCTTACCTTACCAACCTTACCTTACCCACCTTGCCTTACCCAACTCACCTTACCAACCTTACCTTACTCACCTTACCTTACCCACATTACGTTACCCACCTTACCTTACCGTACCCACCTTACCTACCCACCTTACCTTACCCACCTTAGCTTACCTTACCCGTCTTACCTTACCCACCTTACCTTACCCGTCTTACCTTACACACCTTACCTTACCCACCTTCCTTTACCCACCTTACCTTACCCACCTTACCTTACCCACCGTACCTTACACACCTTACCTTACCCACCTTACCTTATCCACCTTACCTTACCCACCTTACCTTACCCACCTTACCTGACACACCTTACCTTACCCACCTTACCTTACCCGTCTTACCTTACCCACCTTACCTTACCCACCTTAAATTACCCACCTTACCTTACCCACCTTACTTTACCCACCTTACCTTACCCACCTTACCTTACCTTACCCACCTTTCCTTACCCACCTTACCTTACCCACCTTACCTTTACTTACCCGTCTTACCTTACCCACCTTACTTTACCCACCTTACCTTTACTTACCCAACTTACCTAACCCACCTTGCCTTACCCACCTTACCTTAGCCACCTTACCTTACCCAACTTTCCTTACCCAACTTACCTAACCCACCTTGCCTTACCCACCTTAGCTTACCCACCTTACCTTACCCACCTTACCTTACCCACCTTACCTTACCCACCTTACCTTACCCACTTTACCTTACCCACCTTACCTTACCCACCTTACCTTGCCTTACCCGTCTAACCTTACCCACCTTACCTTACCTTACCCGTCTTACCTTACCCACCTTACCTTACCCGTCTTACCTTACCCACTTTACCTTACCCACCTTACCTTACCCACCTTACCTTACCCACCTTACCTTACCCGTCTTACCTTACCCACCTTACCTTACCCACCTTACCTAACCCACCTTACCTTACACACCTTACCTTACCCACCTTACCTTACCTTACCCACATTTCCTTACCCACCTTACCTTACCCGTCTTACGTTAGCCACCTTACCTAACCCACCTTCCCTTACCCACCTTACCTTACCCACCATACCTACCCACCTTACCTTACCCACCTTACCTTACCCACCTTACCTTACCCACTTTACCTTACCCACCTTACCTTACCTTGCCCACCTTACTTAACCCACCTTACCTTACCCACCTTACCTCACCCACCTTACCTTACCCACCTTACCTTGCCCACCTTACCTAACCCACCTTACCTTAGCCACCTTACCTTACCCACCTTACCTTACCTTACCTACCTTACCTTATCCACCTTACCCTACCCACCTTACCTTACCCACCTTACCTTACCCACCTTACCTTACCCGTCTTACCTAACCCACCTTGCCTTACCCATCTTACCTTACCCACCTTGCCTTACCCACCTTACCTTACCCGTCTTACCTTACCCACCTGAACTTATCCACCTTTCCTTACCCACCTTACCATACACACCATACATTACCCACCTTACCTTATCCACCTTACCTTACCAACCTTACCTTACCCACCTTGCCTTACCCAACTCACCTTACCAACCTTACCTTACTCACCTTACCTTACCCACATTACGTTACCCACCTTACCTTACCGTACCCACCTTACCTACCCACCTTACCTTACCCATCTTAGCTTACCTTACCCGTCTTACCTTACCCACCTTACCTTACCCGTCTTACCTTACACACCTTACCTTACCCACCTTCCTTTACCCACCTTACCTTACCCACCTTACCTTACCCACCGTACCTTACACACCTTACCCTACCCACCTTACCTTATCCACCTTACCTTACCCACCTTACCTTACCCACCTTACCTGACACACCTTACCTTACCCACCTTACCTTACCCGTCTTACCTTACCCACCTTACCTTACCCACCTTAAATTACCCACCTTACCTTACCCACCTTACTTTACCCACCTTACCTTACCCACCTTACCTTACCTTACCCACCTTTCCTTACCCACCTTACCTTACCCACCTTACCTTTACTTACCCGTCTTACCTTACCCACCTTACCTTTACTTACCCAACTTACCTAACCCACCTTGCCTTACCCACCTTACCTTAGCCACCTTACCTTACCCAACTTTCCTTACCCAACTTACCTAACCCACCTTGCCTTACCCACCTTAGCTTACCCACCTTACCTTACCCACCTTACCTTACCCACCTTACCTTACCCACCTTACCTTACCCACTTTACCTTACCCACCTTACCTTACCCACCTTACCTTGCCTTACCCGTCTAACCTTACCCACCTTACCTTACCTTACCCGTCTTACCTTACCCACCTTACCTTACCCGTCTTACCTTACCCACTTTACCTTACCCACCTTACCTTACCCACCTTACCTTACCCACCTTACCTTACCCGTCTTACCTTACCCACCTTACCTTACCCACCTTACCTAACCCACCTTACCTTACACACCTTACCTTACCCACCTTACCTTACCTTACCCACATTTCCTTACCCACCTTACCTTACCCGTCTTACGTTAGCCACCTTACCTAACCCACCTTCCCTTACCCACCTTACCTTACCCACCTTACCTACCCACCTTACCTTACCCACCTTACCTTACCCACCTTACCTTACCCACTTTACCTTACTCGTCTTACCTTACCCACCTTACCTTATCTACCTTACCTTACCTTATCCACCTTACCTTACCCACCTTACCTCACCCACCTTACCTTACCCACCTTACCTTACCTACCTTACCCACCTTACCTTACCTTACCCACCTTACTTTACCCACCTTACCTTACCCGTGTTACCTTACCCACCTTACCTTACACACCTTACCTTACCAACCTTACCTTACCCACCTTACTTTACCCACCTTACCTTACCCACCTTACGTTACCAACCTTACCTTACCCACCTTACCTTACCCACCTTACCTTACCCACCTTACCTTACCAACCCTACCTTACCCACCTTACCTTACCCACCTCACCTTACCCACCTTACCTTACCCACCTTACCTTACCCACCTTACCTTACCCACCTTACCTTACCCACCTTACCTTACCCACTTTACCTTACCCACCTTACCTTACCCACCTTACCTTGCCTTACCCGGCTAACCTTACCCACCTTACCTTACCTTACCCGTCCTACCTTACCCACCTTACCTTATCCGTCTTACCTTACCCACTTTACCTTACCCACCTTACCTTACCCACCTTACCTTACCCACCTTACCTTACCCGTCTTACCTTACCCACCTTACCTTACCCACCTTACCTTACCCACCTTACCTTACACACCTTACCTTACCCACCTTACCTTACCCACATTTCCTTACCCACCTTACCTTACCCACTTTACCTTACTCGTCTTACCTTACCCACCTTACCTTATCCACCTTACCTTACCTACGTTACCTTACCCACCTTACCTTACCTTACCCACTTTACTTTACCCACCTTACCTTACCCGTGTTACCTTACCCACCTTACCTTACACACCTTACCTTACCAACCTTACCTTACCCACCTTACTTTACCCACCTTACCTTACCCACCTTACGTTACCAACCTTACCTTACCCACCTTACCTTACCCACCTTACCTTACCCACCTTACCTTACCAACCTTACCTTACCCACCTTACCTTACCCACCTCACCTTACCCACCTTACCTTACCCACCTTACCTTACCCGTCTTACCTTACCCACGTTAGCTAACCCACCTTACCTTACCCACCTTACCTTACCCATCTTACCTTACCTTACCCGTCTTACCATACCCACCTTACCTTACCCGTCTTACCTTACACACCTTACCTTACTCACCTTAACTTACCCACCTTACCTTACCCACCTTACCTTACCCACCTTACCTTACACACCTTACCTTACCCACCTTACTTTTCCCACCTTAACTTACCCACCTTACCTTACCTTACCCACCATTCCTTACCCATCTTACCTTACCCACCTTGCCTTACCCACCTTAATTTACCCACCTTTCCCAACTTACCTTACCCACCTTACCTTACCCGTCTTACCTTACCCACCTTACCTTAATCACCTTTCCTTACCCAACTTACCTTACACACCTTACCTTAACCAGCTTACCTTACCCACCTTACCTTACCCACCTTACCTTACCCTCCTTGCCTTACCCACCTTACCTTACGCACCTTACCCTACCCACCTTACCTTACCCACCTTACCTTACCCACCTTACCTTACCTTACCCGTCTTACCTTACCCACCTTGACTTACCCACCTTACCCACCTTACCGTACCCACCTTACCTTACCCACCTTACCCACCTTACCTTACCGGTCTTACCTTGCCCACCTTACCGTACCCAACCTACTTTACCCACCTTACCTTACCCATCTTACCTTACCCACCTTACCTAACCCACCTTGCCTTACCCACCTTACCTTACCCACCTTTCCCAACTTACCTTACCCGTCTTACTTTACCCACCTTACCTTATCCACCTTTCCTTACCCACCTTACCTTACCCACCTTACCTTACTCACCTTACCTTACCCACCTTGCCTTACCCACCTTACCTTACCCACCTTACCTTACCCACCTTACCGTACCCAATTTACCTTACACACCTTACCATACCCACCTTACCTTACCCACCTTACCTTACTCACCTTTACTTACCCACCTTACCTTACCCACCTTATCTTACCCACCTTGCCTTACCCACCTTACCTACCCACCTTACCTTACCCACCTTACCTTACCCACCTTACCTTACCGGTCTTACCTTGCCCACCTTACCGTACCCACCCTACTTTACCCACCTTACCTTACCCATCTTACCTTACCCACCTTACCTAAGCCACCTTGCCTTACCCACCTTACCTTACCCACCTTTCCCAACTTACCTTACCCGTCTTACTTTACCCACCTTACCTTATCCACCTTTCCTTACCCACCTTACCTTACATACCTTGCCTTACCCACCTTACCTTACCCACCTTACCTTACTCACCTTACCTTACCCACCTTGCCTTACCCACCTTACCTTACCCACCTTACCTTACCCACCTTACCGTACCCACCTTACCTTACACACCTTACCATACCCACCTTACCTTACCCACCGTACCTTACACACCTTACCTTACCCACCTTACCTTATCCACCTTACCTTACCCACCTTACCTTACCCACCTTACCTGACACACCTTACCTTACCCGTCTTACCTTACCCACCTTACCTTACCCACCTTAAATTACCCACCTTACCTTACCTTACCCACCTTTACTTGGCCACCTTACCTTACCTTACCCGTCTTACCTTACCCACCTTACCTTACCCGTCTTACCTTACCCACTTTACCTTACCCACCTTACCTTACCCAACTTACCTTACCCACCTTACCTTACCTTGCCTTACCCACCTTACCTTACCCACCTTACCTTACCCACCTTAGCTTACGTTGCCCACCTTACTTAACCCACCTTACCTTACCCACCTTACCTCACCCACCTTACCTTACCCACCTTACCTTGCCCACCTTACCTAACCCACCTTACCTTAGCCAACTTACCTTACCCACCTTACCTTACCCACCTTACCTTATATTACCTACCTTACCTTATCCACCTTACCTCACCCACCTTACCTTACACACCTTACCTTATCCACCTTACCTTACCCGTCTTACCTAACCCACCTTGCCTTACCCATCTTACCTTACCCACCTTACCTTACCCACCTTGCCTTACCCACCTTACCTTACCCGTCTTACCTTACCCAGCTTACCTTATCCACCTTTCCTTACCCACCTTACCATACACACCATACATTACCCACCTTACCTTATTCACCTTACCTTACCAACCATACCTTACCCACCTTGCCTTACCCAACTCACCTTACCAACGTTACCTTACCCACCTTACCTTACCCACCTTACGTTACCCACCTTACCTTACCGTACCCACCTTACCTTACCCACCTTACCTTACCAATCTTAGCTTACCTTACCCGTCTTACCTTACACACCTTACCTTACCCACCTTCCTTTACCCACCTTACCTCACCCACCTTACCTTACCCACCGTACCTTACACACCTTGCCTTACCCACCATAACTTATCCACCTTACCTTACACACCTTACCTTACCCACCTTACCTTACACACCTTACCTTACCCACCTTACCTTTCCCGTCTTACCTTACCCACCTTACCTTACCCACCTTAAATTACCCACCTTAACTTACCCACCTTACCTTACCCACCTTACCTTACCCACCTTACCTTACCTTACCCACCTTTCCTTACCCACCTTACATTTACTTACCCGTCTTACCTTACCCACCTTACTTTACCCACCTTACCTTTACTTACCCAACTTACCTAACCCACCTTGCCTTACCCACCTTACCTTACCCACCTTACCTTACCCACCTTACCTTACCCACCTTACCTTACTCACTTTACCTTACCCACCTTACCTTACCCACCTTACCTTGCCTTACCCGTCTAACCTTACCCACCTTACCTTACCCATCTTACCTTACCCACCTTACCTAACCCACCTTGCCTTACCCACCTTACCTTACCCACCTTACCTTACCCACCTTACCTTACCCACCTTACCTTACCTTACCCGTCTTACCTTACCCACCTTACCTTACCCATCTTACCTTACCCACCTTACCTAACCCAACTTACCTTACCCACCTTACCTAACCCACCTTACCTTACCCACCTTACCTTACCCACCTTACCTTACCTTACCCGTTTTACCTTACCCACCTTACCTTAGCCAACTTACCTTACCCACCTTACCTTACCCACCTTACCATACCTTACCCGTCTTACCTTACGCATCTTACCTTACCCGTCTTACCTTACCCACCTTACCTTACCCGTCTTACCTTACCCACCTTACCTTACCTTACCCTAGCTTACCCACCTTACCTTATCCACCTTACCTTACCCACCTTACCTTACCCACCTTACCTTACCCACCTTACCTTACCCACTTTACCTTACCTTACCCGTCCTACCCTACCCACCTTACCTTACCCACCTTACCTTACCCACCTTACCTTACCCACCTTACCTTACCCACCTTACCTTACCTTAGCCGTCTTACCTTACCCACCTTACCTTATCCACCTTACCTTACCTTACCTGTCTTACCTTACCCACCTTACCTTACACACCTTACCTTACCCACCTTACCTTACACACCACTCCTTACACACCTTACCCAGCTTTCCTTACCCACCTTACCCTATACACCCTACCTTACCTTACCAACCTTACCTTACACACCTCACCTTACCCACCTTACCTTACCCACCATACCTTACCTTACCCACCTTACCTAACCCACCTTACCTTACCCACCTTAACTTACCCACCTTACCTAACCCTCCTTACCTTACCCGCCTTACCTTACCTACCTTACCTTACCCATCTTACCTTACCTTATCTTACCCACCTTACCTACCTTACCTTACCCTCCTTAACTTAGCCTCCTTACCTTACCCTCCTTACCTTACCCATCTTACCTTGCCTTATCTTACTCCCCTTGCCTACCTTACCTTACCCACCTTAACTTACCGGTCTTACCTTACCCACCTTAACTTACCCACCTTCCCTTACCAACCTTACCTTACCTTAGCCACCTTTCCTTACCCACCTTACCTTGCCCACATTACCTTAACTTACCCGTCTTACCTTACCCACCTTACTTTACCTACCTTTCCTTACCCAACTTACCTAACCCACCTTGCCTTACCCACCTTGCCTTACCCACCTTACCTTACCCAACTTTCCTTACCCAACTTACCTAACCCACCTTCCCTTACCCACCTTACCTTACCCACCTTACCTTACCCACCTTACCTTACCCGTCTTACCTTACCTACTTTACCTTACCCACCTTACCTTACCCAACTTACCTTACCCACGTTACCTTACCCACCTTACCTTACCTTACCCGTCTTACCTTACCCACCTTACCTTACCGTACCCACCTTACCTTACCCATTTACCTTACCCATCTTACCTTACCTTACCCGTCTTACCTCATCCACCTTACCTTACCCGTCTTACCTTACACACCTTACCTTACCCACCTTACATTACCCACCTTACCTTACCCACCTTACCTTACCCACCTTACCTTACCCACCTTACCTTACCCACCTTACCTTACACACCTTACCTTACCCACCTTACTTTACCCACCTTACCTTACCCACCTTACCTTACCCACCTTACCTTACCCACTTTACCTTACCCACCTTACTTTACCTTACCCACCTTTCCTTACCCAACTTACCTTACCCATCTTACCTTACCCACATTACCTAACCCACCTTGCCTTACCCACCTTTCCTTACCCACCTTACCTTACCCACCTTACCTTACCCACCTTACCTTACCCACCTTACCTTACCCACCTTACCTTACCCACCTTACCTTACCCACCTTTCCTTACCCAACTTACCTTACCCATCTTACCTTACCCACCTTACCTAACCCACCTTGCCTTACCCACCTTACCTTACCCACCTTACCTTACCCACCTTACCTTACCTTACCCACCTTACTTTACCCACCTTACCTTACCCACCTTACCTTACCTACTTTAACGTACCCACCTTAACTTACCTTACCTTACCCACCTTATCTACCTTACCCACCTAACCTTACCCACCTTACCTTACCTTACCCACCTTACTTTACCCACCTTACCTTACCCACCTTACCTTACCTACTTTCACGTCCCCACCTTAACTTACCTTACCTTACCCACCTTATCTACCTTACCCACCTTACCTTACCCACCTTATCTTACCCACCTTTCCTCAACCACCTTACCTTACACCCACCTTACCTAACCCACCTTACCTTACCCATCTTACTTTACCCGTCTTACCTTACCCACCTTAATTTAACTACCTTACCTTGCCCACCTTACCTTACCTTACCCACCTTACCTTACCCACCTTACCCAACCCACTTTGCCTTACTCACCTTACCTTACCCTCATTACCTTACCCACCTTACCTTACCTTGCCCACCTTACCTAAACCACCTTACCTTACCCACCTTACCTTACCCACCTTACCTTACCCACCTTACCTTACCCACATTACCTTACCTTACCTACCTTACCTTATCCACCATACCTTACCCACCTTACCTTGCCCACCTTACCTTACCCACGTTACCTTACCCGTCTTACCTTACCCTCCTTACCTTATCCACCTTTCCTTACCCACCTTAGCTTACACACCTTACCTTACCCACCTTACCTTATCCACCTTACCTTACCCACCTTACCTTACCCACCTTGCCTTATCCACCTTACCTTACCCACCTTACTTTACCCACCTTGTCTTACCCACCTTACCTTACCCAACTTACCTTTCCCACATTACCTTACCCACCTTACCTTACCCACCTTTCCTTACCCACCTTACTTTACCCACCTTACCTTACCCACTTTACCTTATCGTACCCACCTTACCTTACCCACCTTACCTTACCCATCTTACCTTACCTTACTCGTTACCTTAACCACCTTACCTTATCCGTCTTACCTTACACACTTTACCTTACCCACCTTACTTTACCCACCTTACCTAACCCACCTTACCTTACCCACCTTACCTTACCTTACCCACCTTTCCTTACCCACCTTACCTTACCAAACTTGCCTTACCCACCTTACCATACCCAACTTACCCAACTTACCTTACCCACCTTATCTTACCCGTCTTACCTTACCCACCTTAACTTATCCATCCTTTCCTTACCCACCTTAACATACACACCTTACCTTACCCACCTTACCTTACCCACCTTATCTTACCCACATTACCTTACCCACCTTACCCAACTTACCTTACCCACGTTATCTTACCCGTCTTACCATACCCACCTTACCTTATCCACCTTTCCTTACCCACCTTAACATACACACCTTCAATTACCCACCTTACCTTACCCACCTTATCTTACCCACATTACCTTACCCACCTTACCGTACCCACCTTACCTTACCCACCTTACCTTACCCATCTTACCTTACCTTAATCGTCTAACGTTACCCACCTTACCTTACCCACCTTACCTTACCCGTCTTACCTTAACCACCTTACCGTACCCACCTTACTTTACCCACCTTACCTTACCCGTGTTACCTTACCCACCTTACCTTACCCGTCTTACCTTACACACTTTACCTTACCCACCTTACTTTACCCACCTTACCTAACCCACCTTACCTTACCCACCTTACCTTACCTTAGCCATCTTTCCTTACCCACCTTACCTTACCAAACTTGCCTTACCCACCTTACCATACCCAACTTACCCAACTTACCTTACCCACCTTATCTTACCCGTCTTACCTTACCCACCTTACCTTATCCACCTTACCTTACCCACCTTACCTTACCTTACCCACCTTTCCTTACCCGCCTTACCTTACCAAACTTGCCTTACCCACCTTACCATACCCAACTTACCCAACTTACCTTACCCACCTTATCTTACCCGTCTTACCTTACCCACCTTACCTTATCCACCTTTCCTTACCCACCTTAACATACACACCTTACCTTACCCACCTTACCTTACCCACCTTATCTTACCCACATTACCTTACCCACCTTACCGTACCCACCCTACCTTACCCACCTTACCTGACCCATCTTACCTTACCTTAATCGTCTAACGTTACCCACCTTACCTTACCCACCTTACCTTACCCGTCTTACCTTACCCACCTTACCGTACCCACCTTACTTTACCCACCTTACCTTACCCGTGTTAACTTACCAACCTTACCTTACACACCTTGCCTTACCCACCTTGCCTTACCCGTCTTACCTTACCCACCTTACCTTACTCACCTTACCTTACCCACCTTACCTTACCCACCTTGCCATACCCACCGTACCTTACCCGTCCTACCTTACCCATCTTACCTTACCCGTCTTACCTTACCCACCTTACCTTACCCACCTTACCTTACCCAACTTACCTTACCCACCTTACCTTACCCACCTTACCTTACCCACCTTACCTAACCCACCTTACCTTACCCACCTTACCCTACCTTACCCACCTTACTTTAACCACCTTACCTTACCCACCTTACCTTACGTACCTTACCTTGCCCACCTTACCTTACCTTACCTTAGCCACCTTACCTACCTTACCCAGCTTACCTTAACCACCTTACCTTACCCACCTTACCTTACCCAACTTACCTTACCCACCTTACCTTACCCACCTTACCTTACCCACCTTACCTAACCCACCTTACCTTACCCACCTTACCCTACCTTACCCACCTTACTTTACCCACCTTACCTTACCCACCTTACCTTACGTACCTTACCTTGCCCACCTTACCTTACCTTACCTGAGCCACCTTACCTACCTTACCCAGCTTACCTTAACCACCTTACCTAACCCACCTTACCTTACCCACCTTACCTTACCCACCTTTCCTTACCCGTCTTACCTTACCTACCTTACCTTTCCTACCTTACCTTACCCACCTTAACTTACCTTACCCACATTACCTAACCCACCTTGCCATACCCACCTTACCTTACCCACCTTAGCTTACCCACCTTACCTTACCCACCTTACCTACCTTACCTTACCCACCTTACCTTACCCACCGTACCTTACACACCTTACTTTACCCAACTTACCTTACCCACCTTACCTTACCCACATTTCCTTACCTACCTTACCTTACCTTACCCGCCTTACCTTAGCCACCTTACCTAACCCACCTTGCCTTACCTACCTGGCCTTAGCCACTTTACCTTAACCACCTAACCTTACCCACCTTACCTTACCCACCTTACCTTACCCACCTTACTTACCCACCTTACCTTGCCTTACCCGTCTTACCTTACCCGCCTTACCTTACCTTATCCGTCTTACCTTACCCACCTTACCTTACCCGTCTTACCTTACCCACTTTACCTTACCCACCTTCCCTTACCCACCTTACCTTACCCACCTTACGTTACCCACCTCACCTTACCCGTCTTACCTTACCCAACTTACCTTTCCCGTCTTACCTTGCCCACTTTACCTTACCTTACCCTACCTTACCCACCTTACCTAACCCTCCTTACCTTACCCACCTTAGCTTACACACCTTACCTTACCTTACCCGTCTTACCTTACCCAACTGACCTCCCCCACCTTTCCTTACCCACCTTACCTTACCCACCTTACCTTACCCACCTTACCTTCCTTACATTACCCACCACACCTTACCCACCTTACCTTACGCACCTTACCTTACCCACCTTACCTTACCTACCTTACCTTACCCACCTTACCTTACCCACCTTACCTTACACACCTTACCTTACCCACCTTACCTTACCCACATTTCCTTAGCCACCTTACCTTACCTTACCCGTCTTACCTTAGCCAACTTACCTAACCCACTTTACATTACCTTACCGACCTTACCCTACCCACCTTACCTTACCCAACTTACCTTACCCACTTTACCTTACCCACCTTACCTTACCCACCTTACCTTACCCACCTTACCTTACCCGTCTTACCTTACCCACTTTACCTTACCCACCTTACCTTACCCACTTTACCTTACCCACCTTACTTTACCTTACCCACCTTTCCTTAACCAACATACCTTACCCGTCTTACCTTACCCACCTTACCTAACCCACCTTGCCTTACCCACCTTACCTTCCCCACCTTACCTTACCCACCTTACCTTACCCACCTTACCTTACCCGTCTTACCTTACCCACCTTACCGTACCCACCTTACGTTACCCACCTTACCTTACCCGTCTTACCTTACCCAACTTACCTTACCCGTCTTACCTTGCCCACTTTACCTTACCTTACCCTACCTTACCCACCTTACCTAACCCTTCTTACCTTACCCACCTTACCTTACCCACCTTACCTTACACACCTTACCCTACCTTACCCGTCTTACCTTACCTAACTGACCTCCCCCACCTTTCCTTACCCACCTTACCTTACCCACCTTACCTTACCTTTCTTACATTACCCACCTTACCTTACCCTCCTTACCTTACCCACCTTACCTTACCCACCTTACCTTACCTACCTTACCTTACCCACCTTACCTTACCCACCTTACCTTACACACCTTACCTTACCCAGCTTACCTTACCCACATTTCCTTACCCACCTTACCTTACCTTACCCGTCTTACCTTAGCCACCTTACCTAACCCACCTTACCTTACCTTACCCACCTTTCCTTACCCACCTTACCCTACCCACCTTACCTTACCCACCTTACCTTACCTTATCCGTCTTACCTTACCCACCTTACCTTACCTTACCCGTCTTACCCTACCCACCTTACCTTATCCACCTTACCTTACCTTACCCACCTTTCCTTACCCACCTTACCCTACCCACCTTACCTTACCCACCTTACCTTACCTTACCCGTTTTACCTTACCCACCTTTCCTTACCCATTTTACCTTACCCACCTTACTTTACCTACTTTACCTTACCCACCTTACCTTACCCACCTTTCCTTACCCACATTACCTTACCCACCTTACCTTACCCACCTTACCGTACCCACCTTACCTTGCCCACCTTACCTTACCCACCTTACCTTACCCACCTTACCTTACCCACCTTACCTTACCGTACCCACCTTACCTTACCCACCTTACCTTACCCATCTTACCTTAGCTTACCCGTCTTACCTCACCCACCTTACCTTACCCGTCTTACCTTACACACCTTACCTTACCCACCTTACATTACCCACCTTACCTTACCCACCTTACCTTACCCACCTTACCTTACCCACCTTACCTTACACACCTTACCTTACCCACCTTACTTTACCCACCTTACCTTACCCACCTTACCTTACCCACCTTACCTTACCCACCTTACCTTACCCACCTTACCTTACCTTACCCACCTTTCCTTACCCACCTTACCTTACCCACCTTACCCTACCCACCTTACTTTACCTTACGCGTCTTACCTTACCCACCTTACCTTACCCGTCTTATCTTACCTACCTTACCTTTCCCTCCTTACCTTACCTTACCCACCTTTCCTTACCCACCTTACCTAACCCACCTTGCCTTACCCACCTTACCTTACCCACCTTACCTTACCCACCTTACCTCTCCTTGCCCACCTTACCTAACCCACCTTACCTTACCCACCTTACCTTACCCACCTTACCTTACCCACCTTACCTTACCCACTTTACCTTACCTTACCTACCCTACCTTATCCACCTTACCTTACCCGTCTTACCTTACCCAACTTACCTTACCCAACTTACCTTAACCTTCTTACCTTACCCACCTTACCTAACCCACATTACCTTACCCACCTTACCTTACCCACCTTACCATACCTTACCCACAATACCTTACCCACCTTACCTTAACTTACCCACCTTGCCTTACCCAACTTACCTTACCCACCTTACCTAACCCACCTTACCTTACCCACCATACCTTACCCACATTACCTTACCCACCTTACCTTACCCACCTTACCTTACCCGTCTTACCTTACGCACCTTACCTTACCGACCTTACCTTACCCACCTTACCTTACCCACCTTTCCTTACCCACCTTACCTTACCTTACCTTACCCACCTTACCTTACCTTACCCACCTTACCTTACCCACCTTACCTTAACTTACCCGTCTTACCTTACCCACCTTACCTAACCCACCTTGCCTTACCCACCTTACCTTACCCACCTTACCTTACCCACCTTACCTTACCCACCTTACCTTACCTTACCCGTTTTACCTTACCCACCTTACCTTCTCCACCTTACCTTAGCTTACCCGTCTTACCTTACCCACCTTACCTTACCCACCTTACCTTACCCACCTTACCTTACCTTACCCAACTTACCTAACCCTCCTTACCTTACCCGCCTTACCTTACCTACCTTACCTTACCCATCTTACCTTACCTTATCTTACCCACCTTACCTACCTTACCTTACCCTCCTTAACTTAGCCTCCTTACCTTACCCTCCTTACCTTACCCATCTTACCTTGCCTTATCTTACTCCCCTTACCTACCTTACCTTACCCACCTTAACTTAACCTCCTTATGTTACCCACCTTACCTTACCCACCTTACCTTACCGGTCTTACCTTACCCACCTTACCTTACCCACCTTACCTTACCAACCTTACCTTACCTTACCCACCTTTCCTTACCCACCTTACCTTACCCACGTTACCTTAACTTACCCGTCTTACCTTACCCACCTTACTTTACCTACCTTTCCTTACCCAACTTACCTAACCCACCTTGCCTTACCCACCTTACCTTACCCACCTTACCTTACCCAACTTTCCTTACCCAACTTACCTAACCCACCTTCCCTTACCCACCTTACCTTACCCACCTTACCTTACCCACCTTACCTTACCCGTCTTACCTTACCTACTTTACCTTACCCACCTTACCTTACCCAACTTACCTTACCCACGTTACCTTACCCACCTTACCTTACCTCACCCGTCTTACATTACCCACCTTACCTTACCGTACCCACCTTACCTTACCCACCTTACCTTACCCATCTTACCTAACCTTACCCGTCTTACCTTACCCACCTTACCTTACCTATCTTACCTTACCCACATTACCTTACCCACCTTACCTTAGCTTGCCCAACTTATCTAACCCACCTTACCTTACCCACCTTACCTTACCCGCCTTACCTTACCCACCTTACCTTACCTACCTTACCTTACCCACCTTACCTTACCCACCTTACCTTACCCATCTTACCTTACCCATCTTACCTAACCCACCTTGCCTTACCCACCTTATCTTACCCACCTTACCTTACCCAACTTACCTTACCCACCTTACCTTACCCGTCTTACCTTACCCACCTTACATTATCCACCTTTCCTTACGCACCTTACCTTACACACCTTACCTTACCCACCTTACCTTACCCACTCTACCTTACCCACCTTACCTGACCCACCTTGCCTTACCCACCTTACCTTACCCACCTTGCCTTATCCACCTTTCCTTACCCACCTTACCTTACATACCTTACCCACCTTACCTTACCCACCTTACCTTACCCACCTTACCTTGCCCACCTTGCCTTACCCACCTTACCTTACCCACCTTACCTTACCCACCTTACCTTACCCGTCTTACCTTATCCACCTTACCTGACTTACCTTACCCACCTTACCTTACCTTACCCACCTTTCCTACCCACCTTACCTAACCTACCTTGCCTTACCCAACTTACCTTACCCACCTTATCTTACCCACCTTACCTTACCTTGCCCACCTTACCTAACCCACCTTACCTTACCCACCTTACTTTACCCACCTTACCTTACCCACCTTACCTTACCTACCTTACCTTACCCACCTTACCTTACCTTGCCCACCTTACCTAACCCACCTTACCTAACCCACCTTACCTTACCCACCTTACCTTACCCACCTTACCTTACCTACCTTACCTTAACCACCTTACCTTACCTTGCCCACCTTACCTAACCCACCTTACCTTAGCTACCTAACCTTAGCCACCTTACCTTACCTACCTTACCTTACCCACTTTACCTTACCTTGCCCACCTTACCTAACCCACCTTATCTTACCCACCTTACCTTACCCACCTTACCTTGCCCACCTTACCTAACCCACCTTAGCTTACCCACCTTACCTTACCCACCTTACCTTACCCACCTTACCTTACCCACCTTACCTTACCTACCTTACCTTACCCACCTTACCTTACCCACCTTACCTTACCCACCTTGCCTTACCCACCTTACCTTACCCACCTTACCTTACCCAACTTACCTTACCCACCTTACCTTACCCGTCTTACCATACCCACCTTACCTTATCCACCTTTCCTTACCCACCTTACCTGACACATCTTACCTTACCCACCTTAGCTTACTCACCTTACCTTACCCACCTTACCCACCTTGCCTTACCCAGCTTACCTTACCCACCTTACCTTACCCACCTTACCCACCTTGCCTTACCCAGCTTACCTTAGCCAACTTTCCTTACCCACCTTACCTTAACTTGCCTTACCCACCTTACCTAACCCACCTTACCTTACCCACCTTGCCTTACCCACCTTACCTTCCCCACCTTACCTTACCCAACTTTCCTTACCTAACTTACCTAACCCACCTTGCCTTACCCACCTTACCTTACCCAACTTACCTTCCCTTACCCGTCTTACCTTACCCACCTTACCTTACCCGTCTTACCTTACCCACCTTACCTTACCCGTCTTACCTTACCCACCTTACCTTACCCGTCTTACCTTTCCCACTTCACCTTACCCACCTTACCTTACCCACCTTACCTTACCCACCTTACCTTACCCACCTTACCTTACCCACCTTACCTTACCCACCTTACCTTACCCGTCTTACCTTACCCACCTTACTTTACCCGTCTTGCCTTGCCCACCTTAATTTACCTTACCCTACCTTACCCACCTTACCTTACCCACCTTACCTTACCCACCTTACCTTACCCACCTTACCTTACCCGTCTTACCTTTCCCACCTTACCCTACCCACATTTCCTTACCCACCTTACCTTACCCACCTTACCTTACCCACCTTACCTTACCTTCCTTACATTACCCACCTTACCTTACCCACCTTACCTTACCCACCCTACCTTACCCACCTTACCTTACACACCTTACCTTACCCACCTTATCTTACCCACATTTCCTTACCCACCTTACCTTACCTTACCCGTCTTACCTTAGCAACCTCACCTAACCCACCTTGCCTTACCACCTTACCTTCCCTACCTTATCCGTCTTACCTTACCCACCTTACCTTGCACACCTTACCTTACCCACCTTACCTTACACACCACACCTTACACACTTTACCCACCTTACCTTACACACCTTACCTTACACACCTTACCTTACCAATCTTAACTTACACACCTTACCTTAACCACCTTACCTTACCCGTCTTACCTTACCCACCTTACCTTACACACCTTTCCTTACCCACCTTACCTTACCCACCTTACCCACCTTACCTTACCTACCTTACCTTACCCATCTTACCTTACCTTACCTTACCCACCTTACCTACCTTACCTTACCCACCTTACCTTAACCACCTTAACTTACCCACCTTACCTTACCCACCTTACCTTACCCACCTTACTTTACCTACCTTTCCTTACCCAACTTACCTAACCCACCTTGCCTTACCCACCTTACCTTACCCAACTTTCCTTACCCAACTTACCTAACCCACCTTGCCTTACCCACCTTACCTTACCCACCTTACCTTACCTACCTTACCTTAACCACCTTACCTTACCTTGCCCACCTTACCTAACCCACCTTACCTTACCTACCTAACCTTAGCCACCTTACCTTACCTACCTTACCTTACCCACTTTACCTTACCTTGCCCACCTTACCTAACCCACCTTATCTTACCCACCTTACCTTACCCACCTTACCTTGCCCACCTTACCTAACCCACCTTACCTTACCCACCTTACCTTACCCACCTTACCTTACCCACCTTACCTTACCCACCTTACCTTACCTACCTTACCTTACCCACCTTACCTTACCCACCTTACCTTACCCACCTTGCCTTACCCACCTTACCTTACCCACCTTACCTTACCCAACTTACCTTACCCACCTTACCTTACCCGTCTTACCTTACCCACCTTACCTTATCCACCTTTCCTTACCCACCTTACCTGACACATCTTACCTTACCCACCTTAGCTTACTCACCTTACCTTACCCACCTTACCCACCTTGCCTTACCCAGCTTACCTTACCCACCTTACCTTACCCACCTTACCCACCTTGCCTTACCCAGCTTACCTTAGCCAACTTTCCTTACCCACCTTACCTTAACTTGCCTTACCCACCTTACCTAACCCACCTTACCTTACCCACCTTGCCTTACCCACCTTACCTTCCCCACCTTACCTTACCCAACTTTCCTTACCTAACTTACCTAACCCACCTTGCCTTACCCACCTTACCTTACCCAACTTACCTTCCCTTACCCGTCTTACCTTACCCACCTTACCTTACCCGTCTTACCTTACCCACCTTACCTTACCCGTCTTACCTTACCCACCTTACCTTACCCGTCTTACCTTTCCCACTTCACCTTACCCACCTTACCTTACCCACCTTACCTTACCCACCTTACCTTACCCACCTTACCTTACCCACCTTACCTTACCCACCTTACCTTACCCGTCTTACCTTACCCACCTTACTTTACCCGTCTTGCCTTGCCCACCTTAATTTACCTTACCCTACCTTACCCACCTTACCTTACCCACCTTACCTTACCCACCTTACCTTACCCACCTTACCTTACCCGTCTTACCTTTCCCACCTTACCCTACCCACATTTCCTTACCCACCTTACCTTACCCACCTTACCTTACCCACCTTACCTTACCTTCCTTACATTACCCACCTTACCTTACCCACCTTACCTTACCCACCCTACCTTACCCACCTTACCTTACACACCTTACCTTACCCACCTTATCTTACCCACATTTCCTTACCCACCTTACCTTACCTTACCCGTCTTACCTTAGCAACCTCACCTAACCCACCTTGCCTTACCACCTTACCTTCCCTACCTTATCCGTCTTACCTTACCCACCTTACCTTGCACACCTTACCTTACCCACCTTACCTTACACACCACACCTTACACACTTTACCCACCTTACCTTACACACCTTACCTTACACACCTTACCTTACCAATCTTAACTTACACACCTTACCTTAACCACCTTACCTTACCCGTCTTACCTTACCCACCTTACCTTACACACCTTTCCTTACCCACCTTACCTTACCCACCTTACCCACCTTACCTTACCTACCTTACCTTACCCATCTTACCTTACCTTACCTTACCCACCTTACCTACCTTACCTTACCCACCTTACCTTAACCACCTTAACTTACCCACCTTACCTTACCCACCTTACCTTACCCACCTTACTTTACCTACCTTTCCTTACCCAACTTACCTAACCCACCTTGCCTTACCCACCTTACCTTACCCAACTTTCCTTACCCAACTTACCTAACCCACCTTGCCTTACCCACCTTACCTTACCCACCTTACCTTACCCACCTTACCTTGCCTTACCCGTCTTACCTCACCCACCTTACCTTACCCGTATTACCTTACCCACCTTACCCTACCCGTCTTACCTTACCCACTTTCCCTTACCCACATTACCTTACCCACCTTACCTTACCCACCCTACCTTACCCACCTTACCTTACCCACCTTACCTTACCTTACCCGTCTTACCTTACCCACCTTACCTTACCCGTCTTATCTTACCCACCTTACCTTACCTTACCCTACCTTACCCACCTTACGTAACCCACCTTACCTTACCCACCTTACCTTACCCGTCTTAATTTACCCACCTTACTTTATCCACTTTCCCCTTACCCACCTTACCTTACCTTCCTTACCTTACCCACCTTACCTTACCCACCTTACCTTACCCAACTTACCTTACCCACCTTACCTTACCTACCTTACCCTACCCACCTTACCTTACCCACCGTACCTTACACACCTTACCTTACCAAACTTACCTTACCCACCTTACCTTACCCACATTTCCTTACCCACCTTACCTTACCCGTCTTACCTTAGCCACCTTACCCAATCCACCTTTCCTTACCCACCTTACCTTAACTTGCCTTACCCACCTTACCTAACCCACCTTACCTTACCCACTTTACCTTACCCACCTTACCTTACCCGTCTTACCTTACCCACCTTACCTTACCTATCTTACCTTACCCACATTACCTTACCCACCTTACCTTAGCTTGCCCAACTTATCTAACCCACCTTACCTTACCCACTTTACCTTACCCGCCTTACCTTACCCACCTTACCTTACCTACCTTACCTTACCCACCTTACCTTACCCACCTTACCTTACCCACCTTACCTTACCCATCTTACCTTACCCATCTTACCTAACCCACCTTGCCTTACCCACCTTATCTTACCCACCTTACCTTACCCAACTTACCTTACCCACCTTACCTTACCCGTCTTACCTTACCCACCTTACATTATCCACCTTTCCTTACGCACCTTACCTTACACACCTTACCTCACCCACCTTACCGTACCCACTCTACCTTACCCACCTTACCTGACCCACCTTACCTTACCCACCTTACCTTACCCACCTTGCCTTATCCACCTTTCCTTACCCACCTTACCTTACATACCTTACCCACCTTACCTTACCCACCTTACCTTACCCACCTTACCTTGCCCACCTTGCCTTACCCACCTTACCTTACCCACCTTACCTTACCCACCTTACCTTACCCGTCTTACCTTATCCACCTTACCTGACTTACCTTACCCACCTTACCTTACCTTACCCACCTTTCCTACCCACCTTACCTAACCTACCTTGCCTTACCCAACTTACCTTACCCACCTTATCTTACCCACCTTACCTTACCTTGCCCACCTTACCTAACCCACCTTACCTTACCCACCTTACTTTACCCACCTTACCTTACCCACCTTACCTTACCTACCTTACCTTACCCACCTTACCTTACCTTGCCCACCTTACCTAACCCACCTTACCTAACCCACCTTACCTTACCCACCTTACCTTACCCACCTTACCTTACCTACCTTACCTTAAGCACCTTACCTTACCTTGCCCACCTTACCTAACCCACCTTACCTTACCTACCTAACCTTAGCCACCTTACCTTACCTACCTTACCTTACCCACTTTACCTTACCTTGCCCACCTTACCTAACCCACTTTATCTTACCCACCTTACCTTACCCACCTTACCTTGCCCACCTTACCTAACCCACCTTACCTTACCCACCTTACCTTACCCACCTTACCTTACCCACCTTACCTTACCCACCTTACCTTACCTACCTTACCTTACCCACCTTACCTTACCCACCTTACCTTACCCACCTTGCCTTACCCACCTTACCTTACCCACCTTACCTTACCCAACTTACCTTACCCACCTTACCTTACCCGTCTTACCTTACCCACCTTACCTTATCCACCTTTCCTTACCCACCTTACCTGACACATCTTACCTTACCCACCTTAGCTTACTCACCTTACCTTACCCACCTTACCCACCTTGCCTTACCCAGCTTACCTTACCCACCTTACCTTACCCACCTTACCCACCTTGCCTTACCCAGCTTACCTTAGCCAACTTTCCTTACCCACCTTACCTTAACTTGCCTTACCCACCTTACCTAACCCACCTTACCTTACCCACTTTACCTTACCCACCTTACCTTACCCGTCTTACCTTACCCACCTTACCTTACCTACCTTACCTTACCCACCTTACCATACCCACCTTACCTTAGCTTGCCCACCTTATCTAACCCACCTTACCTTACCCACCTTACCTTACCCGCCTTACCTTACCCACCTTACCTTACCTACCTTACCTTACCCACCTTACCTTACCCAACTTACCTTACCCACCTTACCTTACCCGTCTTACCTTACCCACCTTACCTTATCCACCTTTCCTTACCCACCTTACCTTACACACCTTACCTTACCCACCTTACCTTACCCACTCTACCTTACCCACCTTACCTGACCCACCTTACCTTACCCACCTTACCTTACCCACCTTGCCTTATCCACCTTTCCTTACCCACCTTACCTTACACACCTTACCTTACCCACCTTACCTTACCCACCTTACCTTACCCACCTTACCTTGTCCACCTTGCCTTACCCACCTTACCTTACCCACCTTACCTTACCCACCTTACCTTATCCGTCTTACCTTACCCACCTTACCTTATCCACCTTTCCTTACCCACCTTACCTTACACACCTTACCTTACCCACCTTACCTTACCCACCTTACCTTACCCACCTTACCTTACCCACCTTACCTTACCCACATTACCTTACCCGTCTTACCTTACCCACCTTACCTTACCCACCTTACCTTACCCACCTTACCTTACCTTACCCACCTTACCTTACCCACCTTACTATTACTTACCCGTCTGATATTACCCACCTTACTTTACCTACCTTTCCTTACCCAACTTACTTAACCCACCTTGCCTTACCCACCTTACCTTACCCACCTTACCTTACCCAACATTCCTTACCCAACTTACCTAACCCACCTTGCCTTACCCACCTTACCTTACCCACCTTACCTTACCCACCTTACCTAACCCACCTTGCCTTACCCACGTTACCTTACCCACCTTACTTTACCAACTTTACCTTACCCACCTTACCTTACCCACCTTACTTTGCCTTACCTGTCTCACCTTACCCACCTTACCGTACCCACCTTGCCTTACCCACCTTACCTTACCCACCTTACCTTACCCACATTACCTTACCCGTCTTACCTTACCCACCTTACCTTACCCACCTTACCTTACCCACCTTACCTTACCCACCTTACCTTACCCGTCTTACCTTAACCACCTTACCTTACCCGTCTTACCTTAGCCATCTTACCTTACCCTCCTTACCTTACCCACCTTAACTTACACAACTTACCTTACCCACCTTACCTTACCTTACCCACCTTACCTAACCCACCTTACCTTACCCACCTTAGCTTACCTTACCTTACCCACCTTACCTACCTTACGTTACCCACCTTATCTTATCCACCTTAGCTTACCCACCTTACCTTACACACCTTTCCCTAACCACCTTACCTTACGTTACCTTACCTACCTTACCTAACCCACCTTACCTTACCCAACTTACCTTACCCACCTTACCTTACCCGTCATACCTTACTCACCTTACCGTACCTACCTTACCTTACCCACCTTACCTTACCTATACCACCTTTCCTTACCCACCTTACCTAAGCCAACTCTCCTTAGCCATCTTACCTTACCTACCTTACCTTACCCACCTTACCTAACCTTACCTTACCCACCTTACCTACCTTACCTTACACACCTTACCTTAACCACGTTATCTTATCCACCTTAGCTTACCCACCTTACCTTACACACCTTTCCCTAACCACCTTACCTTAGGTTACCTTACCCACCTTACCTAACCCACCTTACCTTACCCACCTTACCTTACCCACCTTACCTTACCCGTCTTACATTACCCACCTTACCTTACCTACCTTACCTTACCCACCTTACCTTACCTTACCCACCTTTCCTTACCCACCTTACCTAAGCCACCTGTCCTTACCCACCTTACCTTACCTACCTTACCTTACCCACCTTACCTTACCTTGCCCACCTTACCAAAAACACCTTACCTTACCCACCTTACCTTACCCACCTTACCTTACCCACCTTACCTTACCTTACCTACCTTACCTTACCTACCTTACCTTACCCACCTTATCTTACCCACCTTCCCTTACCCACCTTACCTTACAGGTCTTACCTTACCCACGTTACGTAACTCACCTAACCTTACCCACCTTACCTTACCCACCTCACCTTACCAGTCTTACCTTACCCACGTTACCTAACCCACCTTTCCTTACCGACCTTACCTTACCATCCTTACCTTACCCACCTTACCTTACCCACCTTACCTTACCCGTCTTACCTTACCCACCTTACCTTATCCACCTTTCCTTACCCACCTTACCTTACACCCCTTACCTTACCCACCTTACCTTATCCATCTTACCTTACCCACCTTACCTTACCCACCTTGACTTACCCACCTTACCTTACCCACCTTACCTTACCCATCTTACCTTACCCATCTTACCTTACCTTACCCGTCTTACCTTACCCACCTTACCTTACCCACGTTACCTGAACCGTCTTACCTTACACACCTTACCTTGCCCACCTTACTTTACCCACCTTACCTTACCCACCTTACCTTATCCACATTACCTTACCCACCTTACCTTACCCAACTTACCTTACACACATTACCTTACCCACTTTACCTTACCCGTCTTACCTTACCCACCTTAACTTACCCATCTCACCTTACCTTACCCATCTTACATTACCCACCTTACCTTACCCACCTTACCTTACCCACCTTACCTTACCCACCTTACCTTGCCTAACCCGTCTTACCTTACCCACCTTACCTTACCCACCTTACCTTACCCACCTTACCTTACCTTACCCGTCTTACCTTACCCACCTTACCGTACCCACCTTACCTTACCCACCTTACCTTACCCACATTACCTTACCCGTCTTACCTTACCCACCTTACCTTACCCACCTTACCTTTCCCACCTTACCTTACCCAGATTACCATACCCGTCTTACCTTAACCACCTTACCTTACCCGTCTTAACTTAGCCATCTTACCTTACCCTCCTTACCTTACCCAACTTACCTTACCCAACTTACCTTACCCACCTTACCTTACCTTACCCACCTTACCTAACCCACCTTACCTTACGCACCTTAGCTTTCCTTACCTTACCCACCTTACCTACCTTACCTTACCCACCTTACCTTAACCACCTTATCTTATCCACCTTAGCTTACCCACCTTACCTTACACACCTTTCCCTAACCACCTTACCCTACGTTACCTTACCCACCTTACCTAACCCACCTTACCTTACCCACCTTACCTTACCCACCTTACCTTACCCGTCTTACCTTACCCACCTTACCTTACCTACCTTACCATACCCACCTTACCTTACCTATACCACCTTTCCTTACCCACCTTACCTAAGCCACCTCTGCTTACCCACCTTACCTTACCTACCTTACCTTACCCACCTTACTTTACCTTACCTTACCCACCTTACCTACCTTACCTTACCCACCTTACCTTAACCACCTTATCTTATCCACTTTAGCCTACCCACCTTGCCTTACACACCTTTCCCTAACCACCTTACCTTACGTTACCTTACCCACCTTACCTAACCCACCTTACCTTACCCACCTTACCTTACCCACCTTAACCTACCCGTCTAACCTCACCCACCCTAAGCAGCGCCGTGGCCGAGCGGTTAGCGCGCTCGCCTACCATCTAGGCGGCCCGGGTTCGATCCCAGGGACCCGCATGTGGTATTCGTGGTGGACGAAGCGGCGTCAGGGCGGGTTTTCTCCGGGTCCTCCGGTTTCCCCCGCCATCTCATTCCACCGGTGCTCCATCTTCATTCCATGTGTCATCAGTGTCACCGCCTGCGGTGCCGTAGTAGTAAAAGCGGGCGTTAAACACTACAACAACATTACCCACCCTACCTTACCTACCTTACCTTACACACCTTACCTTACCTTACCCACCTTTCCTTACCCACCTTACCTAAGCCACCTCTCCTTACCCACCTTACCTTGCCCACCTTACCTAAAACACCTTACCTTACCCACCTTACCTTACCCACCTTGCCTTACCCACCTTACCTTACCTTACCTACCTTACTTTACCTACCTTACCTTACCCACCTTACCTTACCCACCTTACCTTACCCACCTTACCTTACAGGTCTTACCTTACCCACGTTATCTAACTCACCTTACCTTACCCACCTTACCTTACCCACCTCACCTTACCAGTCTTACCTTACCCACGTTATCTGACACACCTTGCCTTACCCAGCTTACCTTACCCACCTTACCTTACCCACCTTACCTTACCCACCTTACCTTACCCGTCTTACCTTACCCACCTTACCTTATCCACCTTTCCTTACCCACCTTACCTTACACCCCTTACCTTACCCACCTTACCTTATCCATCTTACCTTACCCTCCTTACCTTACCCACCTTGACTTACCCACCTTACCTTACCCAACTTACCTTACCCACCTTACCTTACCCATCTTATCTTACCTTACCCGTCTTACCTTACCCACCTTACCTTACCCACCTTACCTTATCCATCTTACCTTACCCACCTTACCTTACCCACCTTTAATTACCCACCTTACCTTACCCACCTTCCCTTACCCACCTTACCTTACCCACCTTACCTTACACACCTTAGCTTAACCACCTTACCTTATCCACATTACCTTACCCACCTCACCTTACCCACCTTACCTTACACACCTTACCTTAGCCACCTTACCTTACCCGTCTTACCTTACCCACCTTACCTTACCCATCTCACCTTACCTTACCCGTCTTACCTTACCCACCTTACCATACCCGTCTTACCTTCCACACCTTACCTTACCCACCTTAGTTTACCCACCTTATCTTACCCACCTTCCCTTACCCGCCTTACCTTACCCACCTTACCTAACACACCTTACCTTACCCACCTTTCCTTATCCATATTACCTTACCCACCTTACCTTACCCACCTTACCTTACACACCTTACCTTACCCACCTTACCATACCCGTCTTACCTTACCCACCTTACCTTACCCACCTTACCTTACCCACCTTACCTTACCCACCTCAATTTACCTTACCCACCTTTCCTTACCCACCATACCTTACCCACCTTACCTTACCGACCTTACCTTTACTTACCCGTCTTACCTTTACTTACCCGTCTTACTTTACCCACCTTATTTTACCTACCTTTCCTCACCCAACTTACCTAACCCACCTTGCCTTACACACCTTACCTTCCCCAACTTACCTTACCCAACTTCCCTTACCCAACTTACCTAACCCTTCTTGCCTTACCCACCTTACCTTACCCACCTTACCTTACCCACCTTACCTTACCCACCTTACCTTACCCACCTTACCTTACCCACCTTAACTTACCAACCTTACCTTACCCACCTTACCTTGCCTTACCCGTCTTACCTTACCCACCTTACCTTACCTTACCCGTCTTACCTTACCCACCTTAACTTACCCGTCTTACCTTACCCACTTTACCTTACCCACCTTACCTTACCCACCTTACCTTACCCACCTTACCTTACCCACCATACCTTACCTTACCCGTCTTACGTTGCCCACCTTACCTTACCCGTCTTACCTTGCCCACCTGACCTTACCTTACCCTACCTTACCCACCTTACCTAACCCACCTTACCTTACCCACCTTACCTTACCCACCTTACCTTACCCACCTTACCTTACCCACCTTACCTTACCCACCTTACCTTACCCGTCTTACCTTACCCACCTTACCTTACCCACCTTACCTTACATACCTTACCTTACCTTCCTTATATTACCCACCTTACCTTACCCACCTTACCTTACCCACCTTACCTTACACCCCTTACCTTACCCACCTTACCTTATCCATCTTACCTTACCCACCTTACCTTACCCACCTTGACTTACCCACCTTACCTTACCCAACTTACCTTACCCACCTTACCTTACCCATCTTATCTTACCTTACCCGTCTTACCTTACCCACCTTACCTTACCCACCTTACCTTATCCATCTTACCTTACCCACCTTACCTTACCCACCTTTAATTACCCACCTTACCTTACCCACCTTCCCTTACCCACCTTACCTTACCCACCTTACCTTACACACCTTAGCTTAACCACCTTACCTTATCCACATTACCTTACCCACCTCACCTTATCCACCTTACCTTACACACCTTACCTTAGCCACCTTACCTTACCCGTCTTACCTTACCCACCTTACCTTACCCATCTCACCTTACCTTACCCGTCTTACCTTACCCACCTTACCATACCCGTCTTACCTTCCACACCTTACCTTACCCACCTTATCTTACCCACCTTCCCTTACCCGCCTTACCTTACCCACCTTACCTAACACACCTTACCTTACCCACCTTACCTTATCCATATTACCTTACCCACCTTACCTTACCCACCTTACCTTACACACCTTACCTTACCCACCATACCATACCCGTCTTACCTTACCCACCTTACCTTACCCACCTTACCTTACCCACCTTACCTTACCCACCTTACCTTACCCACCTCAATTTACCTTACCCACCTTTCCTTACCCACCATACCTTACCCACCTTACCTTACCGACCTTACCTTTACTTACCCGTCTTACCTTTACTTACCCGTCTTACTTTACCCACCTTATTTTACCTACCTTTCCTCACCCAACTTACCTAACCCACCTTGCCTTACACACCTTACCTTCCCCACCTTACCTTACCCAACTTCCCTTACCCAACTTACCTAACCCACCTGGCCTTACCCACCTTACCTTACCCACCTTACCTTACCCACCTTACCTTACCCACCTTACCTTACCCACCTTACCTTACCAACCTTACCTTACCCACCTTACCTTGCCTTACCCGTCTTACCTTACCCACCTTACCTTACCTTACCCGTCTTACCTTACCCAACTTAACTTACCCGTCTTACCTTACCCACTTTACCTTACCCACCTTACCTTACCCACCTTACCTTACCCACCTTACCTTACCCACCATACCTTACCTTACCCGTCTTACGTTGCCCACCTTACCTTACCCGTCTTACCTTGCCCACCTGACCTTACCTTACCCTACCTTACCCACCTTACCTAACCCACCTTACCTTACCCACCTTACCTTACCCACCTTACCTTACCCACCTTACCTTACCTTACCCGTCTTACCTTACCCACCTTACCTTACCCACCTTACCTTACATACCTTACCTTACCTTCCTTATATTACCCACCTTACCTTACCCACCTTACCTTACCCACCTTACCTTACCCACCTTACCTTACCCACCTTACCTTACCCACCTTACCTTACCCATCTTACCTTACCCATCTTAACTAACCCACCTTGCCTTACCCACCTTACCTTACCCACCTTACCTTACCCAACTTACCTTACCCACCTTACCTTACCCGTCTTACCTTACCCACCTTACCTTATCCACCTTTCCTTACCCACCTTACCTTACGCATCTTACCTTACCCACCTTACCTTACCCACCTTACCTTACCCATCTTACCTTACCCATCTTACCTAACCCACCTTGCCTTAGCCACCTTACCTTACCCACCTTACCTTACCCAACTTACCTTACCCACCTTACCTTACCCGTCTTACCTTACCCATCTTACCTTACCCACCTTATCTAACCCACCTTACCTTACCCACCTTACCTTACCCACCTTACCTTACCCACCTTACCTTACCTACCTTACCTTACCCACCTTACCTTGCCCACCTTACCTTACCCACCTTACCTTACCCATCTTACCTTACCCATCTTACCTAACCCACCTTGCCTTAGCCACCTTACCTTACCCACCTTACCTTACCCAACTTACCTTACCCACCTTACCTTACCCGTCTTACCTTACCCACCTTACCTTATCCACCTTTCCTTACCCACCTTACCTTACACACCTTACCTTACCCACCTTACCTTACCCACTCTACCTTACCCACCTTACCTGACCCACCTTACCTTACCCACCTTACCTTACCCACCTTGCCTTATCCACCTTTCCTTACCCACCTTACCTTACACACCTTACCTTACCCACCTTACCTTACCCACCTTACCTTACCCACCTTACCTTGTCCACCTTGCCTTACCCACCTTACCTTACCCACCTTACCTTACCCACCTTACCTTACCCGTCTTACCTTATCCACCTTACCTGACTTACCTTACCCACCTTACCTTACCCACCTTTCCTACCCACCTTACCTAACCTACCTTGCCTTACCCAACTTACCTTACCCACCTTATCTTACCCACCTTACCTTACCTTGCCCACCTTACCTAACCCACCTTACCTTACCCACCTTACCTTACCAACCTTACCTTACCCACCTTACCTTACCTACCTTACCTTACCCACCTTACCTTACCTTGCCCACCTTACCTAACCCACCTTACCTAACCCACCTTACCTTACCCACCTTACCTTACCCACCTTACCTTACCCACCTTACCTTACCTACCTTACCTTACCCACCTTACCTTACCTTGCCCACCTTACCTAACCCACCTTACCTTACCTACCTAACCTTACCCACCTTACCTTACCTACCTTACCTTACCTACCTTACCTTACCCACTTTACCTTACCTTGCCCACCTTACCTAACCCACCTTATCTTACCCACCTTACCTTACCCACCTTACCATACCCACCTTACCTTACCTACCTTACCCACCTTACCTGACCTTGCCCACCTTACCTAACCCACCCTACCTTACCCACCTTACCTTACCCACCTTACCTTACCCACCTTACCTTACCCACCTTATCTTACCCACCTTACCGTACCCACCTTACCTTACCCACCTTACTTTGCCTTACCCGTCTTACCTTACCCACCTTACCGTACCCACCTTACCATAGCCACCTTACCTTACCCACTTTACCTTACCCACATTACCTTACCCGTCTTACCTTACCCACCTTACCTTACCCACCTTACCTTACCCACCTTACCTTACCCACCTTACCTTACCCACCTTACCTTACCTACCTTACCTTACCCACCTTACCTTACCTTGCCCACCTTACCTAACCCTCCTTACCTAACCCACCTTACCTTACCCACCTTACCTTACCCACCTTACCTTACCCACCTTACCTTACCTACCTTACCTTACCCACCTTACCTTACCTTGCCCACCTTACCTAACCCACCTTACCTTACCTACCTAACCTTACCCACCTTACCTTACCTACCTTACCTTACCCACTTTACCTTACCTTGCCCACCTTACCTAACCCACCTTATCTTACCCACCTTACCTTACCCACCTTACCTTACCCACCTTACCTTACCTACCTTACCCACCTTACCTTACCTTGCCCACCTTACCTAACCCACCTTACCTTACCCACCTTACCTTACCCACCTTACCTTACCCACCTTACCTTACCCACCTTACCTTACCTACCTTACCTTACCCACCTTACCTTACCCACCTTACCTTACCCACCTTGCCTTGCCCACCTTACCTTACCCACCTTACCTTACCCAACTTACCTTACCCACCTTACCTTACCCGTCTTACCTTACCCACCTTACCTTATCCACCTTTCCTTACCCACCTTACCTGACACATCTTACCTTACCCACCTTAGCTTACTCACCTTACCTTACCCACCTTACCCACCTTGCCTTACCCAGCTTACCTTACCCACCTTACCTTACCCACCTTACCTTTCCCACCTTACCTTACCCACCTTACCTTACCCACCTTATCTTACCCACCTTACCGTACCCACCTTACCTTACCCACCTTACTTTGCCTTACCCGTCTTACCTTACCCACCTTACCGTACCCACTTTACCTTACCCACATTACCTTACCCGTCTTACCTTACCCACCTTACCTTACCCACCTTACCTTACCCACCTTACCTTACCCACCTTACCTTTCCCACCTTACCTTACCCACCTTACCTTACCCACCTTACCTTACGCACCTTACCTTTCCCACCTTACCTTACCCTGCTTACCTTACCCACCTTACCTTACCCAACTTACCATACCCACCTTAGCTTACCTTACCCACCTTACCTTGAATCACAGAGGGCCTTGGAATTGTACAAGTTTTCCTTGAATTATACTCTGAATGTTTGAGCTTAAAATAGTGTATTTTCTCTCTGATTTTATATATAACGTTATAATAATGAAGTAATAAGTATACTTTGTTAGTGAAAGTGTTAGCAGTTTGACTGCTTTTGTGCAATTGTGGTTTTGTACCATTTAAATATTGACTGTGACTGTTACTATCGTGTGTTGGTTAAACACGGCATGTTTTACTGTATTTCAACTATTTCACTTCGGATATATAACTTAATACTTTTAAGATCCGAAAGGTTACATAAGAAATAAAGGCATAATATTAAAACCATGGGGGACATTGATAAGAAGACTGAAAGTGCTTTAATTGATTTACTTGAGGTTGCTGAAAAAAGTGGCAACATCAGAAACGATTTCAAGAAGAAAATAATTAAATCGGTAAGTGATATAAGGAAAGCAATTAATGCTTTAAAAAAGGATGTAGAAACTAAAGAAAAAGTGATTAAGGAACTTCAAGCTGCGGTTAAGAAGCAAGAAGGAAGTGAAATGGCCTTATCATATAGAAAAATGGAAAGGGAGAAAGCTGCGCCATCTTTTGATCGGAAGCCAAGTTACGCTGATGCTAGTCGGAAAATTCCTCATGAAAACATCGAAAAGAGATACAAACTTATTCTAAAATCCAAAATGAATGAATCAGCGGAAGCTATGAAGGTAATATTGTAAAATAAGGTTAATCCAACACAACTGAAGTTGGGAATAAGCTCACTAAATGCTCTAAGGGATGGAAGATTGATTGTGGAATCTGAATCAAAGAGTGAAATAAATATTCTTGGAGAAAAGATTCAAGAACAGTGTAGCCAACAGGTAGAAGTAAAGGTTCCTGAACTTCGAAAGCCATATGTAATTATATACAATGTACCAGAAGAAATAACACCACAAAATGCAACTGAAACAATAATATCACAAAACGGAGAGCTTAATCTAAGTGAGCAGTCAATAGTTCCTAAATTTATCATTAGGAACAGAAGAAACATCAGAAATTTGGTTGCAGAAGTCAAGACTGAAGCATGGAGATTGTTAGTAAACAACAGAAAGTTGAAATTAGGTTGGAATATATGTACTGTGGAAGACTTTGTAAACATCAGTAGATGTTTTAAGTGTAATAAATTTAACCATAAACCAACAGAATGTCGAGGAGAAGAAAAGTGCCCACTATGTGCAGGAAAGCATAAATTGAAAGAATGTAAAGCATCAGTACGGGAATACAAATGTAGTAATTGCATAAATCACAATGTGTATAGCAAAATTATTAAAGTCGATGAAAATCATTCCTCTCTGGACAAAAATAAATGCCCATGTTTACAAGCTGTTATTAGAAGGAATAGACAAAATACAGAATATTAAAATGGCTACAATTAAAGCACTAAGTGACAGACGAATTTACAACAATAAATTTCACAATAGTAATGTCCATCTTAAGATAATGCAAATAAACTTACAGCATTCGAGAATAGCTACAGACAATTTAATGCAACTAATAAATCAAAATAAAACAGATATTGTACTTATTCAAGAGCCATATATTATTAAGAACACAGTAGCTGGGATCAATAAAAGCTACAAAACTTTTACTTTTGGGGACAACAAAATTAGAACAGCTGTATTGATCGTCAACAAACACGTTGATGTTATCCTCATATCTCAGCTATCAGATGGAGATGCCACAGTTGTAGAAGTGATTTTCCAAAATACTAGGTTCTACATAGCTAGTATGTATCTGGACATTGAGGATGACATTAACGCTGATCTGTATAAAATAGATAAGATAACATCTTATATCAAAGGAACGGGTCTTATAATCGCTATGGATAGTAATGCTAGATCAACAATATGGCATGATGTGACAACAAATAACAGAGGAAGGATAATGGAGGAATATTTAAATTCAAAACAGTTATATATTATAAACGAAGAAACTGAAAATACAACATTTGAAAGCACTAATGGAAGAAGTAATATTGATCTCACTATCACTAACAGTGAGTTGTTGTCGCGAATTGCAGATTGGGAATGCGGCAAAGACGAAAGTTGTTCTGATCATAGAATTATAAGTTACACAGTAAGTCAAAGAGCAAATCATAAAACGGAATATAACTTCCACGTCCCAAAATACATAGTAGATGATAACAAATTAGGAGACTTTGGCAAAGTACTAAAAACAATAGGAGTTCAGAATTTACCGTTTATAAGAAGCAATTTAGAAGATGTAGATGAAGAACTTAGCAAATTGGTGAACAAGGAAGATGATGTCGATAAAATAATAAAGCAGTTTGAAGAACATTTAGCTGCAGCATGTAATAACTGTTTTAAGAATTGTAATTCATTAAAGAAAATTAACGAAAGAAAATCTATACCCTGGTGGACAAATGAACTAACCATAATGAGGAAAAGAGCAAATGCATTAAGAAAACGATATCAAAAGACAAAACAAGATGGTGTATTAAGAGAGGAACGAAAAGCCTTGTATATAAAACAAAAAAGGGAGTATGAAAGAACTATAAGAAAAGAGAAATTAGATTCCTGGAAAAATTATTGCAGTCTAACTCCATCTAACAATCCATGGAATGCGGTATATAGAATAGCTACTGGCAAAATAAGAAAAAATGCACCATTAACAACTCTTACGAGACAGGACGGTTCAGTCACAACAGATTTAAAAGACACATTAGAATATATGCTGAATCATTTTGTACCAGAAGACAATGAAGAAGATGACAATTGTTATCACAAAAATATTAGGGAAGTAATCAACAGACCAATCACAACACAGAATGATAAAGATTTTACTCAGAGAGAAATAAAAGATATTTTAAGTAGAATGGATGCAAGTAAAACTCCTGGAGAAGATGGAATTACAAGTAAAATATTACTTAAGGTCTTTAATGTGTTTCCAAAATATATGACAACCATCTACAACAATTGTCTAACAAAAGGAAACTTTCCTAAGCAATGGAAGAAAGCCAAATTAATACCTATTGTTAAACCAGGAAAGGAAAAGAGTTCAGAAGTAACAAAATTCCGACCAATCAGTTTACTGAATGTAGGAGGGAAACTACTAGAAAAACTTTTAATCGACAGAATACTGTACCATGCACATTCACAAAACATAATGAATAACAACCAATTTGGTTTCACTCCACAAACAAGCACAGTAGATGCTGCAATGACAGTTAAAAAATACATAAAGAAAACCCTGGAAGATGGTCAGATGATAATTTTAACCAGCCTGGATGTTCAGGGAGCTTTTGACGCAGCCTGGTGGCCGAGTATATTGTATACATTGAGGGAATTTAACTGCCCGAGTAACTTATACTACCTTGCTAAAAGTTATTTCAGTCATAGAAGTGCAGTATTGACAGTTAATAATGTAAAACTTGAAAAAAATGTAAGCAAGGGATGTCCACAAGGATCTTGCTGCGGACCAGGCTTTTGGAATTTGCAATACAATTCGCTCTTGAATATTGAATACTCGAGCCATACAAAGGTAGTGGCATTTGCGGATGATTTATTAATAATAACTAGAGGTAAAACCAACTTGGAAGCCGAAAATTACAATAATGTAGACCTGAAAAAGATTGAAACGTGGGCTAAGAATAATAAAATTATTTTTAATGAGCAAAAGTCGAAAACAATGCTAATAACACGCAAACATAGAGTGGAAAGGGATATAAGCATCTTTATCAATAACAGACAAATAAAACAAGTAGAAAACGTCAAATATTTGGGAATAATCATTGATAAAAATTTCACCTTTAATGATCACATTCAGTATGTAACAGAGAAAGCCAATAAATTGATACACATTTTATCTAAATCAGCAAAACTAGATTGGGGACTGAAACACCAGGCTTTAAAGACTATGTACAACGGTGCAATTCTACCATTACTATCTTATGCAGCTCCAGTATGGATAGAAGCCATTGACAGAAAATATAATGCAAATAAGTTTACAAGAGTGCAAAGACAAATAAATATCAAAATTGCTAAAGCATTCAGGACCACATCTACTGAAGCACTATCCATTATAACGGGACTTACACCAATTACAATCAAACTTCAGGAAATCGCCAAAGAATATACAATATTGAAACAAAACTCCGAGAACAAATTAGACAAACCTGTAGAATATAGGAAATGGTGTCATCCAGCCGACATACCAATAATAAAAGAAATAAATCAGAATAAAACATATGCACTGGAAATTTATACAGATGGCAGTAAAACAGAAGAAGGAGTTGGTTCTGGAGTAGCAATTTATCATCAGAACAAACTGAAATATCAGCTACAATATAAGTTAGATAAACAGTGCTCCAATAACCAAGCTGAACAATTTGCAGTGTTGAAAGCATTAGAAACTGTTGAAAATATTTACTTAACTGAAGAAGATAACAAAACTGCAGCGATATACACGGACAGTAGAGTCACATTACAATCATTGCATAACTACAAAATTCACAGTTACCTAACAGAAGCAATTAGAACAATGTTAAACATTTTAGAAAAACAAAACTGGAATGTAGAATTTGGGTGGGTCAAAGCACACATAGGGATACAAGGCAATGAAATTGCAGACCGACTAGCAAAGAGAGCAATTACAAACGAAGAGGAATGCAGCTATAATAGACTTCCAAAGAGTTTTGTTAGAAGAACGCTAAGACAAGAAAGTCTAAAACATTGGGAAAGTCAATGGCAAGAAACAACTAAAGGTCAGGAAACAAAGCAATACTTGCCAAATGTAGCAGACAGACTGAAGTTAAGGATAAATCTAACGGCAAACCTTACAACACTACTGACAGGACACGGAAGACTTAAAGCATACTACTATAGGTTCCACATCACAGACGACCCAAGTTGTTCATGTAATGGAGGAGAGCAAACAACAGACCATATAATTTATGACTGCAAAAATCTCGAAGAAAAAAGAAGAGCATTCAGAAGGAAAATAATTCAAAGAAGAGGAAAATGGCCACCAACTAAAGTCGAAATTGCTAAAAGTTATTTTAAAGAATATATTCAGTATGCCAATGCAATAGATCTGACAAAAAATAATTGAACTATATAAATCTATGTAATTATTAATGTTAAATTAAGATGTATTTATCAGTTTACTTTGTAAGCAAACCCAACATGTAGTATTACATATTGTAATGGAACATGTAGAACAATAAAGAATATTTAAAAAAAAAAAAATAAAAAAAAAAAAAAAACCCACCTTACCTAACCCACCTTACCTAACCCACCTTACCTAACCCACCTTACCTTACCCACCTTACCTTATCCACCTTACCTAACCCACCTTACCTTACCCACCTTACCTTACCTACCTTACCTTACCCACCTTACCTTACCTTACCAACCTTACCTTACCTTACCTTACCCACCTTACCTACCTTACCTTACCCACCTTACCATAACCACCTTATCTTACCCACCTTAGCTTACCCACCTTACCTTACACACCTTTCCCTAACCACCTTACCTTACCCACCTAACCTAACCCACCTTACCTTACCCACCTTACCTTACCCGTCTTACCTTATCCACCTTACCTTACCTACCTTACCTTACCCACCTTACCTTACCTAACCCACCTTTCCTTACCCACCTTACCTAACCCACCTCTCCTTACCCACCTTACCTTACCCACCTTACCTTACCTTGCCCACCTTACCTAAAACACCTTACCTTACCCACCTTACCTTATCCACCTTACCTTACCCACCTTACCTTACCTTACCTACCTTACCTTACCCACCTTACCTTACCCACCTTCCCTTACCCACCTCACCTTACCCGTCTTACCTTACCCACGTTACCTAACCCACCTTGCCTTACCCACCTTACCTTACCCACCTTACCGTACCCACCTTACCTTACCCACCTTACCTTACCCGTCTTACCTTACCCACCTTACCTTATCCACCTTTCCTTACCCACCATACCTTACACACCTTACCTTACCCACCTTACCTTATCCACCTTCCCTTACCCACCTTACCTTACCCACCTTGACTTACCCACCTTACCTTACCCACCTTACCTTACCCACCTTACCTTACCCACCTTTCCTTACCCACCTTACCTTACCCACCTTACCTTACCCACCTTACCTTATCCACCTTACCTTACCCACCTTACCCACCTTGACTTACCCACCTTACCTTATCCACCTTACCTTACCCACCTTACCTTACCAACCTTGACTTACCCACCTTACCTTATCCACCCTACCTTACCCACCTTACCTTACCCACCTTGACTTACCCACCTTACCTTACACACTTTACCTTACCCACCTTACGTTACCCACCTTACCTTACCGTACCCACCTTACCTTACCCACCTTACCTTACCCATCTTACCTTACCTTACCCGTCTTACCTTACCCACCTTACCTTACACACCTTACCTTACCCACCTTACTTTACCCACCTTACCTTACCCACCTTCCCTTACCCACCTTACCTTACCCACCTTACCTTACACACCTTACCTTACCCACCTTACCTTATCCACCTTACCTTACCTTACCCACCTTACATTACCTTCCCCACCTTAACTTACCTTACCCACCTTTCCTTACCCACCATACCTTACCCACCTTACCTTACCCACCTTACCTTTACTTACCCGTCTTACCTTACCCACCTTACTCAACCTACCTTTCCTTACCCAACTTACCTAACCCACCTTGCCTTACCCACCTTACCTTACCCACCTTACCTTACCCACCTTACCTTACCCACCTTACCTTACCCACCTTACCTTACCCACCTTACTTTACCCACCTTACCTTGCCTTACCCGTCTTACCTTACCCACCTTACCTTACCTTTTCCGTCTTACCTTACCCACCTTACCTTACCCGTCTTACCTTACCCACTTTACCTTACCCACCTTACCTTACCCACCTTACCTTTCCCACTTTACCTTACCTTACCCGTCTTACCTTACCCACCTTACCTTACCCCTCTTACTTTGCCCACCTTACCTTACCTTACCCGTCTTACCTTACCCACCATACCTTACCCACCTTTCCTTACCCACCTTACCTTACCCACCTTACCTTACCCACCTTACCTTACCTTCCTTACATTACCCACCTTACCTTACCCACCTTACCTTACCCATCTTACCTAACCCACCTTGCCTTACCCACCTTACCTTACCCACCTTACCTTACCCAACTTACCTTACCCACCTTACCTTACCTCCTTACCTTACCCACCTTACCTTATCCACCTTTTCTTACCCACCTTACCTTACCCATCTTACCTTGCCCATCTTACCGTACCCACCTTACCTTACCCACCTTACCTTACCCAAATTACCTTACCCACATTACCTTACCCGTCTTACCTTAGCCACCTTACCTTACCCACCTTACCTTACCCACCTTACGTTACCTTACCCGTCTTACCTTAACCACCTTACCTTACCCATCTTACCTTACCCGCCTTACCTTACCCAACTTACCTTACCCACCATTCCTTACCCACCTCACCTTACCCACCTGACCTTACCTTACCCAAGTTACCTAACCCACCTTACCTTACCCACCTTACCTTACCTACCATACCTTACCCACCTTACCTTACCTTACCTTACCCACCTTACCTAGCTTACCTTACCCACCTTACATTACCCACTTTACCTTACCCACATTTCCTTACCCACCTTAACTTACCCTACCCGTCTTACCTTAGCCACCTTACCTAACCCACCTTTCCTTACCCACCTTACCTTACCCACCTTACCTTACCCACCTTACCTTATCTTCCTCACCTTACCCACATTACCTTACCCACCTTACCTTACCTACTTTACCCTATCCACCTTACCTTACCTTACCCACCTTTCCTCTGCTACCTTACCTTACCCACCTTACCTTACCTTACCTACCTTACCTACATTACCTTACCCATCTTACCTTATCTTACCCGTCTTACCTTACCCACCTTACCTAACCCACCTTGCCTTACCACCTTACCTTACCTTACCTACCTTACCTACATTACCTTACCCATCTTACCTTACCCGTCTTACCTTACCCACCTTACCTAACCCACCTTGCCTTACCACCTTACCTTACCTATCTTATCGGTCTTACCTTACCCACCTTACCTTACACACCTTACCTTACCCACGTTACCATACCCGTCTTACCTTACCCACCTTACCTTACCTTACCTACCTTACCTACATTACCTTACCCATCTTACCTTACCTTACCCGCCTTACCTTACCCACCTTACCTAACCCACCTGGCCTTACCACCTTACCTTACCTATCTTATCGGTCTTACCTTACCCACCTTACCTTACACACCTTACCTTACCCACCTTACCTTACACACCACACCTTACACACCTTACCCACCTCACCTTACCCACCTTACCTTACACACCTTACCTTACCAACCTTACCTTACACACCTTACCTTACCCACCTTACCATACCCATCCTACCTTACCCACCTTACCTTACACATCTTACCTTACCCACCTTACCTACCTTACCTTACCCATCTTACCTTACCTTATCTTACCCACCTTACCTACCTTACCTTATCCACCTTACCTTAACCACCTTACCTTACCCACCGTTCCTTACCCACCTTACCTTAACTTGCCTTACCCACCTTACCTAACCCACCTTACCTTACCCACCTTACCTTACCCACCTTACCTTACCCGTCTTACCTTACCCACCTTACCTTACCTACCTTACCTTACCCACCTTATCTTACCCACCTTACCTTACCTTGCCCACCTTACCTAACCCACCTTACCTTACCAACCTTACCTTACCCACCTTACCTTACCCATCTTACCTTACCTACCTTACCTTACCCACCTTCCCTTACCCACCTTACCTTACCCATTTTACCTTACCCATCTTACCTAAGCCACCTTGCTTTACACACCTTACGTTACCCACCTTACCTTACCCAACTTACCTTACCCACCTTACCTAACCCACCTTACCGTACCCACCTTACCTCTCCCACCTTACCTTACCCACCTTACCTTACCCACATTACCTTACCCGTCTTACCTTGCCCACCTTATCTTACACACCTTACCTTACCCACCTTACCTTAACCACCTTACCTTACCCGTCTTACCTTACCCATCTTACCTTACCCTCCTTACCTTACCCACCTTACCTTACCTTACCCATCTTACCAAACCCACCTTACCTAACCCACCTTACTTTACCTAACTTACCTTACCCACCTTACCTTACCTTACCTTACCCACCTTACCTGCCTTAACTTACCCACCTTACCTTAACCACCTTACCTTACCCGTCTTACCTTACCCACCTTACCTTACCTACCTTACCTTACCCAACTTAACTTAACTTACCCATCTTTCCTTACCCACCTTACCTACCCCACCTCTCCTTACCCACCTTACCTTACCCACCTTATCTTACCCACCTTACCTTACCCACCTTACCTTACCTTGCCCACCTTACCTAAAACACCTTACCTTACCCACCTTACCTTACCCACCTTACCTTACCAACTTTACCTTACCTTACCTTACCTTACCTTACCTTACCTTACCTACCTTACCTTACCTTACCTACCTTACCTTACCCACCTTACCTTACCCACCTTCCCTTACACTCCGCACCTTACAGGTCTTACCTTACCCACGTTGCCTAACTCACCTTACCTTACTCACCTTACCTTACGCACCTCACCTTACCCGTCTTACCTTACCCACGTTACCTAACCCACCTTGCCTTACCCACCTTACCTTACCCACCTTACCTTACCCACCTTACCTTACCCACCTTACCTTACCCGTCTTACCTTGCCCACCTTATCTTATCGACCTTTCCTTACCCACCTTACCTTACACACCTTACCTTACCCACCTTAACTTATCCACCTTACCTTACCTACCTTACCTTACCCACCTTGACTTACCCACCTTACCTTACCCACCTTACCTTACCCACCTTGCCTTACACACCTTACCTTACCCACCTTACGTTACCCACTTTACCTTACCGTACCCACCTTACCTTACCCACCTTACCTTACCCATCTTAGCTTACCTTACCCGTCTTACCTTACCCACCTTACCTTACCCACCTTACCTTACCCGTCTTACCTTACACACCTTACCTTACCCACCTTCCTTTACCCACCTTACCTTACCCACCTTCCCTTACCCACCTTACCCTACCCACCTTACCTTACCCAACTTTCCTTATCCAACTTACCTAACCCACCTTGCCTTACCCACCTTACCTTACCCACCTTACCTTACCCACCTTACCTTACCCACCTTACCTTACCCACCTTACCTTACCCACCTTACCTTACCCACCTTACCTTGCCTTACCCGTCTTACCTTACCTTATCCGTCTTACCTTACCCACCTTACCTTAACCGTCTTACCTTACCCACTTTACCTTACCCACCTTCTCTTACCCACCTTACCTTACCCACCTTACGTTACCCACCTTACCTTACCCGTCTTACCTTACTCACCTTACCTTACCCGTCTTACCTTGCCCACCTTACCTTACCTTACCCTACCTTACCCACCTTACCTAACCCTCCTTACCTTACCCACCTTACCTTACCCACCTTACCTTACACACCTTACCTTACCTTCCCGTCTTACCTTACCCAACTGACCTCCCCCACCTTTCCTTACCCACCTTACCTTACCCACCTTACCTTACCCACCTTACCTTACCTTACCTTCCTTACATTACCCACCTTACCTTACCCACCTTACCTTACCCACCTTACCTTACTTACCTTACCTTACCCACCTTACCTTACCCACCTTACCTTACAAACCTTACCTTACCCAGCTTACCTTACCCACATTTCCTTACCCACCTTACCTTACCTTACCTTACCCGTCTTACCTTAGCCACCTTACCTAACCCACCTTGCCTTACCACCTTACCTTACCCACCTTATCCGTCTTACCTTACCCACCTTTCCGTACCCACCTTACCTTACCCGTCTTACCTTACCCACCTTACCTTATCCCCCTTTCCTTACCCACCTTACCTTACTCATCTTACCTTGCCCACCTTACCGTACCCACCTTACCCTACCCACCTTACCTTACCCAACTTACCTTACCCACATTACCTTACCCGTCTTACCTTAGCCACCTTACCTTACCCACCTTACCTTACCCACCTTACGTTACCTTACCCGTCTTACCTTAACCACCTTACCTTACCCATCTTACCTTACCCATCTTACCTTACCCACCTTACCTTACCCACCTTACCTTACCCAACTTACCTTACCCACCATTCCTTACCCACCTTACCTTACCCACCTGACCTTACCTTACCCAACTTACCTAACCCACCTTACCTTACCCACCTTACCTTACCTACCATACCCTAACCAACTTACCTTACCTTACCCACCTTACCTAGCTTACCTTACCCACCTTACCTTACCCACCTTACCTTACCCACATTTCCTTACCCACCTTAACTTACCTTACCCGTCTTACCTTAGCCAACTTACCTAACCCAACTTTCCTTACCCACCTTACCTTACCCACCTTACCTTACCCACCTTACCTTACCTTCCTCACCTTACCCACATTAACTTACCCACCTTACCTTACCTTACCCACCTTTCCTCACCTACCTTACCTTACCCACCTTACCTTACCTTACCTACCTTACCTACATTACCTTACCCATCTTACCTTACCTTACCCGTCTTACCTTAACCACCTTACCTTACCCATCTTACCTTACCCATCTTACCTTACCCACCTTACCTAACCCACCTTACCTTACTCACCTTACCTTACCTACCATACCTTACCCACCTTACCTTACCTTACCCACCTTACCTAGCTTACCTTACCCACCTTACCTTACCCACCTTACCTTACCCACATTTTCTTACCCACCTTAACTTACCTTACCCGTCTTACCTTAGCCACCTTACCTAACCCAACTTTCCTTACCCACCTTACCTTACCCACCTTACCTTACCCACCGTACCTTACCTTCCTCACCTTACCCACCCTAGCTACCCACCTTACCTTACCTACTTTACCCTATCCACCTTACCTTACCTTACCCACCTTTCCTCACCTACCTTACGTTACCCACCTTACCTTACCTTACCTACCTTACCTACATTACCTTACCCATCTTACCTTACCTTACCCGTCTTACCTTACCCACCTTACCTAACCCACCTTGCCTTATCACCTTACCTTACCTATCTTATCGGTCTTACCTTACCCACCTTACCTTACACACCTTACCGTACCCACCTTACCTTACACACCACACCTTACACACCTTACCCACCTCACCTTACCCACCTTACCTTACCCACCTTACCTTACCTACCTTACCTTACCCATCTTACCTTACCTTCTCTTACCCACCTTACCTACCTTACCTTATCCACCTTACCTTAACCACCTTACCTTACCCACCGTTCCTTACCCACCTTACCTTAACTTGCCTTACCCACCTTACCTAACCCACCTCACCTTACCCACCTTACCTTACCCACCTTACCTTACCCGTCTTACCTTACCCACCTTACCTTACCTACCTTACCTTACCCACCTTACCTTAACCACCTTACCTTACCTTGCCCACCTTACCTAACCCACCTTACCTTACCCACCTTACCTTACCCACATTACCTTACCCACCTTACCTTACCTACCTTACCTTACCCACCTTACCTTACCCACCTTACCTTACCCATTTTACCTTACCCATCTTACCTAAGCCACCTTGCCTTACCCACCTTACGTTACCCACCTTACCTTACCCAACTTACCTTAACCACCTTACCTACCCCCCTTACCGTACCCACCTTACCTCACCCACCTTACCTTACCCACCTTACCTTACCCACATTACCTTACCCGTCTTAACTTGCCCACCTTATCTTACCCACCTTACCTTACCCACCTTACCTTACCCACCTTACCTTACCCGTCTTACCTTAACCACCTTACCTTGCCCGTCTTACCTTAGCCATCTTACCTTACCCTCCTTACCTTACCCACCTTACCTTACCCAACTTACCTTACCCACCTTACCTTACCTTACCCATCTTACCAAACCCACCTTACCTAACCCACCTTACTTTACCTAACTTACCTTACCCACCTTACCTTACCTTACCCACCTTACCTACCTTAACTTACCCACCTTACCTTAACCACCTTATCTTACCTACCTTAGCTTACCTTCCTTACCTTACTCACCTTTCCCTAACCACCTTACCTTACCTTACCTTACCCAACTTACCTAACCCACCTTACTTTACCCACCTTAACTTACCCACCTTACCTTACCCGTCTTACCTTACCCACCTTACCTTACCTTACCCGTCTTACCTTACCCAACTTACCCTACCCGTCTTACCTTACCCACTTTACCTTCCCACATTACCTTACCCACCTTACCTTACCCACCTTTCCTTACCCACCTTACCTACCTTACCCTACCCACCTTACCTTAACCACCTTACCTTACCCACCTTACCTTACCCAACTTACCTTACCCACCTTACCTTACCCACCTTACTTTACCTACCTTTCCTTACCCAACTTACCTAACCCACCTTGCCTTACCCACCTTACCTTACCCACCTTACCTTACCCAACTTCCCTTACCCAACTTACCTAATCCACCTTGCCTTACACACCTTACCTTACCCGCCTTACCTTACCCACCTTACCTTGCCTTACCCGTCTTACCTTACCCACCTTACCTTACCTTACCCGTCTAACCTTACCCACCTTACCCTACCCGTCTTACCTTACCCACTTTACATTCCCACATTACCTTACCCACCTTACCTTACCCACCTTACCTTACCCACCTTACCTTACCTTACCCGTCTTACCTTACCCACCATACCTTACCCGTCTTACCTTACCCACCGCACCTTACCTTCCTTACCTTACCCATCTTACCTTACCCACCTTACCTTACCTACTTTACCTTATCCACCTTACCTTACCTTACCCACCTTACCTTACCCACCTTACCTTACCCACCTTACCTTACCCACCTTACCTTACCCACCTTTCCTTACCTAAATTACCTTACCAACCTTACATTACCTTAGCTACCTTACCTACCTTACCCTACCCTCCTTACCTTACCTTACCCACCTTACCTTACACACCTTACCTTACCCACCTTAGCTTACACACCAAACCTTACACACCTTATCCACCTTACCTTACCCACCTTACCTTACCAACCTTACCTTACACACCTTACCTTACCCAACTTACCTTACACACCTTACCTTACCCACCTTACCTTACCCACCTTACCTTACCCACCTTACCTTAACCACCGTACCTTACCCACCTTACCTTACCCACCGTACCTTACCCACCTTACCTTACCCACCTTACCTTACCCACATTTCCTTACCCACCTTACCTTACCTTGCCCTACCCACCTTACCTAACCCACCTTACCTTACCCACCTTACCTTACCCACCTTACCCGTCTTACCTTACCCACTTTACCTTACCTACCTTACCTTACCCACCTTACCTTACCTTACCCACATTTCCTTACCCTCCTTACCTAACCCACCTTGCCTTACCAAACTTACCTTACCCACCTTACCTTACCCACTTCACCCTACCTTGTCCACCTTACCTAACCCACCTTACCTTACTCACCTTACCTTACCCACCTTACCTTACCCACCTTTCCTTACCTACCCTACCCTACCCACCTTACCTTACCCACCTTACCTTACTCAACTTACCTTACCCATCTTACCTTACCCTTCTTACCTAACCCACCTTGCCTTACCCACCTTACCTTACCCACATTACCTTACCCACATTACCTTACCCAACTTACCTTACCCACCTTACCTTACCCGTCTTACCTTACCAACCTTACCTTATCCACCTTTGCTTACCCACCTTACCTTACACACCTTACCTTACCCACCTTACCTTACCCAGCTTACCTTACCCACCTTACCTTACCCACCTAGCCTTACCCACCTTACCTTACCCACCTTACCCTACCCATCTTACCGTTCCCAGCTTACCTTACCCGTCTTAACTTACCCATCTTACCGTGCCCACCTTATTTTACCCACCTTACCTTACCCGTCTTACCTTACCCACCTTACCTTACCCAACTTTCCTTACCCAACTTACCTAACCCAACTTGCCTTACTCACCTTACCTTACCCACCTTACCTTACCCACCTTACCTTACCCACCTTACCTTACCCACCTTACCTTACCCACCTTACCTTACCCACCTTACCTTACCCGTCTTACCTTAACCACCTTACCTTACCCGTCTTACCTTACCAATCTTACCTTATCCACCTTACCTTACCCACCTTCCCTTACCCAACTTACCTTACCCATCTTACCTTACCTTACCCACCTTACCTTACCCACCTTACCTTAATTTACCAACTTACCTAACCCACCTTACCTTACCCACCTTTCCTTACCTACCTTACCTTACCCACCTTACCTTACCTTAAGTTACCCACCTTACCTAGCTTACCTTACCCACCTTACCTTAACCACCTTAAGTTACCCACCTTAGCTTACCCACCTTACCTTACCCACCTTTCCTTAACCTCCTTACCTTACCCTACCTTACCCACCTTACCTAACCCACCTTACCCTACTTACCTTACCTTACCCACCTTACCTTACCCACCTTACCTTACCCACCTTACCTTACCTTACCCGTCTTAACTTACCCAACTTACCTTACCCAACTTACCTTACCTACCTTACCTTACCCACCTTACCTTACCCACCTTACCTTACCCACCTTACCTTACCTTCCTTACCTTACCCACCTTACCTTACCCACCTTACCTTTTCCACCTTACCTTACCCACCTTACCTTACCTCCCTTACCTTACCCACCTTACCTTACCCACCTTACCTTACACACCTTACCTTACCCAACTTACCTTACCCACATTTCCTTACCCACCTTGCCTAACCCACCTTACCTTAACCACCTTGCCTTACCCACCTTACCTTACCCACCTTACCTTACCCACCTTTCCTTACCCACCTTGCCTTACCCACCTTACCTTCCCCAACTTACCTTACCTTACCTTACCTTACACACCTTACCTAACCCACTTTACCTTACCCACCTTACCTTACCCACCTTACGTAACCCTCCTTACCTTACCTACCTTACCATACATACCTTACCTTACCCACCTTACCTTACCCACCTAACCGCACCTACATTGACTCAGCTACCATGCCTCACCTACCTTGCCTCAGCCACCTGGCCTTACCCACCTTGCCTCACCTACCTTACCTCACCTACCTTGCCTCAGCTACCTTGCCTTACCTACCTTGCCTCACCTACCTTGCCTCACCTACCTTGCCTCATCTACCTCCCTTCAGCTACCTTGCCTCACCTAACTTCCCTCACCTACCTTGCCTTACCTACCTGACGTCACCTATCCTGCCTCACCTACCTTGCCTCAGCTACCTTGCCTCATTTACCTTGCCTTACCTACCTTGCCTCACCTACTTTACGTCACCTACCTTGCCTCACCTACCTTGCCTCACCTACCTTGCCTCACCTACTTTACCTCACCTGCGTTGCCTCACCTACTTTACCTCACCTATTTTACCTCAGCTACCTTGCCTCACCTAGGTTGCCTAACCTACCTTGCCCTACCTACCTTCCCTCACCTACCTTGTGTTCCCCACTTTGCCTCACCTACCTTGCCTCAGCTACCTTGTCCTACCTACCTTGCCTCACCTACGTTGCCTCAGCTACCTTGCCTTACCTACCTTACTTCACCTACGTTGCCTCACCTTCGTTTCCTCAGCTACCTTGCCTCACCTACCTTGCCTCACCTACGTTTCCTCAGCTACCTTGCCTCACCTACCTTGCCTCAGCTACCTTGCCTTACCTACCTTACCTCACCTACGTTGCCTCACCTACGTTGCCTCAGCTACCTTACTTCACCTTCGTTGCCTCACCTACGTTGCCTCAGCTACCTTGCCTCACCTACCTTCCCTCAGATACCTTGCTTACCTAACTTGCCTCAGCTACCTTGCCTCACCTACCTTGCCTCACCTACGTTGCCTCAGCTACCTTGCCTCACCTACCTTGCCTCAGCTACTTTCCCTTCCCTAACTTGCCTCACCTACCTTACCTCACCTACTTTAACTCTCCTACGTTGCCGCACCTACCTTGGCTCACCCACCTTGCCTCACCTACCTTGCCTCAGCTACCTTTCCTTACCTACCTTGACTCAGCTACCTTGCCTTACCTACCTTCCCTCAGCTACCTTACCTTACCCACCTTCCCTCAGCTACCTTACCTTACATACCTTCCCTCAGCTACCTTACCTTACCTACCTTGTCTCAGCTACCTTGCCTTACCTACCTTGTCTCAGCTATCTTACCTTACCTACCTTCCCTCAGCTACCTTACCTTACCTAACTTGCCTCAGCTACTTTGCCTCGCCTACGTTGTCTCAGCTACCTTGCCTTATCTACCTTGCCTCAGCTACCTTGCCTTACCCACATTCCGGAAGCTACCTTACCTTACCTACCGTGCCTTACCTACCTTACCTCAGCTACCTTGCCTTACCTACCTTCCGTTAGCTACCTTACCTTACCTACCTTGCCTTACCTACCTTACCTCAGCTACCTTGCCTTACCTACCTTCCCTCAGCTACCTTGCCTTAGCTACGTTACCTTACCCACCTTACCTAACCCACCTTACCTTACCTACCTTACCTTACCCACCTTACCTTACCCACCTTACCTTACCCATCTTACCTTACCCAGCTTTCCTTACCCACTTTACCTAACCCACCTTGCCTTACCTTGCCTTACCTTACCCACCTTACCTAGCCCACCTTACCTTACCCACCTTACCTTACCTACCTTTCCTTACCCACCTTACCTAACCCACCTTACCTAACCCACCTTGCCTTACCTTACCGTACCTTTCCTTACCCACCTTACCTAGCCCACCTTATCTTACCCACCTTACCTTACCTACCTTTCCTTACCCACCTTACCTAACCCACCTTACCTAACCCACCTTGCCTTACCCACTTGAACTTACCCACCTTACCTCACCTACCTTGCCTCAGCTACCTTGCCTTACCTACCTTGCCTCAGCTACCCTACCTAAGCTACATTGCCTCACCTACCTTGCCTCACCTACCTTCCCTCACCTACCTTGCCTTACCTACCTTGCCTCACCTACCTTGCCTCACCAACCTTGCGTCAGCTACCTTGCCTTACCTGCCTTGCCTAAGCTACCTTGCCTCACCTACCTTGCCTCACCTACCTTCCCTCACCTACATTGCCTTACCTACCTTGCCTCACCTACCTTGCCCTACCTACCTTCCCTCAGCTACCTTGCCTTACCTACCTTGCCTCACCTACGTTGCCTCACCTACCTTGCCCTACCTACCTTCCCTCAGCTACCTTGCCTTACCTACCTTGCCTCACCTACCTTCCCGCACATACGTTGGCTTACCTACCTTGCCTGACCTACCTTTCCCTACCTACCTTCCCTCAGCTACCTTGCCTTACCTACCTTGCCTCACCTACGTTGCCTCACATACCTTGCCTCAGCTACCTTGCCTCAGCTACCTTGCCTTACCTACTTTGCCTCACCTACTTTACCTCACCTACCTTGCCCTACCTACCTTCCCTCACCTACCTTACCTTACATACCTTGCCTCACCTACCTTGCCTCACCTACCCTGCCTCAGCTACCTTGCCTCAGCTACCTTGCCTTACCTACCTTGTCTCACCTACTTTACCTCACCTACCTTGCCTCACCTACGTTGCCTCACCTACGTTGCCTCACCTACTTTACCTCACCTACGTTGCCTCACCTAGTGTACCTCACCTACCTTGCCTCACCTACCTTGCCTCACCTACGTTGCCCCACCTAGTTTACCTCACCTACCTTGCCTCACCTACGTTGCCTCACCTACCTTGCCCTACCTTCCTTCGTTCACCTACCTTGCCTTACCTACCTTGCCTTACCTACCTTGCTCACCTAACTTGCCTCACCTACGTTGCCTCACCTACTTTACCTCACCTACTTTACCTCACCTACCTTACCTCACCTACTTTGCCGCACCTACTTAGCCTCACCCACTTTACCTCACCTACCTTGCCTCACCTACTTTTCCTCACCTACTTTACCTCACCTACCTTACCTCACCTACTTTACCTCACCTACGTTGCCTCACCTACTTTACCTCACCTACCTTGCCTCACCTACCTTTCCTCACCTACCTTACCTCACCTACCTTGCCTCACCTACCTTACCTCACCTACCTTGTCTCACCTACCTTGCTTCACCTACCTTGCCTCACCTACCTTACCTTACCTACCTTGACTCACCTAGCTTACCTCAACTACCTTACCTCACCTACCTTACCTCACCTACTTTGCCTCTCCTACGTTGCCTCACCTACCTTGTCAAACCTACCTTACCTCAACTACCTAGCCTCAGCTACGTTGCCTCACCTACCTTGTCTCACCTACCTTGTCTCACCTACCTTACCTCACCTACCTTGCCTCACCTACGTTGCCTCACCTACCTTCTCTCACCTACCTTGTCTCACCTACCTTACCTCACCTACCTTGCTTCACCTACCTTGCCTCACTTACCTTACCTCACCTACCTTGTCTCACCTACTTTACCTCACCTACCTTACCTCACCTACCTTACCTCACCTACCTTCCCTCACCTACCTTACCTCACCTACCTTACCTCCCCTACCTTGTCTCACCTACCTTGCCTCACCTACCTTACCTCACCTACCTTACGTCACCTACCTTACCTCACGTACCTTGCCTCACCTACCTTACCTCACCTACCTTGCCTCACCTACCTTGTCTCACCTACCTTACCTCACCTACCTTGCCTCACCTACCTTGTCTCACCTACTTTACCTCACCTACCTTACCTCACGTACCTTACCTCACCTACTTTGCCTCACCTACCTTACCTCAGCTACCTTGTCTCACCTACCTTGTCTCACCTACCTTACCTCACCTACCTTGCCTCACCTACCTTGTCTCACCTACTTTACCTCACCTACCTTACCTCACTTACCTTACCACACCTACCTTACCTCACCTACCTTACCTCACCTGCCTTACCTCACCTACCTTACCTCACCTACCTTACCTCACCTACCTTACCTCACCTACTTTACCTCACCTACCTTACCTCACCTACCTTACCTCACCTACTTTACCTCACCTACCTTGCCTCACCTACCTTGTCTCACCTACTTTACCTCACCTACCTTACCTCACCTACCTTACCTCACCTACCTTACCTCACCTGCCTTACCTCACCTACCTTACCTCACCTACCTTACCTCACCTACCTTACCTCACCTACTTTACCTCACCTAACTTACCTCACCTACCTTACCTCACCTACTTTACCTCACCTACTTTACCTCACCTACGTTGCCGCACCTACTTTACCTCACCTACTCTACCTCACCTACGTTGCCGCAGCTACTTTACCTCACCTACCTTGCCTCACCTACCTTACCTCACCTACCTTGTCTCACCTACCTTACCTCACCTACCATGTCTCACCCACCTTGTCTTACCCACCTTACCTCACCTACCTTACCTCACCTACCCTGTCTCACCTACCTTACCTCACCTACCTTACCTCACCTACCTTACCTCACCTACCTTACCTCACCTACCTTACCTCACCTACCTTGTCTCACCTACCTTACCTCACCTACCTTACCTCACCTACCTTACCTCACCTACCTTACCTCACCTACCTTGCCTCACCTACCTTACCTCACCTACCTTGCCTCACCTACCTTACCTCAGCTACCTTGCCTCACCTACCTTACCTCACCTACCTTGTCTCACCTACCTTGTCTTACCTACCTTACCTCACCTACCTTGCCTCACCTACCTTGTCTCACCTACTTTACCTCACCTACCTTACCTCACGTACCTTACCTCACCTACCTTGCCTCACCTACCTCACCTCAGCTACCTTGTCTCACCTACCTTGTCTCACCTACCTTACCTCACCTACCTTGCCTCACCTACCTTGTCTCACCTACTTTACCTCACCTACCTTACCTCACCTACCTTACCTCACCTACCTTACCTCACCTACCTTACCTCACTTACCTTACCTCACCTATCTTACCTCACCTACCTTACCTCACCTACCTTATCTCACCTGCCTTACCTCACCTACCTTACCTCACCTACCTTACCTCACCTACCTTACCACACCTACTTTACCTCACCTACCTTACCTCACCTACCCTACCTCACCTACTTTACCTCACCTACTTTACCTCACCTACGTTGCCGCACCTACTTTACCTTACCTACTCTACCTCACCTACGTTGCCGCACCTACTTTACCTCACCTACCTTGCCTCACCTACCTTACCTCACCTACCTTGTCTCACCTACCTTACCTCACCTACCATGTCTCACCTACCTTGTCTCACCTACCTTACCTCACCTACCTTGTCTCACCTACCTTACCTCACCTACCTTACCTCACCTACCTTGTCTCACCTACCTTACCTCACCTACCTTACCTCACCTACCTTACCTCACCTACCTTACCTCACCTACCTTGTCTCACCTACCTTACCTCACCTACCTTACCTCACCTACCTTACCTCACCTACCTTACCTCACGTACCTTACCTCAGCTACCGTGTCTCACCTACCTTACCTCACCAACCTCCCTCACCTACCTTGCCGCACCTACTTTACCTCACCTACCTTACCTCACCTACCTTGTCTCACCTACCTTACCTCACCTACCTTGCCTCACCTACGTTGCCTCACCTACCTTTTCTCACCTACCTTGTCTCACCTACCTTACCTCACCTACCTTGCTTCACCTACCTTGCCTCACTTACCTTACCTCACCTACCTTGTCTCACCTACTTTACCTCACCTACCTTACCTCACCTACCTTACCTCACCTACCTTGCCTCACCTACCTTACCTCACCTACCTTGTCTCACCTACTTTACCTCACCTACCTTACCTCACCTACCTTACCTCACCTACCTTGCCTCACCTACCTTACCTCACCTACCTTACCTCACCTACCTTGTCTCACCTACCTTGCCTCACCTACCTTACCTCACCTACCTTACCTCACCTACCTTACCTCACCTACCTTGCCTCACCTACCTTACCTCACCTACCTTGCCTCACCTACCTTACCTCAGCTACATTGCCTCACCTACCTTATCTCACCTACCTTGTCTCACCTACCTTGTCTCACCCACCTTACCTCGCCTACCTTGCCTCACCTACCTTGTCTCACCTACTTTACCTCACCTACCTTACCTCACCTACCTTACCTCACCTACCTTACCTCACTTACCTTACCACATCTACCTTACCTCACCTACTTTACCTCACCTACGTTGCCGCACCTACTTTACCTCACCTACTCTACTTCACCTACGTTGCCGCACCTACTTTACCTCACCTACGTTGCCTCACCTACCTTACCTCACCTACCTTGTCTCACCTACCTTACCTCACCTACCATGTCTCACCTACCTTGTCTCACCTACCTTACCTCACCTACCTTGTCTCACCTACCTTGTCTCACCTACCTTGTCTCACCTACCTTTCCACACCTACCTGGTCTCACCTACCTTACCTTACCTACCTTACCTCACCTACCTTACCTCACCTACCGTGTCTCACCTACCTTACCTCACCTACCTTACCTCACCTACCTTACCTCACCTACCTTACCTCACCTACCTTACCTCACCTACCTTGTCTCACCTACCTTACCTCACCTACCTTACCTCACCTACCTTACCTCACCTACCTTACCTCACGTACCTTACCTCAGCTACCGTGTCTCACCTACCTTACCTCACCTACCCTGCCTCACCTACCTTGCCGCACCTACTTTACCTCACCTAACTTACCTCACCTAGCTTGTCTCACCTACCTTACCTCTCCTACCTTGCCTCACCTACGTTGCCTCACCTACCTTTTCTCACCTACCTTGTCTCACCTACCTTACCTCACCTACCTTGCTTCACCTACCTTGCCTCACTTACCTTACCTCACCTACCTTGTCTCACCTGCTTTACCTCACCTACCTTACCTCACCTACCTTACCTCACCTACCTTGCCTCACCTACCTTACCTCACCTACCTTGTCTCACCTACTTTACCTCACCTACCTTACCTCACCTACCTTACCTCACCTACCTTGCCTCACCTACCTTACCTCACCTACCTTACCTCACCTACCTTGTCTCACCTACCTTGCCTCACCTACCTTACCTCACCTACCTTACCTCACCTACCTTACCTCAACTACCTTGCCTCACCTACCTTACCTCACCTACCTTGCCTCACCTACCTTACCTCAGCTACCTTGCCTCACCTACCTTACCTCACCTACCTTGTCTCACCTACCTTGTCTCACCTACCTCACCTCGCCTACCTTGCCTCACCTACCTTGTCTCACCTACTTTACCTCACCTACCTTACCTCACCTACCTTACCTCACCTACCTTACCTCACCTACCTTACCTCACTTACCTTGCCACATCTACCTTACCTCACCTACCTTACCTCACCTACTTTACCTCACCTACTTTAACTCACCTACGTTGCCGCACCTACTTTACCTCACCTACTCTACTTCACCTACGTTGCCGCACCTACTTTACCTCACCTACCTTGCCTCACCTACCTTACCTCACCTACCTTGTCAACATACCTTACCTCACCTACCATGTCTCACCTACCTTGTCTCACCTACCTTACCTCACCTACCTTGTCTCACCTACCTTGTCTCACCTACCTTGTTTCACCTACCTTACCACACCTACCTTGTCTCACCTACCTTACCTTACCTACCTTACCTCACCTACCTTACCTCACCTACCGTGTCTCACCTACCTTACCTCACCTACCTTACCTCACCTACCTTACCTCACCTACCTTACCTCACCTACCTTACCTCACCTACCTTGTCTCACCTACCTTACCTCACCTACCTTACCTCACCTACCTTACCTCACCTACCTTACCTCACCTACCTTACCTCACCTACCTTGTCTCACCTACCTTACCTCACCTACCTTACCTAACCTACCTTACCTCACCTACCTTACCTCACCTACCTTACCTCAGCTACCGTGTCTCACCTACCTTACCTCACCTACCCTGCCTCACCTACCTTGCCGCACCTACTTTACCTCACCTACCTTACCTCACCTACCTTACCTCACCTACATTTCCTCACCTACGTTGCCGCACCTACTTTACCTCACCTACCTTACCTCACCTACCTTGCCTCACCTACCTTTCCTCACCTACGTTGCCGCACCTACTTTACCTCACTTACCTTGCCTCACCTACCTTGCCTCACCTACCTTGCCGCACCTACTTTACCTCACCTACCTTACCTCACCTACCTTGCCTCACCTACTTTACCTCACCTACCTTACCTCACCTACGTTGCCGCACCTACTTTACCTCACCTGCTTTACCTCACCTACCTTGCCTCAACTACCTTGCCGCACCTACTTTACCTCACCTACTATACCTCACCTACGTTGCCGCACCTACTTTACCTCACCTACCTTGCCTCACCTACCTTGCTGCACCTACTTTACCTCACCTACTCTGCCTCACCTACCTTGCCTCAACTACCTTGCCGCACCTACTTTACCTCACCTCCTATACCTCACCTACGTTGCCGCACCTACTTTACCTCACCTACCTTGCCTCACCTACCTTACCTCACCTACCTTGCCTCACCTACTTTGCCTCACCTACTTTACCTCACCTACTTTACCTCACCTACCTTGTCTCACCTATATTACCTCACCTACCTTGCCTCACCTACTTTGCCTCACCTACTTTACCTCACCTACTTTATCTCACCTACCTTACCTCACCTACTTTACCTCACCTACTTTACCTCACCTACTTTACCTCACCTACCTTACCTCACCTAGTTTACCTCACCTACTTTACCTCACCTACTTTACCTCACCTACCTTGCCTCAGCTACCTTGCCTCACCTACCTTACCTCACCTACCTTGTCTCACCTACCTTGTCTCACCCACCTTACCTCGCCTACCTTGCCTCACCTACCTTGTCTCACCTACTTTACCTCACCTACTTTACCTCACCTACTTTACCTCACCTACCTTACGTCACCTACTTTACCTCACCTACTTTACCTCACCTACCTTACCTCACCTACCTTGCCTCACCTACCTTACCTCACCTACCTTGCCTCACCTACCTTGCTTCACCTACGTTGCCGCACCTACTTTACCTCACCTAGTTTACCTCACCTACGTTGCCGCACCTACTTTACCTCACCTACTTTACCTCACCTACCTTGTCTCACCTACCTTACCTCACCTACCTTACCTCACCTACCTTACCTCACCTACCCTACCTCACCTACCTTACCTCACCTACCTTGTCTCACCTACCTTACCTCACCTCCCTACCTCACCTACCTTACCTCACCTACCTTACCTCACCTACCTTACCTCTGCTACCGTGTCTCACCTACCTTACCTCACCTATCCTGCCTCACCTACGTTGCCGCACCTACTTTACCTCACCTACTTTACCTCTCCTACCTTACCTAACCTACCTTGCCTCCCCTACCTTACCTCACGTACCTTGCCTCACCTACCTTGCCTCACCTACGTTGCCGCACCTACTTTACCTCACCTACTTTACCTCACCTACGTTACCTCACCTACGTTACCTCACCTACTTTACCTCACCTACGTTGCCGCACCTACTTTACCTCACCAACTTTACCTCACCTACTTTACCTCACCTACTTTACCTCACCTACTTTACCTCACCTACCTTGCCTCACCTACCTTGCCTCACCTACTTTACCTCACCTACGTTGCCGCACCTACTTTACCTCACCTACTTTACCTCACCTACGTTGCCGTACATACTTTACCTCACCTACTTTACCTCACCTACGTTGCCGCACCTACTTTACCTCATCTACTTTACCTCACCTACGTTGCCGCACCTACTTTACCTCACCTACTTTACCTCACCTACTTTACCTCACCTACTTTACCTCACCTACCTTGCCTCACCTACCTTGCCTCACCTACCTTGCCTCACCTACGTTGCCGCACCTACTTTACCTCACCTACTTTACCTCACCTACGTTGCCGCACCTACTTTACCTCACCTACGTTTCCTCACCTACTTTACCTCACCTACGTTGCCGCACCTACTTTACCTCAACTACGTTGCCGCGCCTACTTTACCTCACCTACGTTGCCGCACCTACTTTACCTCACCTTCGTTGCCGCACCTACTTTACCTCACCTACTTTACCTCACCTACGGTCCGCACCTACTTTACCTCACCTACGTTGCCGCACCTACGTTACCTCACCTACTTTACCTCACCTACGTTGCCGCACCTACTTTAACTCACCTACGTTACCTCACCTACTTTACCTCACCTACGTTGCCGCACCTACTTTACCTCTCCTACTTTACCTGACCTACGTTGCCGCACCTACTTTACCTCACCTACGTTGCCGCACCTACTTTACCTCACCTACTTGGCCTCACCTACGTTGCCGCACCTACTTTACCTCACCTACGTTGCCGCACCTACGTTACCTGACCTACTTTACCTCACCTACTTTACCTCACCTACCTTGCCTCACCTACTTTACCTCACCTACTTTACCTCACCTACGTTACCTCACCTACCTTACCTCACCTACGTTGCCGCACCTACCTTACGTCACCTACGTTACCTCACCTACTTTACCTCACCTAACTTACCTCACCTACTTTGCCGCACCTACTTTACCTCACCTACCTTGCCTCACCTAGTTTACCTCACCTACTTTACCTCACCTACCTTACCTCACCTACTTTGTCTCACCTACGTTGCCGCACCTACTTTACCTCACCTACCTTGCCTCACCTACTTTGTTTCACCTACGTTGCCGCACCTACTTTACCTCACCTACCTTGCCTCACCTACTTTGTCTCACCTAAGTTGCCGCACCTACTTTACCTCACCTACTTTGTCTCAACTACGTTACCTCACCTACTTTACCTCACCTACCCTACCTCACCTACTTTGTCTCACCTACGTTGCCGCACCTACTTTACCTCACCTACCTTGCCTCACCTACTTTGTCTCACCTACGTTGCCGCACCTACTTCACCTCACCTACCTTACCTCACCTACTTTACCTCACCTACCTTGCCTCACCTACTTTGTCTCACCTACGTTGCCGCACCTACTTTACCTCACCTACCTTGTCTCACCTACTTTGCCGCACCTACCTTACCTCACCTACATTACCTCACCTACTTTACCTCACCTACTTTGCCGCACCTACTTTACCTCACCTACCTTGGCTCACCTACTTTACCTCACCTACTTTACCTCACCTACCTTACCTCACCTACTTTACCTTACCTACTTTACCTCACCTACCTTACCTCGCCTACTTTGTCTCACCTACGTTGCCGCACCTACCTTACCTCACCTACCTTGCCTCACCTACTTTACCTCACCTACTTTACGTCACATACCTTACCTCACCTACTTTGCCGCGCCTACTTTGCCTCACCTACTTTACCTCACCTACCTTACCTCACCTACATTACCTCACCTACCTTGCCTCACCTACTTTACCTCACCTACTTTACCTCACCTACCTTACCTCTCCTACTTTGCCGCACCTACTTTACCTCACCCACTTTACCTCACCTACCTTGCCTCACTTACTTTACCTCAGCTACTTTACCTCACCTACCTTACCTCACCTACTTTACCTCACTTACGTTGCCTCACCTACTTTACCTCACCTACCTTGCCTCACCTACCTTTCCTCACCTACCTTACCTCACCTACCTTGCCTCACCTACCTTACCTCACCTACCTTGTCTCACCTACCTTACCTCAACTACCTTGCCTCACCTACGTTGCCTCACCTACCTTGTCTCACCTACCTTGTCTCACCTACCTTACCTCACCTACCTTGCCTCACCTACGTTGCCTCACCTACCTTCTCTCACCTACCTTGTCTCACCTACCTTACCTCACCTACCTTGCTTCACCTACCTTGCCTCACTTACCTTACCTCACCTACCTTGTCTCACCTACTTTACCTCACCTACCTTACCTCACCTACCTTACCTCACCTACCTTGCCTCACCTACCTTACCTCACCTACCTTACCTCACCTACCTTGTCTCACCTACCTTGCCTCACCTACCTTACCTCACCTACCTTACGTCACCTACCTTACCTCACGCACCTTGCCTCACCTACCTTACCTCACCTACCTTGCCTCACCTAGGTTGCCTAACCTACCTTGCCCTACCTACCTTCCCTCACCTACCTTGTGTTCCCCACTTTGCCTCACCTACCTTGCCTCAGCTACCTTGCCCTACCTACCTTGCCTCACCTACGTTGCCTCAGCTACCTTGCCTTACCTACCTTACTTCACCTACGTTGCCTCACCTTCGTTTCCTCAGCTACCTTGCCTCACCTACCTTGCCTCACCTACGTTTCCTCAGCTACCTTGCCTCACCTACCTTGCCTCAGCTACCTTGCCTTACCTACCTTACCTCACCTACGTTGCCTCACCTACGTTGCCTCAGCTACCTTACTTCACCTACGTTGCCTCACCTACGTTGCCTCAGCTACCTTGCCTCACCTACCTTCCCTCAGATACCTTGCCTTACCTAACTTGCCTCAGCTACCTTGCCTCACCTACCTTGCCTCACCTACGTTGCCTCAGCTACCTTGCCTCACCTACCTTGCCTCAGCTACTTTGCCTTACCTAACTTGCCTCACCTACCTTACCTCACCTACTTTAACTCTCCTACGTTGCCGCACCTACCTTGCCTCACCCACCTTGCCTCACCTACCTTGCCTCAGCTACCTTTCCTTACCTACCTTGACTCAGCTACCTTGCCTTACCTACCTTCCCTCAGCTACCTTACCTTACCCACCTTCCCTCAGCTACCTTACCTTACATACCTTCCCTCAGCTACCTTACCTTACCTACCTTGTCTCAGCTACCTTGCCTTACCTATCTTGTCTCAGCTATCTTACCTTACCTACCTTCCCTCAGCTACCTTACCTTACCTAACTTGCCTCAGCTACTTTGCCTCGCCTACGTTGTCTCAGCTACCTTGCCTTATCTACCTTGCCTCAGCTACCTTGCCTTACCCACATTCCGGAAGCTACCTTACCTTACCTACCGTGCCTTACCTACCTTACCTCAGCTACCTTGCCTTACCTACCTTCCGTTAGCTACCTTACCTTACCTACCTTGCCTTACCTACCTTACCTCAGCTACCTTGCCTTACCTACCTTCCCTCAGCTACCTTGCCTTAGCTACGTTACCTTACCCACCTTACCTAACCCACCTTACCTTACCTACCTTACCTTACCCACCTTACCTTACCCACCTTACCTTACCCATCTTACCTTACCCAGCTTTCCTTACCCACCTTACCTAACCCACCTTGCCTTACCTTGCCTTACCTTACCCACCTTACCTAGCCCACCTTACCTTACCCACCTTACCTTACCTACCTTTCCTTACCCACCTTAACTAACCCACCTTACCTAACCCACCTTGCCTTACCTTACCGTACCTTTCCTTACCCACCTTACCTAGCCCACCTTACCTTACCCACCTTACCTTACCTACCTTTCCTTACCCACCTTACCTAACCCACCTTACCTAACCCACCTTGCCTTACCCACTTGAACTTACCCACCTTACCTCACCTACCTTGCCTCAGCTACCTTGCCTTACCTACCTTGCCTCAGCTACCCTACCTAAGCTACATTGCCTCACCTACCTTGCCTCACCTACCTTCCCTCACCTACCTTGCCTTACCTACCTTGCCTCACCTACCTTGCCTCACCAACCTTGCGTCAGCTACCTTGCCTTACCTACCTTGCCTAAGCTACCTTGCCTCACCTACCTTGCCTCACCTACCTTCCCTCACCTACATTGCCTTACCTACCTTGCCTCACCTACCTTGCCCTACCTACCTTCCCGCACATACCTTGGCTTACCTACCTTGCCTGACCTACCTTTCCCTACCTACCTTCCCTCAGCTACCTTGCCTTACCTACCTTGCCTCACCTACGTTGCCTCACATACCTTGCCTCAGCTACCTTGCCTCAGCTACCTTGCCTTACCTACTTTGCCTCACCTACTTTACCTCACCTACCTTGCCCTACCTACCTTCCCTCACCTACCTTACCTTACATACCTTGCCTCACCTACCTTGCCTCACCTACCCTGCCTCAGCTACCTTGCCTCAGCTACCTTGCCTTACCTACCTTGCCTCACCTACTTTACCTCACCTACCTTGCCTCACCTACGTTGCCTCACCTACGTTGCCTCACCTACTTTACCTCACCTACGTTGCCTCACCTAGTGTACCTCACCTACCTTGCCTCACCTACGTTGCCCCACCTAGTTTACCTCACCTACCTTGCCTCACCTACGTTGCCTCACCTACCTTGCCCTACCTTCCTTCGTTCACCTACCTTGCCTTACCTACCTTGCCTTACCTACCTTGCTCACCTAACTTGCCTCACCTACGTTGCCTCACCTACTTTACCTCACCTACTTTACCTCACCTACCTTACCTCACCTACTTTGCCGCACCTACTTTACCTCACCCACTTTACCTCACCTACCTTGCCTCACCTACTTTACCTCACCTACTTTACCTCACCTACCTTACCTCACCTACTTTACCTCACCTACCTTACCTCACCTACTTTACCTCACCTACGTTGCCTCACCTACTTTACCTCACCTACCTTGCCTCACCTACCTTTCCTCACCTACCTTACCTCACCTACCTTGCCTCACCTACCTTACCTCACCTACCTTGTCTCACCTACCTTGCTTCACCTACCTTGCCTCACCTACCTTACCTTACCTACCTTGACTCACCTAGCTTACCTCAACTACCTTACCTCACCTACCTTACCTCACCTACCTTGCCTCTCCTACGTTGCCTCACCTACCTTGTCTCACCTACCTTACCTCAACTACCTAGCCTCAGCTACGTTGCCTCACCTACCTTGTCTCACCTACCTTGTCTCACCTACCTTACCTCACCTACCTTGCCTCACCTACGTTGCCTCACCTACCTTCTCTCACCTACCTTGTCTAACCTACCTTACCTCACCTACCTTGCTTCACCTACCTTGCCTCACTTACCTTACCTCACCTACCTTGTCTAACCTACTTCACCTCACCTACCTTACCTCACCTACCTTACCTCACCTACCTTGCCTCACCTACCTTACCTCACCTACCTTACCTCCCCTACCTTGTCTCACCTACCTTGCCTCACCTACCTTACCTCACCTACCTTACGTCACCTACCTTACCTCACGTACCTTGCCTCACCTACCTTACCTCACCTACCTTGCCTCACCTACCTTGTCTCACCTACCTTACCTCACCTACCTTGCCTCACCTACCTTGTCTCACCTACTTTACCTCACCTACCTTACCTCACGTACCTTACCTCACCTACTTTGCCTCACCTACCTTACCTCAGCTACCTTGTCTCACCTACCTTGTCTCACCTACCTTACCTCACCTACCTTGCCTCACCTACCTTGTCTCACCTACTTTACCTCACCTACCTTACCTCACCTACCTTACCACACCTACCTTACCTCACCTACCTTACCTCACCTGCCTTACCTCACCTACCTTACCTCACCTACCTTACCTCACCTACCTTACCTCACCTACTTTACCTCACCTACCTTACCTCACCTACCTTACCTCACCTACTTTACCTCACCTACCTTGCCTCACCTACCTTGTCTCACCTACTTTACCTCACCTACCTTACCTCACCTACCTTACCTCACCTACCTTACCTCACCTGCCTTACCTCACCTACCTTACCTCACCTACCTTACCTCACCTACCTTACCTCACCTACTTTACCTCACCTAACTTACCTCACCTACCTTACCTCACCTACTTTACCTCACCTACTTTACCTCACCTACGTTGCCGCACCTACTTTACCTCACCTACTCTACCTCACCTACGTTGCCGCAGCTACTTTACCTCACCTACCTTGCCTCACCTACGTTGCCTCACCTACGTTGCCTCACCTACTTTACATCACCTACGTTGCCTCACCTAGTGTGCCTCACCTACCTTGCCTCACCTACCTTGCCTCACCTACGTTGCCTCACCTAGTGTACCTCACCTACCTTGCCTCACCTACGTTGCCTCACCTATCTTGCCCTACCTTCCTTCGCTCACCTACCTTGCCTTAGCTACCTTGCCTTACTTACCTTGCTCACCCACCTTGCCTTACCTACCTTCCCTCACCTAACTTGCCTTACCTACGTTGCCTCACTTACCTTGCCACAGCTACCCTGCCTTACCTACCTTGCCTCACCTAACTTGCCTCACCTACGTTGCCTCACCCACCTTGCCTCACCTACCTTGCCTCAGCTACCCTGCCTTACCTACCTTGCCTCACCTAACTTGCCTCACCTACGATGCCTCACCTACCTTGTCTCACCTACCTTGCCTCATCTACGTTGCTTCACCTACGTTGCCTCACCTACGTTGCCTCACCTACTTTACCTCACCTACCTTGCCTCACGTATTTTACCTCACATACCTTGCCTCACCTAATTTACCTCACCTACTTTACCTAACCTACCTTGTCTCACCTACTTTACCTCACCTACCCTGCCTCACCTACGTTGCCTCACCTACTTTACCTCACCTACTTTACCTCACCTACTTTACCTCACCTAATTTACCTCACCTACGTTGCCTCAACTACTTTACCTCACCCACCTTGCCTCAGCTACCTTGCCTCACCTACGTTTCCTCTCCTGCTTTACCTCACCTACCTTGCCTCACCTAGCTTGCCTCACCTACTTTACCTCACCTACCTTGCCCTACCTACCTTACCTCACCTTCCTTGCCTTACCTACCTTGCCTCAGCTACTTTGCCTCAGCTACCTTGCCTTACCTACCTTGCCTCACCTACCGTGCCTCAGCTACCTTGCCTCACGCACCTTGCCTCACCTACCTTGCCTCAGCTACCTTGCCTCAGCTACCTTGCCTTACCTACCTTGCCTCAGCTACCTTGCCTTACCTACCTTGCCTCAACTAGCTTGCCTCACCTACCTTGCCTCAGCTACCTTGCCTTACCCACCTTCCCTCACCTACTTTACCTCAAATACCTTGCCTCACCTACGTTGCCTCACTTACGTTGCCTCACCTACCTTACCTCACCTACCTTGCCTTACCTACTTTGCCTCACCTAGCTTGCCTCAGCTACCCTGCCTTACCTACGTTGCCTCATCTACTTTACCTCTGCTACCTTGCCTCAGCTACCATGCCTTACCTACCTTGCCTCAACTACCTTGCCTCACCTACCTTGCCTCACCTACCTTGCCTGACCTACCTTGCCTCACCTACTTTACCTCAGCTACCTTGCCTCACCTACCTTACCCCACCTACCTTGCCTCACCTACGTTGCCTCACCTACCTTGCCCTACCTACCTTGCCTTACCTACCTTCCCTCACCTACCTTGCCTTACCTACTTTGCCTCACCTACCTTGCCTCAGCTACCCTGCCTTACCTACCTTGCCTCACATAACTTGCCTCACCTACGTTGCCTCACCCACCTTGCCTCACCTACCTTGCCTCACCTACCTTACCCCACCTACCTTGCCTCACCTACGTTGCCTCACCCACCTTGCCTCACCTACCTTACCCCACCCACCTTGCCAAACCTACCTTGCCTCACCTACCTTACCCCACCTACCTTGCATCACCTACCTTGCCTCACCTACCTTGCCTCATCTACTTTACCTCAGCTACCTTGCCTCACCTACCTTACCCCACCAACCTTGCCTCACCTACGTTGCCTCACCTAACTTGCCCTACCTACTTTGCCTTACCTACCTTCCCTCACCTACCTTGCCAAACCTACCTTGCCTTACCTACTTTGCCTCACCTACCTTGCCTCAGCTACCCTGCCTTACCTACTTTGCCTCACCTAACTTGCCTCACCTACGTTGCCCCACCCACCTTGCCTCACCTACCTTGCCTCACCTACCTTACCCCACCTACCTTGCCTCACCTACGTTGCCTCACCCACCTTGCCTCACCTACCTTGCCTCACCTACCTTACCCCATCCACCTTGCCTCACCTACCTTGCCTCACCTACCTTACCCCACCTACCCTGCCTCACCTACCTTGCCTCACCTACCTTGCCTCACCTACTTGACCTCAGCTACCTTGCCTCACCTACCTTACCCCACCTACCTTGCCTCACCTACGTTGCCTCACCTACCTTGCCCTACCTACCTTGCCTTACCTACTTTGCCTCACCTACCTTGCCTCACCTAACTTGCCTCACCTACGTTGCCTCACCCACCTTGCCTCACCTACCTTGCCTCCCCTACGATGCCTCACCTACCTTGTCTCACCCACCTTGCCTCAGCTACCTTGGCTTACCTACCTTGCCTCACCTACGTTGCCTCAGCTACTTTGCCTCACCTACCTTGACTCAACTACGTTGCCGCACCTACCTTGCCTGACCTACCTTGCTTCAGCTACCTTAATCACCTACCTTCCCTCAGCTACCTTACCTTACCTACCTTGCCTTACCTACCTTGCCTCAGCTACCTTGCCTCACGTACCTTGCCTCAGCTACCTTGCCTCACCTACCTTACCTCACCTACGTTGCCTCATTTACGTTGCCTCAGCTACCTTGCCTCACCTACTTTACCTCACCTACGTTGCCGCACCTACCTTGCCTCACCTAACTTGCCTCACCTACGTTGCCTCACCCACCTTGCCTCACCTACCTTGCCTCAGCTACCCTGCCTTACCTACCTTGCCTCACCTAACTTGCCTCACCTACGATGCCTCACCTACCTTGTCTCACCTACCTTGCCTCATCTACGTTGCTTCACCTACGTTGCCTCACCTACGTTGCCTCACCTACTTTACCTCACCTACCTTGCCTCACGTATTTTACCTCACATACCTTGCCTCACCTAATTTACCTCACCTACTTTACCTAACCTACCTTGTCTCACCTACTTTACCTCACCTACCCTGCCTCACCTACGTTGCCTCACCTACTTTACCTCACCTACTTTACCTCACCTACTTTACCTCACCTAATTTACCTCACCTACGTTGCCTCAACTACTTTACCTCACCCACCTTGCCTCAGCTACCTTGCCTCACCTACGTTTCCTCTCCTGCTTTACCTCACCTACCTTGCCTCACCTAGCTTGCCTCACCTACTTTACCTCACCTACCTTGCCCTACCTACCTTACCTCACCTTCCTTGCCTTACCTACCTTGCCTCAGCTACTTTGCCTCAGCTACCTTGCCTTACCTACCTTGCCTCACCTACCGTGCCTCAGCTACCTTGCCTCACGCACCTTGCCTCACCTACCTTGCCTCAGCTACCTTGCCTCAGCTACCTTGCCTTACCTACCTTGCCTCAGCTACCTTGCCTTACCTACCTTGCCTCAACTAGCTTGCCTCACCTACCTTGCCTCAGCTACCTTGCCTTACCCACCTTCCCTCACCTACTTTACCTCAAATACCTTGCCTCACCTACGTTGCCTCACTTACGTTGCCTCACCTACCTTACCTCACCTACCTTGCCTTACCTACTTTGCCTCACCTAGCTTGCCTCAGCTACCCTGCCTTACCTACGTTGCCTCATCTACTTTACCTCTGCTACCTTGCCTCAGCTACCATGCCTTACCTACCTTGCCTCAACTACCTTGCCTCACCTACCTTGCCTCACCTACCTTGCCTGACCTACCTTGCCTCACCTACTTTACCTCAGCTACCTTGCCTCACCTACCTTACCCCACCTACCTTGCCTCACCTACGTTGCCTCACCTACCTTGCCCTACCTACCTTGCCTTACCTACCTTCCCTCACCTACCTTGCCTTACCTACTTTGCCTCACCTACCTTGCCTCAGCTACCCTGCCTTACCTACCTTGCCTCACATAACTTGCCTCACCTACGTTGCCTCACCCACCTTGCCTCACCTACCTTGCCTCACCTACCTTACCCCACCTACCTTGCCTCACCTACGTTGCCTCACCCACCTTGCCTCACCTACCTTACCCCACCCACCTTGCCAAACCTACCTTGCCTCACCTACCTTACCCCACCTACCTTGCATCACCTACCTTGCCTCACCTACCTTGCCTCATCTACTTTACCTCAGCTACCTTGCCTCACCTACCTTACCCCACCAACCTTGCCTCACCTACGTTGCCTCACCTAACTTGCCCTACCTACTTTGCCTTACCTACCTTCCCTCACCTACCTTGCCAAACCTACCTTGCCTTACCTACTTTGCCTCACCTACCTTGCCTCAGCTACCCTGCCTTACCTACTTTGCCTCACCTAACTTGCCTCACCTACGTTGCCCCACCCACCTTGCCTCACCTACCTTGCCTCACCTACCTTACCCCACCTACCTTGCCTCACCTACGTTGCCTCACCCACCTTGCCTCACCTACCTTGCCTCACCTACCTTACCCCATCCACCTTGCCTCACCTACCTTGCCTCACCTACCTTACCCCACCTACCCTGCCTCACCTACCTTGCCTCACCTACCTTGCCTCACCTACTTGACCTCAGCTACCTTGCCTCACCTACCTTACCCCACCTACCTTGCCTCACCTACGTTGCCTCACCTACCTTGCCCTACCTACCTTGCCTTACCTACTTTGCCTCACCTACCTTGCCTCACCTAACTTGCCTCACCTACGTTGCCTCACCCACCTTGCCTCACCTACCTTTCCTCCCCTACGATGCCTCACCTACCTTGTCTCACCCACCTTGCCTCAGCTACCTTGGCTTACCTACCTTGCCTCACCTACGTTGCCTCAGCTACTTTGCCTCACCTACCTTGACTCAACTACGTTGCCGCACCTACCTTGCCTGACCTACCTTGCTTCAGCTACCTTAATCACCTACCTTCCCTCAGCTACCTTACCTTACCTACCTTGCCTTACCTACCTTGCCTCAGCTACCTTGCCTCACGTACCTTGCCTCAGCTACCTTGCCTCACCTACCTTACCTCACCTACGTTGCCTCATTTACGTTGCCTCAGCTACCTTGCCTCACCTACTTTACCTCACCTACGTTGCCGCACCTACCTTGCCTGACCTACCTTGCTTCAGCTACCTTAATCACCTACCTTCCCTCAGCTACCTTACCTTACCTACCTTCCCTCAGCTACCTTGCGTTACCTACCTTGCTTCAGCTACCTTGCCTCACCTACCTTTCCTCACCTACGTTGCCTCACCTACCTTGCCTCAGCTACCTTGCCTTACCTCCTTGCTTCAGCTACCTTGCCTTACCTACCTTACCTCAGCTACCTTGCCTTACCTACCTTGCCTTACCTACCTTGCTTCAGCTACCTTGCCTTACCTACCTTACCTCACCTACCTTACCTTACCTACCTTGCCTTACCTACCTTGCCTCAGCTACCTTGCCTTACCTACCTTACCTCAGCTATCTTGCCTTACCTGCCTTCCCTCAGCTACCTTACCTTACCTGCCTCCCCTCAGCTACCTTACCTTACCTACCTTGCCTTACCTACTTTGTCTCAGCTACCTTACCTTACCTACCTTGCCTTACCTACCTTACCTCACCTACCTTACCTAACCTGCCTTCCCTCAGCTACCTTACCGTACCTACCTTGCCTTACATACTTTGCCTCAGCTACCTTGCATTACCTACCTTCCCTCAGCTACCTTACCTTACCTAACTTCCCTCAGCTACCTTGCCTTACCCACTTTGCCTCAGCTACCTTGCCTTGGCTACCTTACCTACCCTGCCTTACCTAACTTACGTCAGCTACCTTGCCTTACCCACTTTGCCTCAGCTACCTTGCCTTACCTACCTTACCTCAGCTACCTTGCCTTACCTACGTTCGCTCAGCTACCTTACCTTACCTACCTTACCTCACCTACCTTCCCTCAGCTCCCTTACCTTACCTACCCTGCCTTACCTAACTTGCGTCAGCTACCTTGCCTCACCTACCATCCCTCAGCTACCTTACTTTACCTACCTTGCCTTACCTACCTTTCCTCAGCTACCTTGCCTTACCTTCCTTGCCTTACCTACCTTACCTCAGCTACCTTGCCTTAGCTTCCTTGCCTTACCTACCTTGCCTCACCTACTTTACCTCACCTACTTTACCTCACCTACCTTGCCTCACCTACGTTGCCTCACCTACCTTGCCTCACCTATTTTACCTCACCTACGTTGCCTCACCTACTTTACCTCACCTACTTTGCCTCACCTACTTTACCTCACCTACGTTGCCTCATCTATTTTACCTCACCTACGTTGCCTCACCTACTTTGAGTCACCTACGTTGCCTCACCTACTTTACCTCACCTAATTTACCTCAATTAATTTACCTCACCTGCGTTGCCTCACCTACTTTACCTCACCTACTTTACCTCACCTACCTTGCCATACCTACGTTGCATCACCTACTTTACCTCACCTACTTTACCTCACCTACCTTACCTCACCTACTTTACCACACCTACGTTGCCTCACCTACTGTACCTCAGCTACTTTGCCTTACCTACCTTGCCTCACCTACTTTACCTCACTTACGCTGCCTCACCTACTTTACCTCACCTAGCTTACCTCACCTACCTTACCTCACCTACTTTACCTCACCTACGTTGCCTCACCTACTTTACCTCACCTACTTTACCCTACCTACCTTGCCTCACCTACTTTACCTCACCTACGTTGCCTCACCTACTTTACCTCACCTACTTTACCTCACCTACCTTACCTCACCTACTTTACCTCACCTACGTGGCCTCACCTACTTTACCTCACCTACTTTACCTTACCTACCTTGCCTCACCTACTTTACCTCACCTGCTTGCCTCACCTACTTTACCTCACCTACGTTGCCTCACCTATTTTACCTCACCTACGTTGCCTCACCTACTTTACCTAACCTACGTTGCCTCACCTACTTTACCTCCCCTAGTTTACCTCACCTAATTTACCTCACCTACGTTGCCTCACCTACTTTACCTCACCTACTTTACCTCACCTACCTTGCCTCACCTACATTACCTCACCTACTTTACCTCACCTACCTTACCTCACCTACCTTGCCTCACCTACTTTACCTCACCTACGTTGCCTCAACTACTTTACCTCACCTACCTTACCTCACCTACTTTACCTCACCTACGTTGCCTCACCTACCTTGCCTCACCTACTTTACCTCACCTAATTTACCTCACCTACGTTGCCTCACCTACTTTAACTCACCTGCCTTGCCTCACCTACTTTACCTCACCTTCCTTGCCTCACCTACTTTACCTCACCTACCTTGCCTCACCTATTTTACCCACCTACGTTGCCTCACCTACTTTACCTCACCTACGTTGCCTCACCTACTTTACCTCACCTACGTTGCCTCATCTACTTCACCTCAGCTACTTTACCTCACCTACGTTGCCTCACCTACGTTGCCTCACCTACTTTACCTCACCTACGTTGCCTCACCTACTTTACCTCTCCTACCTTGCCTCACCTACGTTGCCTCACCTACCTTACCTTACCTACGTTGCCACACATACTTTACCTCAGCTACTTTACCTCACCTACCTTGCCTCACCTACGTTGCCTCACCTACTTTACCTCAGCTACTTTACCTCACCTACCTTGCCTAACCTACGTTGCCTCACCTACGTTACCTCACCTACTTTACCTCACCTACCTTGCCTCACCTACGTTGCCTCACCTACCTTGCCTCCCCTTTTTTACCTCACCTACGTTGCCTCACCTACTTTACCTCACCTACCTTGCCTCACCTACGTTGCCTCACCTACTTTACCTCACCTACTTTACCTCACCTACCTTGCCTCACCTACGTTGCCTCACCTACCTTGCCTCACCTATTTTACCTCACCTACTTTGCCTCACCTACTTTACCTCACCTACGTTGCCTCACCTACTTTACCTCACCTACCTTGCCTCACCTACCTTTACTCACCTACCTTACCTCACCTACCTTGCCTCACCTACCTTACCTCACCTACCTTGTCTCACCTACCCTGCTTCACCTACCTTGCCTCACCTACCTTACCTCACCTACCTTGCCTCACCTAGCTTACCTCAACTACCTTACCTCACCTACCTTACCTCACCTACCTTGCCTCTCCTACGTTGCCTCACCTACCTTGTCTCACCTACCTTACCTCAACTACCTTGCCTCACCTACGTTGCCTCACCTACCTTGTCTCACCTACCTTACCTCACCTACATTGCCTCACCTACGTTGCCTCACCTACCTTCTCTCACCTACCTTGTCTCACCTACCTTACCTCACCTACCTTGCTTCACCTACCTTGCCTCACTTACCTTACCTCACCTACCTTGTCTCACCTACTTTACCTCACCTACCTTACCTCACCTACCTTACCTCACCTACCTTGCCTCACCTACCTTACCTCACCTACCTTACCTCACCTACCTTGTCTCACCTACCTTGCCTCACCTACCTTACCTCACCTACCTTACCTCACCTACCTTGCCTCACCTACCTTACCTCACCTACCTTGCCTCACCTACCTTACCTCAGCTACCTTGCCTCACCTACCTTACCTCACCTACCTTGTCTCACCTACCTTGTCTCACCTACCTTACCTCACCTACCTTGTCTCACCTACCTTGTCTCACCAACCTTACCTCACCTACCTTGCCTGACCTACCTTGTCTCACCTACTTTACCTCACCTACCTTACCTCACCTACCTTACCTCACCTACTTTACCTCACCTACCTTACCTCACCTACCTTACCTCACCTACCTTACCTCACCTACTTTACCTCACCTACGTTGCCGCACCTACTTTACCTCACCTACTCTACTTCACCTACGTTGCCGCACCTACTTTACCTCACCTACCTTGCCTCACCTACCTTATCTCACCTACCTTGTCTCACCTCCCTTACCTCACCTACCATGTCTCACCTACCTTGTCTCAGCTACCTTACCTCACCTACCTTGTCTCACCTACCTTGTCTCACCTACCTTACCTCACCTACCTTGTCTCACCTACCTTACCTCACCTACCTTACCTCACCTACCTTACCTCACCTACCGTGTCTCACCTACCTTACCTCACCTACCTTACCTCACCTACCTTACCTCACTTACCTTACCTCACCTACCTTACCTCACCTACCTTGTCTCACCTACCTTACCTCACCTACCTTACCTCACCTACCTTACCTCACCTACCTTGTCTCACCTACCTTACCTCACCTACCTTACCTCACCTACCTTACCTCACCTACCTTACCTCACCTACCTTACCTCACCTACCTTACCTCAGCTACCGTGTCTCACCTACCTTACCTCACCCACCCTGCCTCACCTACCTTGCCGCACCTACTTTACCTCACCTACCTTACCTCACCTACCTTACCTCACCTACCTTACCTCACCTACCTTTCCTCACCTACGTTGCCGCACCTACTTTACCTCACCTACCTTACCTCACCTACCTTGCCTCACCTACCTTTCCTCACCTTCGTTGCCGCACCTACTTTACCTCACTTACCTTGCCTCACCTACCTTGCCTCACCTACCTTGCCGCACCTACTTTACCTCACCTACCTTACCTCACCTACCTTGCCTCACCTACTTTACCTCACCTACCTTACCTCACCTACGTTGCCGCACCTACTTTACCTCACCTACTTTACCTCACCTACCTTGCCTCAACTGCCTTGCCGCACCTACTTTTTCCTCACCTACTATACCTCACCTACGTTGCCGCAACTACTTTACCTCACCTACCTTGCCTCACCTACCTTGCCGCACCTACTTTACCTCACCTACTTTACCTCACCTACCTTGCCTCAACTACCTTGCCGCACCTACTTTGCCTCACCTACTATTACTCACCTACGTTGCCGCACCTACTTTACCTCACCTACCTTGCCTCACCTACCTTACCTCACCTACTTTACCTCACCTACCTTGCCTCACCTACTTTACCTCACCTACTTCACCTCACCTACTTTACCTCACCTACCTTACCTCACCTACCTTGCCTCACCTACTTTACCTCACCTACTTTACCTCACCTACCTTACCGCACCTACTTTACCTCACCTACTTTACCTCACCTACCTTACGTCACCTACTTTACCTCACCTACTTTACCTCACCTACCTTACCTCACCTACCTTGCCTCACCTACCTTACCTCACCTACCTTGCCTCACCTACCTTGCCTCATCTACGTTGCCGCACCTACTTTACCTCACCTAGTTTACCTCACCTACGTTGCCGTACCTACTTTACCTCACCTACTTTACCTCACCTACGTTGCCGCACCTACTTTACCTCACCTACTTTACCTCACCTACCTTACCTAACCTACCTTGCCTCACCTACCTTACCTCACCTACCTTGCCTCACCTACCTTGCCTCACCTACGTTGCCGCACCTACTTTACCTCACCTAGTTTACCTCACCTACGTTGCCGCACCTACTTTACCTTACCTACTTTACCTCACCTACGTTGCCTCACCTACTTTACCTCACCTACTTTACCTCACCTACGTTACCTCACCTACGTTACCTCACCTACTTTACCTCACCTACGTTGCCGCACCTACTTTACCTCACCTACTTTACCTCACCTACTTTATCTCACCTACTTTACCTCACCTACTTTACCTCACCTACCTTGCCTCACCTACCTTGCCTCACCTACTTTACCTCACCTACGTTGCCGCACCTACTTTACCTCACCTACTTTACCTCACCTACGTTGCCGCACCTACTTTACCTCACCTACTTTACCTCACCTACGTTGCCGCACCTACTTTACCTCACCTACTTTACCTCACCTACGTTGCCGCACCTACTTTACCTCACCTACGTTACCTCACCTACTTTACCTCACCTACCTTACCTCACCTACCTTGCCTCTCCTACGTTGCCTCACCTACCTTGTCTCACCTACCTTACCTCAACTACCTTGCCTCACCTACGTTGCCTCACCTACCTTGTCTCACCTACCTTGTCTCACCTACCTTACCTCACCTACCTTGCCTCACCTACGTTGCCTCACCTACCTTCTCTCACCTACCTTGTCTCACCTACCTTACCTCACCTACCTTGCCGCACCTACTTTACCTCACCTACCTTACCTCACCTACCTTGCCTCACCTACTTTACCTCACCTACCTTACCTCACCTAGGTTGCCGCACCTACTTTACCTCACCTACTTTACCTCACCTACCTTGCCTCAACTACCTTGCCGCACCTACTTTGCCTCACCTACTATACCTCACCTACGTTGCCGCACCTACTTTACCTCACCTACCTTGCCTCACCTACCTTACCTCACCTACCTTACCTCACCTACTTTGCCTCACCTACTTTACCTCACCTACTTTACCTCACCTACCTTGTCTCACCTACATTACCTCACCTACCTTGCCTCACCTACTTTGCCTCACTTACTTTACCTCACCTACTTTACCTCACCTACCTTACCTCACCTACTTTACCTCACCTACTTTACCTCACCTACCTTACCTCACCTACCTTGCCTCACCTACTTTACCTCACCTACTTTACCTCACCTACCTTACCGCACCTACTTTACCTCACCTACTTTACCTCACCTACCTTACGTCACCTACTTTACCTCACCTACTTTACCTCACCTACCTTACCTCACCTACCTTGCCTCACCTACCTTACCTCACCTACCTTGCCTCACCTACCTTGCCTCACCTACCTTACCTCACCTACCTTGCCTCACCTACCTTGCCTCACCTACGTTGCCGCACCTACTTTACCTCACCTAGCTTACCTCACCTACGTTGCCGCACCTACTTTACCTCACCTACTTTACCTCACCTACGTTGCCGCACCTACTTTACCTCACCTACTTTACCTCACCTACCTTACCTAACCTACCTTGCCTCACCTACCTTACCTCACCTACCTTGCCTCACCTACCTTGCCTCACCTACGTTGCCGCACCTACTTTACCTCACCTAGCTTACCTCACCTACGTTGCCGCACCTACTTTACCTCACCTACTTTACCTCACCTACGTTGCCTCACCTACTTTACCTCACCTACCTTACCTCACCTACGTTACCTCACCTACGTTACCTCACCTACTTTACCTCACCTACGTTGCCGCACCTACTTTACCTCACCTACTTTACCTCACCTACTTTATCTCACCTACTTTACCTCACCTACTTTACCTCACCTACCTTGCCTCACCTACCTTGCCTCACCTACTTTACCTCACCTACGTTGCCGCACCTACTTTACCTCACCTACTTTACCTCACCTACGTTGCCGCACCTACTTTACCTCACCTACTTTACCTCACCTACGTTGCCGCACCTACTTTACCTCACCTACTTTACCTCACCTACGTTGCCGCACCTACTTTACCTCACCTACGTTACCTCACCTACTTTACCTCACCTACCTTACCTCACCTACCTTGCCTCTCCTACGTTGCTCACCTACCTTGTCTCACCTACCTTACCTCAACTACCTTGCCTCACCTACGTTGCCTCACCTACCTTGTCTCACCTACCTTGTCTCACCTACCATACCTCACCTACCTTGCCTCACCTACGTTGCCTCACCTACCTTCTCTCACCCACCTTGTCTCACCTACCTTACCTCACCTACCTTGCCGCACCTACTTTACCTCACCTACCTTACCTCACCTACCTTGCCTCACCTACTTTACCTCACCTACCTTACCTCACCTAGGTTGCCGCACCTACTTTACCTCACCTACTTTACCTCACCTACCTTGCCTCAACTACCTTGCCGCACCTACTTTGCCTCACCTACTATACCTCACCTACGTTGCCGCACCTACTTTACCTCACCTACCTTGCCTCACCTACCTTACCTCACCTACCTTACCTCACCTACTTTGCCTCACCTACTTTACCTCACCTACTTTACCTCACCCACCTTGTCTCACCTACATTACCTCACCTACCTTGCCTCACCTACTTTGCCTCACTTACTTTACCTCACCTACTTTACCTCACCTACCTTACCTCACCTACTTTACCTCACCTACTTTACCTCACCTACTTTACCTCACCTACCTTGCCTCACCTACTTTACCTCACCTACTTCACCTCACCTACTTTACCTCACCTACCTTACCTCACCTACCTTGCCTCACCTACTTTACCTCACCTACTTTACCTCACCTACCTTACCGCACCTACTTTACCTCACCTACTTTACCTCACCTACCTTACGTCACCTACTTTACCTCACCTACTTTACCTCACCTACCTTACCTCACCTACCTTGCCTCACCTACCTTACATCACCTACATTGCCTCACCTACCCTGCGTCACCTACGTTGCCGCACCTACTTTACCTCACCTAGTTTACCTCACCTACGTTGCCGCACCTACTTTACCTCACCTACTTTACCTCACCTACCTTACCTCACCTACCTTACCTCACCTACCTTACCTCACCTACCTTGTCTCACCTACCTTACCTCACCTACCTTACCTCACCTACTTTACCTCACCTACTTTACCTCACCTACTTTACCTCACCTACCTTACATCACCTACTTTACCTCACCTACTTTACCTCACCTACTTTACCTCACCTACCTTGCCTCACCTACTTTACCTCACCTACTTCACCTCACCTACTTTACCTCACCTACCTTACTTCACCTACCTTGGCTCACCTACTTTACCTCACCTACTTTACCTCACCTACCTTACCGCACCTACTTTACCTCACCTACTTTACCTCACCTACCTTACGTCACCTACTTTACCTCACCTACTTTACCTCACCTACCTTACCTCACCTACCTTGCCTCACCTACCTTACATCACCTACATTGCCTCACCTACCCTGCGTCACCTACGTTGCCGCACCTACTTTACCTCACCTAGTTTACCTCACCTACGTTGCCGCACCTACTTTACCTCACCTACTTTACCTCACCTACCTTACCTCACCTACCTTACCTCACCTACCTTACCTCACCTACCTTGTCTCACCTACCATACCTCACCTACCTTACCTCACCTACCTTACCTCACCTACCTTACCTCACCTACCTTACCTCAGCTACCGTTTCTCACCTACCTTACCTCACCTACCCTGCCTCACCTACGTTGCCGCACCTACTTTACTTCACCTACTTTACCTCACCTACCTTACCTAACCTACCTTGCCTCACCTACCTTACCTCACCTACCTTGCCTCACCTACCTTGCCTCACCTACGTTGCCGCACCTACTTTACCTCACCTAGTTTACCTCACCTACGTTGCCGCACCTACTTTAACTCACCTACTTTACCTCACCTACGTTGCCGCACCTACTTTACCTCACCTACTTTACTTCACCTACGTTACCTCACCTACGTTACCTCACCTACTTTACCTCACCTACGTTGCCGCACCTACTTTACCTCACCTACTTTACCTCACCTACTTTACCTCACCTACCTTGCCTCACCTACCTTGCCTCACCTACCCTTCCTCACCTACTTTACCTCACCTACGTTGCCGCACCTACTTTACCCCACCTACTTTACCTCACCTACGTTGCCGCACCTACTTTACCTCACCTACTTTACCTCACCTACGTTGCCGCACCTGCTTTACCTCACCTACTTTACCTCACCTACGTTGTCGCACCTACTTTACCTCACCAACTTTACCTCACCTACTTTACCTCACCTACTTTACCTCACCTACCTTGCCTCACCTACCTTGCCTCACCTACCTTGCCTCACCTACGTTGCCGCACCTACTTTACCTCACCTACTTTACCTCACCTACGTTGCCGCACCTACTTTACCTCACCTACGTTACCTCACCTACTTTACCTCACCTACGTTGCCGCACCTACTTTACCTCAACTACGTTCCCGCGCCTACTTTACCTCACCTATGTTGCCGCACCTACTTTACCCCACCTTCGTTGCCGCACCTACTTTACCTCACCTGCTTTACCTCTCCTACGTTGCCGCACCTACTTTACCTCACCTACGTTGCCGCACCTACTTTACCTCACCTACTTTACCTCACCTACGTTGCCGCACCTACTTTACCTCACCTACGTTGCCGCACCTACTTTACCTCACCTACTTGGCCTCACCTACGTTGCCGCACCTACTTTACCTCACCTACGTTGCCGCACCTACGTTACCTCACCTACTTTACCTCACCTACTTTACCTCACCTACGTTGCCGCACCTACTTTACCTCACCTACGTTGCCGCACCTACTTTACCTCACCTACGTTGCCGCACCTACTTTACCTCACCTAGCTTGCCTCACCTACTTTACCTCACCTACTTTACCTCACCTACGTTACCTCACCTACTTTACCTCACCTACGTTGCCGCACCTACCTTACGTCACCTACGTTACCTCACCTACTTTACCTCACCTACCTTACCTCACCTACTTTGCCGCACCTACTTTACCTCACTTACCTTGCCTCACCTAGTGTACCTCACCTACTTTACCTCACCTACCTTACCTCACCTACTTTGTCTCACCTACGTTGCCGCACCTACTTTACCTCACCTTCCTTGCCTCACCTACTTTGTCTCACCTACGTTGCCGCACCTACTTTACCTCACCTACCTTGCCTCACCTACTTTGTCTCACCTACGTTGCCGCACCTACTTTACCTCACCTACCTTACCTCACCTACTTTGTCTCACCTACGTTGCCGCACCTACTTTACCTCACCTACCTTGCCTCACCTACTTTGTCTCACCTACGTTGCCGCAACTACTTTACCTCACCTACCTTACCTCACCTACTTTGTCTCACCTACGTTGCCGCACCTACTTTACCTCACCTACCTTGCCTCACCTACTTTGTCTCACCTACGTTGCCGCACCTACTTTACCTCACCTACTGTGTCTCACCTACGTTACCTCACCTACTTTACCTCACCTACCTTACCTCACCTACTTTGTCTCACCTACGTTGCCGCACCTACTTTACCTCACCTACCTTGCCTCACCTACTTTACCTCACCTACTTTACCTCACCTACCTTACCTCACCTACTTTGCCGCACCTACTTTGCCTCACCTACTCTACCTCACCTACCTTACCTCACCTACCTTGCCTCACCTACTTTACCTCACCTACTTTACCTCACCTACTTCACCTCACCTACTTTACCTCACCTACCTTACTTCACCTACCTTGGCTCACCTACTTTACCTCACCTACTTTACCTCACCTACCTTACCGCACCTACTTTACCTCACCTACTTTACCTCACCTACCTTACGTCACCTACTTTACCTCACCTACTTTACCTCACCTACCTTACCTCACCTACCTTGCCTCACCTACCTTACATCACCTACATTGCCTCACCTACCCTGCGTCACCTACGTTGCCGCACCTACTTTACCTCACCTAGTTTACCTCACCTACGTTGCCGCACCTACTTTACCTCACCTACTTTACCTCACCTACCTTACCTCACCTACCTTACCTCACCTACCTTACCTCACCTACCTTGTCTCACCTACCATACCTCACCTACCTTACCTCACCTACCTTACCTCACCTACCTTACCTCACCTACCTTACCTCAGCTACCGTTTCTCACCTACCTTACCTCACCTACCCTGCCTCACCTACGTTGCCGCACCTACTTTACTTCACCTACTTTACCTCACCTACCTTACCTAACCTACCTTGCCTCACCTACCTTACCTCACCTACCTTGCCTCACCTACCTTGCCTCACCTACGTTGCCGCACCTACTTTACCTCACCTAGTTTACCTCACCTACGTTGCCGCACCTACTTTAACTCACCTACTTTACCTCACCTACGTTGCCGCACCTACTTTACCTCACCTACTTTACTTCACCTACGTTACCTCACCTACGTTACCTCACCTACTTTACCTCACCTACGTTGCCGCACCTACTTTACCTCACCTACTTTACCTCACCTACTTTACCTCACCTACCTTGCCTCACCTACCTTGCCTCACCTACCCTTCCTCACCTACTTTACCTCACCTACGTTGCCGCACCTACTTTACCCCACCTACTTTACCTCACCTACGTTGCCGCACCTACTTTACCTCACCTACTTTACCTCACCTACGTTGCCGCACCTGCTTTACCTCACCTACTTTACCTCACCTACGTTGTCGCACCTACTTTACCTCACCAACTTTACCTCACCTACTTTACCTCACCTACTTTACCTCACCTACCTTGCCTCACCTACCTTGCCTCACCTACCTTGCCTCACCTACGTTGCCGCACCTACTTTACCTCACCTACTTTACCTCACCTACGTTGCCGCACCTACTTTACCTCACCTACGTTACCTCACCTACTTTACCTCACCTACGTTGCCGCACCTACTTTACCTCAACTACGTTCCCGCGCCTACTTTACCTCACCTATGTTGCCGCACCTACTTTACCCCACCTTCGTTGCCGCACCTACTTTACCTCACCTGCTTTACCTCTCCTACGTTGCCGCACCTACTTTACCTCACCTACGTTGCCGCACCTACTTTACCTCACCTACTTTACCTCACCTACGTTGCCGCACCTACTTTACCTCACCTACGTTGCCGCACCTACTTTACCTCACCTACTTGGCCTCACCTACGTTGCCGCACCTACTTTACCTCACCTACGTTGCCGCACCTACGTTACCTCACCTACTTTACCTCACCTACTTTACCTCACCTACGTTGCCGCACCTACTTTACCTCACCTACGTTGCCGCACCTACTTTACCTCACCTACGTTGCCGCACCTACTTTACCTCACCTAGCTTGCCTCACCTACTTTACCTCACCTACTTTACCTCACCTACGTTACCTCACCTACTTTACCTCACCTACGTTGCCGCACCTACCTTACGTCACCTACGTTACCTCACCTACTTTACCTCACCTACCTTACCTCACCTACTTTGCCGCACCTACTTTACCTCACTTACCTTGCCTCACCTAGTGTACCTCACCTACTTTACCTCACCTACCTTACCTCACCTACTTTGTCTCACCTATGTTGCCGCACCTACTTTACCTCACCTTCCTTGCCTCACCTACTTTGTCTCACCTACGTTGCCGCACCTACTTTACCTCACCTACCTTGCCTCACCTACTTTGTCTCACCTACGTTGCCGCACCTACTTTACCTCACCTACCTTACCTCACCTACTTTGTCTCACCTACGTTGCCGCACCTACTTTACCTCACCTACCTTGCCTCACCTACTTTGTCTCACCTACGTTGCCGCACCTACTTTACCTCACCTACCTTACCTCACCTACTTTGTCTCACCTACGTTGCCGCACCTACTTTACCTCACCTACCTTGCCTCACCTACTTTGTCTCACCTACGTTGCCGCACCTACTTTACCTCACCTACTGTGTCTCACCTACGTTACCTCACCTACTTTACCTCACCTACCTTACCTCACCTACTTTGTCTCACCTACGTTGCCGCACCTACTTTACCTCACCTACCTTGCCTCACCTACTTTACCTCACCTACTTTACCTCACCTACCTTACCTCACCTACTTTGCCGCACCTACTTTGCCTCACCTACTCTACCTCACCTACCTTACCTCACGTACCTTACCTCACCTACCTTGCCTCACCTACTTTACCTCACCTACTTTACCTCACCTACCTTACCTCACCTACTTTGCCGCACCTACTTTACCTCACCCACTTTACCTCACCTACCTTGCCTCACCTACTTTACCTCACCTACTTTACCTCACCTACCTTACCTCACCTACCTTACCTCACCTACCTTGCCTCACCTACGATGCCTCACCTACCTTGGCTCACCTACCTTGTCTCACCTACCTTACCTCACCTACCATGCCTCACCTACGTTGCCTCACCTACCTTCTCTCACCTACCTTGTCTCACCTACCTTGTCTCACCTACCTTACCTCACCTACCTTGCTTCAATTACCTTTCCTCACTTACCTTACCTCACCTACCTTGTCTCACCTACTTTACCTCACCTACCTTACCTCACCTACATTACCTCACCTACCTTGCCTCACCTACCTTACCTCACCTACCTTACCTCACCTACCTTGTCTCACCTACCTTGCCTCACCTACCTTACCTCACCTACCTTACCTCACCTACCTTACCTCATTGCCTTGCCTCACCTACCTTACCTCACCTACCTTATCTCACCTACCTTACCTCAGCTACCTTACCTCACCTACCTTACCTCAGCTACCTTGTCTCACCTACCTTGTCTCACCTACCTTACCTCACCTACCTTGCCTCATCTACCTTGTCTCACCTACTTTACCTCACCTACCTTACCTCACCTACCTTACCTCACCTACCTTACCTCACCTACCTTACCTCACCTACCTTACCTCACCTACCTTACCTCACCTACTTGACCTCACCTACGTTACCTCACCTACGTTGCCGCACCTACTTTACCTCACCTACTCTACCTCACCTACGTTGCCGCACCTACTTTACCTCACCTACCTTGCCTCACCTACCTTACCTCACCTACCTTGTCTCACCTACCTTACCTCACCTACCATGTCTCACCTACCTTGTCTCACCTACCTTACCTCACCTACCTTGTCTCACCTACCTTGTCTCACCTACCTTACCTCACCTACCTGGTCTCACCTACCTTACCTCACCTACCGTGTCTCACCTACCTTACCTCACCTACCTTACCTCACCTACCTTACCTCACCTACCTTACCTCACCTACCTTACCTCACCTACCTTGTCTCACCTACCTTACCTCACCTACCTTACCTCACCTACCTTAATTCACCTACCTTACCTCACCTACCTTACCTCACCTACCTTGTCTCACCTACCTTACCTCACCTACCTTACCTCACTTACCTTACCTCACCTACCTTACCTCACCTACCTTACCTCACCTACCTTGCCGCACCTACTTTACCTCACCTACCTTACCTCACCTACTTTGCTGCACCTACTTTACCTCACCTACCTTGCCTCACCTACTTTGCCGTACCTACTTTGCCTCACCTACTTTGCCACACCTACCTTACCTCACCTACCTTACCTCACCTACCTTGCCTCACCTACTTTAGCTCACCTACTTTACCTCACCTACCTTACCTCACCTACTTTGCCGCACCTACTTTACCTCACCCACTTTACCTCACCTACCTTGCCTCACCTACTTTACCTCACCTACTTTACCTCACCTACCTTACCTCACCTACCATGCCTCACCTACCGTGTCTCACCTACCTTACCTCACCTACCTTACCTCACCTACCTTACCTCACCTACCTTACCTCACCTACCTTGTCTCACCTACCTTACCTCACCTACCTTACCTCACCTACCTTAATTCACCTACCTTACCTCACCTACCTTACCTCACCTACTTCACCTCACCTACCTTAACTCACCTACTTTACCTTACCTACTTTACCTCACCTACCTTACCTCACCTACTTTGTCTCACCTACGTTGCCGCACCTACTTTACCTCACCTACCTTGCCTCACCTACTTTACCTCACCTACTTTACCTCACCTACCTTACCTCACCTACTTTGCCGTACCTACTTTGCCTCACCTACTTTGCCACACCTACCTTACCTCACCTACCTTACCTCACCTACCTTGCCTCACCTACTTTAGCTCACCTACTTTACCTCACCTACCTTACCTCACCTACTTTGCCGCACCTACTTTACCTCACCCACTTTACCTCACCTACCTTGCCTCACCTACTTTACCTCACCTACTTTACCTCACCTACCTTACCTCTCCTACCTTGCCTCACCTACGATGCCTCACCTACCTTGTCTCACCTACCTTGTCTCACCTACCTTACCTCACCTACCATGCCTCACCTACGATGCCTCACCTACCTTCTCTCACCTACCTTGTCTCACCTACCTTACCTCACCTACCTTGCCTCACTTACCTTACCTCACCTACCTTGTCTCACCTACTTTACCTCACCTACCTTACCTCACCTACATTACCTCACCTACCTTGCCTCACCTACCTTACCTCACCTACCTTACCTCACCTACCTTGTCTCACCTACCTTGCCTCACCTACCTTACCTCACCTACCTTACCTCACCTACCTTACCTCATGTACCTTGCCTCACCTACCTTACCTCACCTACCTTATCTCACCTACCTTACCTCAGCTACCTTGCCTCACCTACCTTACCTCACCTACCTTGTCTCACCTACCTTGTCTCACCTACCTTACTTCAACTACCTTGCCTCACCCACCTTGTCTCACCTACTTTACCTCACCTACCTTACCTCACGTCCCTTACCTCACCTACCTTGCCTCACCTACCTTACCTCAGCTACCTTTTCTCACCTACCTTGTCTCACCTACTTTACCTCACCTACCTTACCTCACCTACCTGACCTCACCTACCTTACCTCACCTACCTTATCTCACCTACCTTACCTCACCTACCTTACCTCACCTACTTTACCTCACCTACGTTACCTCACCTACGTTGCCGCACCTACTTTACCTCACCTACTCTACCTCACCTACGTTGCCGCACCTACTTTACCTCACCTACCTTGCCTCACCTACCTTGCCTCACCTACCATGTCTCACCTACCTTACCTCACCTACCATGTCTCACCTACCTTGTCTCACCTACCTTACCTCACCTACCTTGTCTCACCTACCTTGTCTCACCTACCTTACCTCACCTACCTTGTCTCACCTACCTTACCTCACCTACCTTACCTCACCTACCTTACCTCACCTACCGTGTCTCACCTACCTTACCTCACCTACCTTACCTCACCTACCTTACCACACCTACCTTACCTCACCTACCTTACCTCACCTACCTTGTCTCACCTACCTTACCTCACCTACCTTACCTCACCTACCTTACCTCACCTACCTTACCTCACCTACCTTACCTCACCTACCTTGCCGCACCTACTTTACCTCACCTACCTTTCCTCACCTACGTTGCCGCACCTACTTTACCTCACCTACCTTACCTCACCTACCTTGCCTCACCTACCTTTCCTCACCTACGTTGCCGCACCTACTTTACCTCACTTACCTTACCTCACCTACCTTGCCTCACCTACCTTGCCGAACCTACTTTACCTCACCTACCTTACCTCACCTACCTTGCCTCACCTACTTTACCTCACCTACCTTACCTCACCTACGTTGCCGCACCTACTTTACCTCACCTACTTTACCTCACCTACCTTGCCTCAACTACCTTGCCGCACCTACTTTACCTCACCTACAATACCTCACCTACGTTGCCGCACCTACTTTACCTAACCTACTTTACCTCACCTACTATACCTCACCTACGTTGCCGCACCTACTTTGCCTCACCTACCTTACCTCACCTACCTTGCCTCACCTACTTTGCCTCACCTACTTTACCTCACCTACCTTTCCTCACCTACCTTGTCTCACCTACATTACCTCACCTACCTTGCCTCACCTACTTTGCCTCACCTACTTTACCTCACCTACTTTACCTCACCTACCTTACCTCACCTACTTTACCTCACCTACTTTACCTCACCTACTTTACATCACCTACCTTACCTCACCTACTTTACCTCACCTACTTTACCTTACCTACTTTACCTCACCTACCTTGCCTCACCTACTTTACCTCACCTACTTCACCTCACCTACTTCACCTCACCTACCTTACCTCACCTACCTTGCCTCACCTACTTTACCTCACCTACTTTACCTCACCTACCTTACCGCACCTACTTTACCTCACCTACTTTACCTCACCTACCTTACGTCACCTACTTTACCTCACCTACTTTACCTCACCTACCTTACCTCACCTACCTTGCCTCACCTACCTTACCTCACCTACCTTGCCTCACCTAACTTGCCTCACCTACCTTGCCTCACCTACGTTGCCGCACCTACTTTACCTCACCTAGTTTACCTCACCTACGTTGCCGCACCTACTTTACCTCACCTACTTTACCTCACCTACGTTGCCTCACCTACTTTACCTCACCTACTTTACCTCACCTACGTTACCTCACCTACGTTACCTCACCTACTTTACCTCACCTACGTTGCCGCACCTACTTTACCTCACCTACTTTACCTCACCTACTTTACCTCACCTACCTTGCCTCACCTACCTTGCCTCACCTACTTTACCTCACCTACGTTGCCGCACCTACTTTACCTCACCTACTTTACCTCACCTACGTTGCCGCACCTACTTTACCTCACCTACTTTACCTCACCTACGTTGCCGCACCTACTTTACCTCACCTACGTTACCTCACCTACTTTACCTCACCTACCTTACCTCACCTACCTTGCCTCTCCTACGTTGCCTCACCTACCTTGTCTCACCTACCTTACCTCAACTACCTTGCCTCACCTACGTTGCCTCACCTACCTTGTCTCACCTACCTTGTCTCACCTACCTTACCTCACCTACCTTGCCTCACCTACGTTGCCTCACCTACCTTCTCTCACCTACCTTGTCTCACCTACCTTACCTCACCTACCTTGCCGCACCTACTTTACCTCACCTACCTTACCTCACCTACCTTGCCTCACCTACTTTACCTCACCTACCTTACCTCACCTACGTTGCCGCACCTACTTTACCTCACCTACTTTACCTCACCTACCTTGCCTCAACTGCCTTGCCGCACCTACTTTACCTCACGTACTATACCTCACCTACGTTGCCGGAAATACTTTACCTCACCTACCTTGCCTCACCTACCTTGCCGCACCTACTTTACCTCACCTACTTTACCTCACCTACCTTGCCTCAACTACCTTGCCGCACCTACTTTGCCTCAACTACTATACCTCACCTACGTTGCCGCACCTACTTTACCTCACCTACCCAACCTCACCTACCTTACCTCACCTACCTTGCCTCACCTACTTTACCTCACCTACCTTACCTCACCTTCTTTACCTCACCTACCTTGCCTCACCTACTTTACCTCACCTACTTCACCTCACCTACTTTACCTCACCTACCTTACCTCACCTACCTTGCCTCACCTACTTTACCTCACCTACTTTACCTCACCTACCTTACCGCACCTACTTTACCTCACCTACTTTACCTCACCTACCTTACGTCACCTACTTTACCTCACCTACTTTACCTCACCTACCTTACCTCACCTACCTTGCCTCACCTACCTTACATCACCTACCTTACCTCACCTACCCTGCCTCACCTACGTTGCCGCACCTACTTTACCTCACCTAGTTTACCTCACCTACGTTGCCGCACCTACTTTACCTCACCTACTTTACCTCACCTACCTTACCTCACCTACCTTACCTCACCTACCTTACCTCACCTACCTTACCTCACCTACCTTGTCTCACCTACCTTACCTCACCTACCTTACCTCACCTACCTTACCTCACCTACCTTACCTCACCTACCTAGCTCACCTACCTTACCTCAGCTACCGTTTCTCACCTACCTTACCTCACCTACCCTGCCTCACCTACGTTGCCGCACCTACTTTACCTCACCTACTTTACCTCACCTACCTTACCTAACCTACCTTGCCTCACCTACCTTACCTCACCTACCTTGCCTCACCTACCTTGCCTCACCTACGTTCCCGCACCTACTTTACCTCACCTAGTTTACCTCACCTACGTTGCCGCACCTACTTTACCTCACCTACTTTACCTCACCTACGTTGCCGCACCTACTTTACCTCACCTACTTTACTTCACCTACGTTACCTCACCTACGTTACCTCACCTACTTTACCTCACCTACGTTGCCGCACCTACTTTACCTCACCTACTTTACCTCACCTACTTTACCTTACCTACCTTGCCTCACCTACCTTGCCTCACCTACCTTGCCTCACCTACTTTACCTCTCCTACGTTGCCGCACCTACGTTGCCGCACCTACTTTACCCCACCTACTTTACCTCACCTACGTTGCCGCACCTACTTTACCTCACCTACTTTACCTCACCTACGTTGCCGCACCTACTTTACCTCACCTACTTTACCTCACCTACTTTACCTCACCTACCTTGCCTCACCTACCTTGCCTCACCTACCTTGCCTCACCTACGTTGCCGCACCTACTTTACCCCACCTTCGTTGCCGCACCTACTTTACCTCACCTGCTTTACCTCACCTACGTTGCCGCACCTACTTTACCTCACCTACGTTGCCGCACCTACGTTACCTCAAATACTTTACCTCACCTACGTTGCTGCACCTACTTTAACTCACCTACGTTACCTCACCTTCTTTACCTCACCTACGTTGCCGCACCTACTTTACCTCACCTACTTTACCTCACCTACGTTGCCGCACCTACTTTACCTCACCTACGTTGCCGCACCTACTTTACCTCACCTACTTGGCCTCACCTACGTTGCCGCACCTACTTTACCTCACCTACGTTGCCGCACCTACGTTACCTCACCTACTTTACCTCACCTACTTTACCTCACCTACGTTGCCGCACCTACTTTACCTCACCTACGTTGCCGCACCTACTTTACCTCACCTACCTTGCCTCACCTACTTTACCTCACCTACTTTACCTCACCTACGTTACCTCACCTACTTTACCTCACCTACGTTGCCGCACCTACCTTACGTCACCTACGTTACCTCACCTACTTTACCTCACCTACCTTACCTCACCTACTTTACCTCACCTACCGTGTCTCACCTACCTTACCTCACCTACCTTACCTCACCTACCTTACCACACCTACCTTACCTCACCTACCTTACCTCACCTACCTTGTCTCACCTACCTTACCTCACCTACCTTACCTCACCTACCTTACCTCACCTACCTTACCTCACCTACCTTACCTCACCTACCTTGCCGCACCTACTTTACCTCACCTACCTTTCCTCACCTACGTTGCCGCACCTACTTTACCTCACCTACCTTACCTCACCTACCTTGCCTCACCTACCTTTCCTCACCTACGTTGCCGCACCTACTTTACCTCACTTACCTTACCTCACCTACCTTGCCTCACCTACCTTGCCGAACCTACTTTACCTCACCTACCTTACATCACCTACCTTACCTCACCTACCCTGCCTCACCTACGTTGCCGCACCTACTTTACCTCACCTAGTTTACCTCACCTACGTTGCCGCACCTACTTTACCTCACCTACTTTACCTCACCTACCTTACCTCACCTACCTTACCTCACCTACCTTACCTCACCTACCTTACCTCACCTACCTTGTCTCACCTACCTTACCTCACCTACCTTACCTCACCTACCTTACCTCACCTACCTTACCTCACCTACCTAGCTCACCTACCTTACCTCAGCTACCGTTTCTCACCTACCTTACCTCACCTACCCTGCCTCACCTACGTTGCCGCACCTACTTTACCTCACCTACTTTACCTCACCTACCTTACCTAACCTACCTTGCCTCACCTACCTTACCTCACCTACCTTGCCTCACCTACCTTGCCTCACCTACGTTCCCGCACCTACTTTACCTCACCTAGTTTACCTCACCTACGTTGCCGCACCTACTTTACCTCACCTACTTTACCTCACCTACGTTGCCGCACCTACTTTACCTCACCTACTTTACTTCACCTACGTTACCTCACCTACGTTACCTCACCTACTTTACCTCACCTACGTTGCCGCACCTACTTTACCTCACCTACTTTACCTCACCTACTTTACCTTACCTACCTTGCCTCACCTACCTTGCCTCACCTACCTTGCCTCACCTACTTTACCTCTCCTACGTTGCCGCACCTACGTTGCCGCACCTACTTTACCCCACCTACTTTACCTCACCTACGTTGCCGCACCTACTTTACCTCACCTACTTTACCTCACCTACGTTGCCGCACCTACTTTACCTCACCTACTTTACCTCACCTACTTTACCTCACCTACCTTGCCTCACCTACCTTGCCTCACCTACCTTGCCTCACCTACGTTGCCGCACCTACTTTACCCCACCTTCGTTGCCGCACCTACTTTACCTCACCTGCTTTACCTCACCTACGTTGCCGCACCTACTTTACCTCACCTACGTTGCCGCACCTACGTTACCTCAAATACTTTACCTCACCTACGTTGCTGCACCTACTTTAACTCACCTACGTTACCTCACCTTCTTTACCTCACCTACGTTGCCGCACCTACTTTACCTCACCTACTTTACCTCACCTACGTTGCCGCACCTACTTTACCTCACCTACGTTGCCGCACCTACTTTACCTCACCTACTTGGCCTCACCTACGTTGCCGCACCTACTTTACCTCACCTACGTTGCCGCACCTACGTTACCTCACCTACTTTACCTCACCTACTTTACCTCACCTACGTTGCCGCACCTACTTTACCTCACCTACGTTGCCGCACCTACTTTACCTCACCTACCTTGCCTCACCTACTTTACCTCACCTACTTTACCTCACCTACGTTACCTCACCTACTTTACCTCACCTACGTTGCCGCACCTACCTTACGTCACCTACGTTACCTCACCTACTTTACCTCACCTACCTTACCTCACCTACTTTACCTCACCTACCGTGTCTCACCTACCTTACCTCACCTACCTTACCTCACCTACCTTACCACACCTACCTTACCTCACCTACCTTACCTCACCTACCTTGTCTCACCTACCTTACCTCACCTACCTTACCTCACCTACCTTACCTCACCTACCTTACCTCACCTACCTTACCTCACCTACCTTGCCGCACCTACTTTACCTCACCTACCTTTCCTCACCTACGTTGCCGCACCTACTTTACCTCACCTACCTTACCTCACCTACCTTGCCTCACCTACCTTTCCTCACCTACGTTGCCGCACCTACTTTACCTCACTTACCTTACCTCACCTACCTTGCCTCACCTACCTTGCCGAACCTACTTTACCTCACCTACCTTACCTCACCTACCTTGCCTCACCTACTTTACCTCACCTACCTTACCTCACCTACGTTGCCGCACCTACTTTACCTCACCTACTTTACCTCACCTACCTTGCCTCAACTACCTTGCCGCACCTACTTTACCTCACCTACAATACCTCACCTACGTTGCCGCACCTACTTTACCTAACCTACTTTACCTCACCTACTATACCTCACCTACGTTGCCGCACCTACTTTGCCTCACCTACCTTACCTCACCTACCTTGCCTCACCTACTTTGCCTCACCTACTTTACCTCACCTACCTTTCCTCACCTACCTTGTCTCACCTACATTACCTCACCTACCTTGCCTCACCTACTTTGCCTCACCTACTTTACCTCACCTACTTTACCTCACCTACCTTACCTCACCTACTTTACCTCACCTACTTTACCTCACCTACTTTACATCACCTACCTTACCTCACCTACTTTACCTCACCTACTTTACCTTACCTACTTTACCTCACCTACCTTGCCTCACCTACTTTACCTCACCTACTTCACCTCACCTACTTCACCTCACCTACCTTACCTCACCTACCTTGCCTCACCTACTTTACCTCACCTACTTTACCTCACCTACCTTACCGCACCTACTTTACCTCACCTACTTTACCTCACCTACCTTACGTCACCTACTTTACCTCACCTACTTTACCTCACCTACCTTACCTCACCTACCTTGCCTCACCTACCTTACCTCACCTACCTTGCCTCACCTAACTTGCCTCACCTACCTTGCCTCACCTACGTTGCCGCACCTACTTTACCTCACCTAGTTTACCTCACCTACGTTGCCGCACCTACTTTACCTCACCTACTTTACCTCACCTACGTTGCCTCACCTACTTTACCTCACCTACTTTACCTCACCTACGTTACCTCACCTACGTTACCTCACCTACTTTACCTCACCTACGTTGCCGCACCTACTTTACCTCACCTACTTTACCTCACCTACTTTACCTCACCTACCTTGCCTCACCTACCTTGCCTCACCTACTTTACCTCACCTACGTTGCCGCACCTACTTTACCTCACCTACTTTACCTCACCTACGTTGCCGCACCTACTTTACCTCACCTACTTTACCTCACCTACGTTGCCGCACCTACTTTACCTCACCTACGTTACCTCACCTACTTTACCTCACCTACCTTACCTCACCTACCTTGCCTCTCCTACGTTGCCTCACCTACCTTGTCTCACCTACCTTACCTCAACTACCTTGCCTCACCTACGTTGCCTCACCTACCTTGTCTCACCTACCTTGTCTCACCTACCTTACCTCACCTACCTTGCCTCACCTACGTTGCCTCACCTACCTTCTCTCACCTACCTTGTCTCACCTACCTTACCTCACCTACCTTGCCGCACCTACTTTACCTCACCTACCTTACCTCACCTACCTTGCCTCACCTACTTTACCTCACCTACCTTACCTCACCTACGTTGCCGCACCTACTTTACCTCACCTACTTTACCTCACCTACCTTGCCTCAACTGCCTTGCCGCACCTACTTTACCTCACGTACTATACCTCACCTACGTTGCCGGAAATACTTTACCTCACCTACCTTGCCTCACCTACCTTGCCGCACCTACTTTACCTCACCTACTTTACCTCACCTACCTTGCCTCAACTACCTTGCCGCACCTACTTTGCCTCAACTACTATACCTCACCTACGTTGCCGCACCTACTTTACCTCACCTACCCAACCTCACCTACCTTACCTCACCTACCTTGCCTCACCTACTTTACCTCACCTACCTTACCTCACCTTCTTTACCTCACCTACCTTGCCTCACCTACTTTACCTCACCTACTTCACCTCACCTACTTTACCTCACCTACCTTACCTCACCTACCTTGCCTCACCTACTTTACCTCACCTACTTTACCTCACCTACCTTACCGCACCTACTTTACCTCACCTACTTTACCTCACCTACCTTACGTCACCTACTTTACCTCACCTACTTTACCTCACCTACCTTACCTCACCTACCTTGCCTCACCTACCTTACATCACCTACCTTACCTCACCTACCCTGCCTCACCTACGTTGCCGCACCTACTTTACCTCACCTAGTTTACCTCACCTACGTTGCCGCACCTACTTTACCTCACCTACTTTACCTCACCTACCTTACCTCACCTACCTTACCTCACCTACCTTACCTCACCTACCTTACCTCACCTACCTTGTCTCACCTACCTTACCTCACCTACCTTACCTCACCTACCTTACCTCACCTACCTTACCTCACCTACCTAGCTCACCTACCTTACCTCAGCTACCGTTTCTCACCTACCTTACCTCACCTACCCTGCCTCACCTACGTTGCCGCACCTACTTTACCTCACCTACTTTACCTCACCTACCTTACCTAACCTACCTTGCCTCACCTACCTTACCTCACCTACCTTGCCTCACCTACCTTGCCTCACCTACGTTCCCGCACCTACTTTACCTCACCTAGTTTACCTCACCTACGTTGCCGCACCTACTTTACCTCACCTACTTTACCTCACCTACGTTGCCGCACCTACTTTACCTCACCTACTTTACTTCACCTACGTTACCTCACCTACGTTACCTCACCTACTTTACCTCACCTACGTTGCCGCACCTACTTTACCTCACCTACTTTACCTCACCTACTTTACCTTACCTACCTTGCCTCACCTACCTTGCCTCACCTACCTTGCCTCACCTACTTTACCTCTCCTACGTTGCCGCACCTACGTTGCCGCACCTACTTTACCCCACCTACTTTACCTCACCTACGTTGCCGCACCTACTTTACCTCACCTACTTTACCTCACCTACGTTGCCGCACCTACTTTACCTCACCTACTTTACCTCACCTACTTTACCTCACCTACCTTGCCTCACCTACCTTGCCTCACCTACCTTGCCTCACCTACGTTGCCGCACCTACTTTACCCCACCTTCGTTGCCGCACCTACTTTACCTCACCTGCTTTACCTCACCTACGTTGCCGCACCTACTTTACCTCACCTACGTTGCCGCACCTACGTTACCTCAAATACTTTACCTCACCTACGTTGCTGCACCTACTTTAACTCACCTACGTTACCTCACCTTCTTTACCTCACCTACGTTGCCGCACCTACTTTACCTCACCTACTTTACCTCACCTACGTTGCCGCACCTACTTTACCTCACCTACGTTGCCGCACCTACTTTACCTCACCTACTTGGCCTCACCTACGTTGCCGCACCTACTTTACCTCACCTACGTTGCCGCACCTACGTTACCTCACCTACTTTACCTCACCTACTTTACCTCACCTACGTTGCCGCACCTACTTTACCTCACCTACGTTGCCGCACCTACTTTACCTCACCTACCTTGCCTCACCTACTTTACCTCACCTACTTTACCTCACCTACGTTACCTCACCTACTTTACCTCACCTACGTTGCCGCACCTACCTTACGTCACCTACGTTACCTCACCTACTTTACCTCACCTACCTTACCTCACCTACTTTGCCGCACCTACTTTACCTCACCTACCTTGCCTCACCTAGTGTACCTCACCTACTTTACCTCACCTACCTTACCTCACCTACTTTGTCTCACCTACGTTGCCGCACCTACTTTACCTCACCTACCTTACCTCACCTACTTTGTCTCACCTACGTTGCCGCACCTACTTTACCTCACCTACCTTGCCTCACCTGCTTTGTCTCACCTACGTTTCCGCACCTACTTTACCTCACCTACCTTACCTCACCTACTTTGTCTCACCTACGTTGCCGCACCTACTTTACCTCACCTACCTTGCCTCACCTACTTTGTCTCACCTACGTTGCCGCACCTACTTTACCTCACCTACTTTGTCTCACCTACGTTACCTCACCTACTTTACCTCACCTACCTTACCTCACCTACATTGTCTCACCTACGTTGCCGCACCTACTTTACCTCACCTACCTTGCCTCACCTACTTTGCCTCACCTACGTTGCCGCACCTACTTTACCTCACCTACCTTACCTCACCTACTTTGTCTCAACTACTTTGCCGCACCTATCTTACCTCACCTACGTTACCTCACCTACTTTACCTCACCTACCTTACCTCACCTACTTTGCCGCACCTACTTTACCTCACCTACCTTGCCTCACCTACTTTACCTCACCTACTTCACCTCACCTACCTTACCTCACCTACTTTACCTCACCTACCTTGCCTCACCAACCTTGCCTCACCTACTTTACCTCACCTACGTTGCCGCACCTACTTTACCTCACCTACTTTACCTCACCTACGTTGCCGCACCTACTTTACCTCACCTACTTTACCTCACCTACGTTGCCGCACCTACTTTACCTCACCTACTTTACCTCACCTACGTTGCCGCACCTACTTTACCTCACCTACTTTACCTCACCTACTTTACCTCACCTACTTTACCTCACCTACCTTGCCTCACCTACCTTGCCTCACCTACCTTGCCTCACCTAAGTTGCCGCACCTACTTTACCTCACCTACTTTACCTCACCTACGTTGCCGCACCTACTTTACCTCACCTACGTTACCTCAACTACTTTACCTCACCTACGTTGCCGCACCTACTGTACCTCAACTACGTTGCCGCGCCTACTTTACCTCACCTACGTTGCCGCACCTACTTTACCCCAACTTCGTTGCCGCACCTACTTTACCTCACCTACTTTACCTCACCTACGTTGCCGCACCTACTTTATCTCACCTACGTTGCCGCACCTACGTTACCTCACCTACTTTACCTCACCTACGTTGCCGCACCTACTTTAACTCACCCACGTTTCCTCACCTTCTTTACCTCACCTACGTTGCCGCACCTACTTTACCTCACCTACGTTGCCGCACCTACTTTACCTCACCTACTTGGCCTCACCTACGTTGCCGCACCTACTTTACCTCACCTACGTTGCCGCACCTACGTTACCTCACCTACTTTACCTCACCTACGTTGCCGCACCTACTTTACCTCACCTACGTTGCCGCACCTACTTTACCTCACCTACGTTGCCGCACCTACTTTACCTCACCTACCTTGCCTCACCTACTTTACCTCACCTACTTTACCTCACCTACGTTACCTCACCTACTTTACCTCACCTACGTTGCCGTACCTACCTTACGTCACCTACGTTACCTCACCTACTTTACCTCACTACCTTGCCTCACCTAGTTTACCTCACCTACTTTACCTCACCTACCTTACCTCACCTACTTTGTCTCACCTACGTTGCCGCACCTACCTTACCTCACCTACCTTGCCTCACCTACTTTGTCTCACCTACTTTTCCGCACCTACTTTACCTCACCTACCTTGCCTCACCTATTTTGTCTCACCTACGTTGCCGCACCTACTTTACCTCACCTACCTTACCTCACCTACTTTGTCTCACCTACGTTGCCGCACCTACTTTACCTCACCTACCTTGCCTCACCTACTTGTTCTCACCTACGTTGCCGCACCTACTTTACCTCACCTACCTTACCTCACCTACTTTGTCTCACCTACGTTGCCGCACCTACTTCACCTCACCTACCTTGCCTCACCTGCTTTGTCTCACCTACGTTGCCGCACCTACTTTACCTCACCTACCTTACCTCACCTACTTTGTCTGACCTACTTTGTCGCACCTACCTTACCTCACCTACGTTACCTCACCTACTTTACCTCACCTACCTTACCTCACCTACTTTGCCGCACCTACTTTACCTCACCTACCTTGCCTCACCTACTTTACCTCACCTACTTCACCTCACCTACCTTACATCACCGTCTTTACCTTACCTACTTTACCTCACCTACCTTACCTCACCTACTTTGTCTCACCTACGTTGCCGCACCTACTTTTCCTCACCTACCTTGCCTCACCTACTTTACCTCACCTACTTTACCTCACCTACCTTACCTCACCTACTTTGCCGCACCTACTTTGCCTCATCTACTTTACCTCACCTACCTTACCTCACCTACCTTACCTCACCTACCTTGCCTCACCTACTTTACCTCACCTACTTTACCTCACCTACCTTACCTCACCTACTTTGCCGCACCTACTTTACCTCACCCACTTTACCTCACCTACCTTGCCTCACCTACTTTACCTCACCTACTTTACCTCACCTACCTTACCTCACCTACCTTGCCTCACCTACGATGCCTCACCTACCTTGTCTCACCTACCTTGTCTCACCTACCTTACCTCACCTACCATGCCTCACCTACGTTGCCTCACCTACCTTCTCTCTCCTACCTTGTCTCACCTACCTTACCCCACCTACCTTGCTTCACCTACCTTGCCACACTTACCTTACCTCACCCACCTTGTCTCACCTACTTTACCTCACCTACCTTACCTCACCTACATTACCTCACCTACCTTGCCTCACCTACCTTACCTCACCTACCTTACCTCACCTACCTTGTCTCACCTACCTTGCCTCACCTACCTTACCTCACCTACCTTACCTCACCTACCTTACCTCACGTCCTTGCCTCACCTACCTTACCTCACCTACCTTGCCTCACCTACCTTGCCTCACCTACCTTACCTCACCTACCTTGCCTCACCTACCTTACCTCAGCTACCTTGCCTCATCTACCTTACCTCACCTACCCTGCCTCACCTACCTTACCTCAGCTACCTTGCCTCATCTACCTTACCTCACCTACCTTGCCTCACCTACCTTACCTCACCTACCTTGCCTCACCCACCTTGTCTCACCTACTTTACCTCACCTACCTTACCTCACGTACCTTACCTCACCTACCTTGCCTCATCTACCTTACCTCAGCTACCTTGTCTCACCTACCTTGTCTCACCTACTTTACCTCACCTACCTTGCCTCACCTACCTTGTCTCACCTACTTTACCTCACCTACCTTACTTCACCTACCTTACCTCACCTACCTTACCTCACCTACCTTACCTCACCTACCTTACCTCACCTACCTTACCTCACCTACTTTACCTCACCTACGTTACCTCACCTACGTTGCCGCACCTACTTTACCTCACCTACTCTACCTCACCTACGTTGCCGCACCTACTTTACCTAACCTACCTTGCCTCACCTACCTTACCTCACCTACCTTGTCTCACCTACCTTACGTCACCTACCATGTCTCACCTACCTTGTCTCACCTACCTTACCTCACCTACCTTGTCTCACCTACCTTGTCTCACCTACCTTACCTCACCTACCTTGTCTCACCTACTTTACCTCACCTACCTTACCTCACCTACCTTACCTCACCTACCGTGTTTCACCTACCTTACCTCACCTACCTTACCTCACCTACCTTACCTCACCTACCTTACCTCACCTACCTTACCTCACTTACTTGTCTCACCTACCTTACCTCACCTACCTTACCTCACCTACCTTACCTCACCTACCTTACCTCACCTACCTTACCTCACCTACCTTGTCTCACCTACCTTAACTCACCTACCTTACCTCACCTACCTTACCTCACCTACCTTACCTCACCTACCTTACCTCAGCTACCGTGTCTCACCTACCTTGCCTCACCTACCCTGCCTCACCTACCTTGCCGCACCTACTTTACCTCACCTACCTTACCTCACCTACCTTACCTCACCTACCCTTCCTCACCTACGTTGCCGCACCTACTTTACCTCACCTACCTTACCTCACCTACTTTACCTCACCTACTTTACCTCACCTACTTTACCTCACCTACCTTACATCACCTACTTTACCTCACCTACTTTACCTCACCTACTTTACCTCACCTACCTTGCCTCACCAACTTTACCTCACCTACTTCACCTCACCTACTTTACCTCACCTACCTTACCTCACCTACCTTGCCTCACCTACTTTACCTCACCTACTTTACCTCACCTACCTTACCGCACCTACTTTACCTCACCTACTTTACCTCACCTACCTTACGTCACCTACTTTACCTCACCTACTTTACCTCACCTACCTTACCTCACCTACCTTGCCTCACCTACCTTACATCAACTACCTTGCCTCACCTACCCTGCCTCACCTACGTTGCCGCACCTACTTTCCCTCACCTAGTTTACCTCACCTACGTTGCCGCACCTACTTTACCTCACCTACTTTACCTCAACTACCTTGTCTCACCTACCTTACCTCACCTACCTTACCTCACCGACCTTACCTCATCTACCTTACCTCACCTACCTTACCTCACCTACCTTACCTCACCTACCTTACCTCACCTACCTTACCTCACCTACCTTACCTCACCTACCTTACCTCAGCTACCGTTTCTCACCTACCTTACCTCACCTACCCTGCCTCACCTACGTTACCGCACCTACTTTACCTCACCTACTTTACCTCACCTACCTTACCTAACCTACCTTGCCTCACCTACCTTACCTCACCTACCTTGCCTCACCTACCTTGCCTCACCTACGTTGCCGCACCTACTTTACCACACCTACTTTACCTCACCTACGTTGCCGCACCTACTTTACCTCACCTACTTTACCTTACCTACGTTACCTCACCTACGTTACCTCACCTACGTTGCCGCACCTACTTTACCTCACCTACTTTACCTCACCTACTTTACCTCACCTACTTTACCTCACCTACTTTACCTCCCCTACCTTGCCTCACCTACCTTGCCTCACCTACTTTACCTCACCTACGTTGCCGCACCTACTTTACCTCACCTACTTTACCTCACCTACGTTGCCGCACCTACTTTACCTCACCTACTTTACCTCACCTACGTTGCCGCACCTACTTTACCTCACCTACCTTACCTCACCTACGTTGCCGCACCTACTTTACCTCACCTACTTTACCTCACCTACTTTACCTCAGCTACTTTACCTCACGTACCTTGCCTCACCTACCTTGCCTCACCTACCTTGCCTCACCTACGTTGCCGCACCTACTTTACCTCACCTACTTTACCTCACCTACGTTGCCGCACCTACTTTACCTCACCTACGTTACCTCAACTACTTTACCTCACCTACGTTGCCGCACCTACTTTACCTCAACTACGTTGCCGCGCCTACTTTACCTCACCTACGTTGCCGCACCTACTTTACCCCAACTTCGTTGCCGCACCTACTTTACCTCACCTACTTTACCTCACCTACGTTGCCGCACCTACTTTACCTCACCTACGTTGCCGCACCTACGTTACCTCACCTACTTTACCTCACCTACTTTGCCGCACCTACTTTAACTCACCTACGTTACCTCACCTTCTTTACCTCACCTACGTTGCCGCACCTACTTTACCTCACCTACTCTACCTCACCTACGTTGCCGCACCTACTTTACCTCACCTACGTTGCCGCACCTACTTTACCTCACCTACTTGGCCTCACCTACGTTGCCGCACCTACTTTACCTCACCTACGTTGCCGCACCTACGTTACCTCACCTACTTTACTTCACCTACTTTACCTCACCTACGTTGCCGCACCTACTTTACCTCACCTACGTTGCCGCACCTACTTTACCTCACCTACGTTGCCGCACCTACTTTACCTCACCTACCTTGCCTCACCTACTTTACCTCACCTACTTTACCTCACCTACTATACCTCACCTACTTTACCTCACCTACGTTGCCGCACCTACCTTACGTCACCTACGTTACCTCACGTACTTTACCTCACCTACCTTACCTCACCTACTTTGCCGCCCCTACTTTACCTCACCTACCTTGCCTCACCTAGTTTACCTCACCTACTTTAGCTCACCTACCTTACCTCACCTACTTTGTCTCACCTACGTTGCCGCACCTACTTTACCTCACCTACCTTGCCTCACCTACTTTGTCTCACCTACGTTGCCGCACCTACTTTACCTCACCTACCTTGCCTCACCTACTTTGTCTCACCTACGTTGCCGCACCTACTTTACCTCACCTACCTTACCTCACCTACTTTGTCTCACCTACGTTGCCGCACCTACTTTACCTCACCTACCTTGCCTCACCTACTTTGTCTCACCTACGTTGCCGCACCTACTTTACCTCACCTACCTTACCTCACCTACTTTACCTCACCTACTTCACCTCACCTACCTTACCTCACACACTTTACCTTACCTACTTATCTCACCTACCTTACCTCACCTACTTTGTCTCACCTACGTTGCCGCACCTACTTTTCCTCACCTACCTTGCCTCACCTACTTTACCTCACCTACTATACCTCACCTACCTTACCTCACCTACTTTGCCGCACCTACTTTGCCTCACCTACTTTACCTCACCTACCTTACCTCACCTACCTTACCTCACCTACCTTGCCTCACCTACTTTACCTCACCTACTTTACCTAACCTACCTTACCTCACCTACTTTGCCGCACCTACTTTACCTCACCCACTTTACCTCACCTACCTTGCCTCACCTACTTTACCTCACCTACTTTACCTCACCAACCTTACCTCACATACCTTGCCTCACCTACGATGCCTCACCTACCTTGTCTCACCTACCTTGTCTCACCTACCTTACCTCACCTACCATGCCTCACCTACGTTGCCTCACCTACCTTCTCTCACCTACCTTGTCTCACCTACCTTACCTCACCTACCTTGCTTCACCTACCTTGCCACACTTACCTTACCTCACCCACCTTGTCTCACCTACTTTACCTCACCTACCTTACCTCACCTACATTACCTCACCTACCTTGCCTCACCTACCTTACCTCACCTACCTTACCTCACCTACCTTGTCTCACCTACCTTTCCTCACCTACCTTACCTCACCTACCTTACCTCACCTACCTTACCCCACGTACCTTGCCTCACCTACCTTACCTCACCTACCTTGCCTCACCTACCTTACCTCAGCTACCTTGCCTCACCTACCTTACCTCACCTACCTTGCCTCACCTACCTTACCTCAGCTACCTTGCCTCACCTACCTTACCTCACCTACCTTGCCTCACCCACCTTGTCTCACCTACTTTACCTCACCTACCTTACCTCACGTACCTTACCTCACCTACCTTGCCTCACCTACCTTACCTCAGCTACCTTGTCTCACCTACCTTGTCTCACCTACCTTACCTCACCTACCTTGCCTCACCTACCTTGTCTCACCTACTTTACCTCAACTACCTTACCTCAACTACCTTACCTCACCTACCTTACCTCACCTACCTTACCTCACCTACCTTACCTCACCTACCTTACCTCACCTACTTTACCTCACCTACGTTACCTCACCTACGTTACCTCACCTACGTTGCCGCACCTACTTTACCTCACCTACTCTACCTCACCTACGTTGCCGCACCTACTTTACCTCACCTACCTTGCCTCACCTACCTTACCTCACCTACCTTGTCTCACCTACCTTACCTCACCTACCATGTCTCACCTACCTTGTCTCACCTACCTTACCTCACCTACCTTGTCTCACCTACCTTGTCTCACCTACCTTACCTCACCTACCTTACCTCACCTACCTTACCTCACCTACCTTACCTCACCTACCGTGTCTCACCTACCTTACCTCACCTACCTTACCTCACCTACCTTACCTCACCTACCTTACCTCACCTACCTTGTCTCACCTACCTTACCTCACCTACCTTACCTCACCTACCTTACCTCACCTACCTTACCTCACCTACCTTACCTCACCTACCTTGTCTCACCTACCTTACCTCACCTACCTTACCTCACCTACCTTACCTCACCTACCTTACCTCACCTACCTTACCTCAGCTACCGTGTCTCACCTACCTTGCCTCACCTACCCTGCCTCACCTACCTTGCCGCACCTACTTTACCTCACCTACCTTACCTCACCTACCTTACCTCACCTACCTTTCCTCACCTACGTTGCCGCACCTACTTTACCACACCTACCTTACCTCACCTACCTTGCCTCACCTACCTTTCCTCACCTACGTTGCCGCACCTACTTTACCTCACTTACCTTGCCTCACCTACATTGCCTCACCTACCTTGCCGCACCTACTTTGCCTCACCTACCTTACCTCACCTACCTTGCCTCACCTACTTTACCTCACCTACCTTACCTCACCTACGTTGCCGCACCTACTTTACCTCACCTACTTTACCTCACCTACCTTGCCTCAACTACCTTGCCGCACCTACTTTACCTCACCTACTATACCTCACCTACGTTGCCGCACCTACTTTACCTCACCTACCTTGCCTCACCTACCTTGCCGCAACTACTTTACCTCACCTACTTTAACTCACCTACCTTGCCTCAACTACCTTGCCGCACCTACTTTACCTCACCTACTATACCTCACCTACGTTGCCGCACCTACTTTACCTCACCTACTTTACCTCACCTACTATACCTCACCTACGTTGCCGCACCTACTTTGCCTCACCTACCTTACCTCACCTACCTTGCCTCACCTACTTTGCCTCACCTACTTTACCTCACCTACCTTACCTCACCTATCTTGTCTCACCTACATTACCTCACCTACCTTGCCTCACCTACTTTGCCTCACCTACTTTACCTCACCTACTTTACCTCACCTACCTTACCTCACCTACTTTACCTCACCTACTTTACCTCACCTACTTTACCTCACCTACCTTACCTCACCTACTTTACCTCACCTACTTTACCTCACCTACTTTACCTCACCTACCTTGCCTCACCTACTTTACCTCACCTACTTCACCTAACCTACTTTACCTCACCTACCTTACCTCACCTACCTTGCCTCACCTACTTTACCTCACCTACTTTACCTCACCTACCTTACCGCACCTACTTTACCTCACCTACTTTACCTCACCTACCTTACGTCACCTACTTTACCTCACCTACTTTACCTCACCTAACTTACCTCACCTACCTTGCCTCACCTACCTTACCTCACCTACCTTGCCTCACCTACCTTGCCTCACCTACGTTGCCGCACCTACTTAACCTCACCTAGTTTACCTCACCTACGTTGCCGCACCTACTTTACCTCACCTACTTTACCTCACCTACGTTGCCGCACCTACTTTACCTCACCTACTTTACCTCACCTACCTTACCTAACCTACCTTGCCTCACCTACCTTACCTCACCTACCTTGCCTCACCTACCTTGCCTCACCTACGTTGCCGCACCTACTTAACCTCACCTACTTTACCTCACCTACTTTACCTCACCTACCTTGCCTCACCTACCTTGCCTCACCTACTTTACCTCACCTACGTTGCCGCACCTACTTTACCTCACCTACTTTACCTCACCTACGTTGCCGCACCTACGTTGCCGCACCTACTTTACCTCACCTACTTTACCTCACCTACGTTGCCGCACCTACTTTACCTCACCTACTATACCTCATCTACGTTGCCGCACCTACTTTACCTCACCTAATTTACCTCACCTACTTTACCTCACCTACTTTACCTCACCTACTTTGCCCCACCTACCTTGCCTCACCTACCTTGCCTCACCTACGTTGCCGCACCTACTTTACCTCAACTACTTTACCTCACCTACGTTGCCGCACCTACTTTACCTCACCTACGTTACCTCACCTACTTTACCTCACCTACGTTGCCGCACCTACTTTACCTCAACTACGTTGCCGCGCCTACTTTACCTCACCTACGTTGCCGCACCTACTTTACCTCACCTTCGTTGCCGCACATACTTTACCTCACCTACTTTACCTCACCTACGTTGCCGCACCTACTTTACCTCACCTACGTAGCCACACCGACGTTACCTCACCTACTTTACCTCACTTACGTTGCCGCACCTACTTTAACTCACCTACGTTACCTCACCTACTTTACCTCACCTACGTTGCCGCACCTACTTTACCTCACCTACGTTTCCGCACCAACTTTACCTCACCTACTTGGCCTCACCTACGTTGCCGCACCTACTTTACCTCACCTACGTTGCCGCACCTACGTTACCTCACCTACTTTACCTCACCTACTTTACCTCACCTACGTTGCCGCACCTACTTTACCTCACCTACGTTGCCACACCTACATCACCTCACCTACGTTGCCGCACTACTTTACCTCGCCTACCTTGCCTCGCCTACTTTACCTCACCTACTTTACCTCACCTACGTTACCTCACCTACTTTACCTCACCTACGTTGCCGCCCCTACCTTACGTCACCTAAGTTACCTCACCTACTTTACCTCACCTACCTTACCTCACCTACTTTGCCGCACCTACTTTACCTCACCTACCTTGCCTCACCTAGTTTACCTCACCTACTTTACCTCACCTACCTTACCTCACCTACTTTGTCTCACCTACGTTGCCGCACCTACTTTACCTCACCTACCTTGCCTCACCTACTTTGCCGCACCTACTTTACCTCACCTACGTTACCTCACCTACTTTACCTCACCTACCTTACCTCACCTACTTTGTCTCACCTACGTTGCCGCACTTACTTTACCTCACCTACCTTGCCTCACCTACCTTGTCTCACCTACGTTGCCGCACCTACTTTACCTCACCTACCTTACCTCACCTACTTTGTCTCACCTACTTTGCCGCACCTACCTTACCTCACCTACGTTAACTCACCTACTTTACCCCACCTACCTTACCTCACCTACTTTGCCGCACCTACTTTACCTCACCTACCTTGCCTCACCTACTTTACCTCACCTACTTTACCTCACCTACCTTACCTCACCTATTTTACCTTACCTACTTTACCTTACCTACCTTACCTCACCTACTTTGTCTCACCTACGTTGCCGCACCTACTTTTCCTCACCTACCTTGCCTCACCTACTTTACCTCACCTACTTTACCTCACCTACCTTACCTCACCTACTTTGCCGCACCTACTTTGCCTCACCTACTTTACCTCACCTACCTTACCTCACCTACCTTACCTCACCTACCTTGCCTCACCTACTTTACCTCACCTACTTTACCTCACCTACCTTACCTCACCTACCTTGCGTCACCTACTTTACCTCACCTACTTTACCTCACCTACCTTACCTCACCTACTTACCGCACCTACTTTACCTCACCTACTTTACCTCACCTACTTTACCTCACCTACCCTACCTCACCTACCTTCCCTCACCTACTTTACCTCACCTACCTTACCTCACCTACTTTGCCGCACCTACTTTACCTCACCTACTTTACCTCACCTACCCTGCCTCACCTACTTTACCTCACCTACTTTACCACACCTACCTTACCTCACCTACTTTGCCGCACCTACTTTGTCTCACCTACTTTACCTCACCTACCTTGCCTCACCTACTTTACCTCACCTACTTTACCTCACCTACCTTACCTCACCTACTTTGCCGCACCTACTTTGTCTCACCTACTTTACCTCACCTACCTTGCCTCACCTACTTTACCTCACCTACTTTACCTCACCTACCTTACCTCACCTACTTTGCCGCACCAACTTTGCCTCACCTACGTTGCCGCACCTACTTTACCTCACCTACTTTACCTCACCTACGTTACCTCTCCTACGTTACCTCACCTACTTTACCTCAATTACTTTACCTCACCTACGTTACCTCACCCACGTTACCTCACCTACGTTGCAGCACCTACTTTACCTCACCTACTTTACCTCACCTACGTTACCGCACCTACTTTAACTCACCTACTTTACCTCACCTACTTTGTCTCACCTACGTTGCCGCACCTACTTTACCTCACCTACGTTACCTCACCTACGTTGCCGAACCTTCTTTACCTCACCTACTTTACCTCACCTACTTTACCTCACCTACCTTACCTCACCTACTTTACCTCACCTAGTTTACCTCACCTACGTTACCTCACCTACGTTACCTCACCTACGTTGCCGCACCTACTTTACTTCACCTACTTTACCTCACCCACGTTGCCACACCTACTTTAGCTCACCTACTTTGTCTCACCTACGATGCCGCACCTACGTTACCTCACCTACGTTGCCGCACCTACTTTACCTCACCTACTTTACCTCACCTACCTTACCTCACCTACTTTACCTCACCTACTTTACCTCACCTATGTTACCTCACCCACGTTACCTCACCTACGTTGCCGCACCTACTTTACCCAACCTATTTCACCTCACCTACCTTACCTCACCTACGTTACCTCACCCACGTTGCCGCATCTACTTTACCTCACCTACTTTGTCTCACCTACTTTACCTCACCTACGTTAAGTCACCTACTTTACCTCACCTACGTTACCTCACCTACGTTACCGCACCTACTTTACCTCACCTACTTTACCTCACCTACTTTGTCTCACCTACGTTGCCGCACCTACTTTACCTCACCTACGTTACCTCACCTACGTTGCCGAACCTACTTTACCTCACCTACTTTACCTCACCTACTTTACCTCACCTACCTTACCTCACCTACTTTACCTCACCTACTTTACCTCACCTACGTTACCTCACCTACGTTACCTCACCTACGTTGCCGCACCTACTTTACTTCACCTACTTTACCTCACCTACGTTGCCACACCTACTTTACCTCACCTACTTTGTCTCACCTACGATGCCGCACCTACGTTACCTCACATACGTTAACTCACCTACATTGCCGCACCTACTTTACCTCGCCTACTTTACCTCACCTACGTTACCTCACCTACTGTACCTCACCTACCTTACCTCACCTACCTTGCCGCACCTACTTTGTCTCACCTACGTTGCCGCACCTACTTTACCTCACCTACTTTTTCTCACCTACGTTACCGCACCTACTTTATCTCACCTACTTTGTCTCACCTACCTTGCCTCACCTACTTTACCTCACCTACTTTACCTCACCTACGTTAAGTCACCTACTTTACCTCACCTACGTTACCTCACCTACTTTACCTCACCTACTTTACCTGACCTACGTTGCCGCACCTACTTTACCTCACCTGCTTTACCGCACCTACGTTACCTCACCTACTTTACCTCACCTACTTTACCTCACCTACGTTACCTCACCTACGTTACCTCACCTGCTTTACCTCACCTACGTTGCCGCACCTACTTTACCTCACCTGCTTTACCTCACCTACGTAACCTCACCTACGTTACCTCACCTACTTTACCTGACCTACGTTACCTCACCTACTTTACCTCACCTGCTTTACCGCACCTACGTTACGCACCTACTTTACCTCACCTGCTTTAACTCACCTACTTTACCTCACCTACGTTGCCGCACCTACTTTACCTCACCTACTTTACCTCACCTACGTTGCCGCACCTACTTTACCTCACCTACGTTACCTCACCTACTTTACCTCACCTACGTTGCCGCACCTACTTTACCTCACCTACGTTGCCGCACCTACTTTACCTCACCTACGTTGCCGCAACTGCTTTACCTCACCTACTTTATCTCACCTACGTTGCCGCACCTACTTTACCTCACCTACTTTACCTCACCTACTTTACCTCACCTACTTTACCTCACCTATGTTGCCGCACCTACTTTACCTCACCTACTTTACCTCAACTACGTTGCCGCACCTACTTTACCTCACCTACTTTACCTCACCTACTTTACCTCACCTACTTTACCTCACCTATGTTGCCGCACCTACTTTACCTCACCTACTTTACCTCACCTACTTTACCTCACCTATGTTGCCGCACCTACTTTACCTCACCTACTTTACCTCACCTATTTTACCTCACCTATGTTGCCGCACCAACTTTACCTCACCTACTTTACCTCACCTACTTTACTTCACCTACTTTACCTCACCTACTTTACCTCACCTACGTTGCCGCACCTACTTTACCTCACCTACTTTACCTCACCTACTTTACCTCACCTATGTTGCCGCACCTACTTTACCTCACCTACTTTACCGCACCTACGTTGCCGCACCTACTTTACCTCACCTGCTTTACCTCACCTACGTTGCCGCAACTGCTTTTCCTCACCTACTTTACCTCACCTACTTTACCTCACCTACTTTACCTCACCTACTTTACTTCACCCACTTTACCTCACCTACGTTACCGCACCTACGTTGCCGCACCTACTTTACCTCACCTACTTTACCTCACCTACGTTGCCGCACCTACTTTACCTCACCTACTTTACCTCACCTACGTTGCCGCACCTACTTTACCTCACCTACTTTACCTCACCTACTTTGCCGCACCTACTTTACGTCACCTACGTTGCCGCACCTACTTTACCTCACCTACGTTGCCGCACCTACTTTACCTCACCTACGTTGCGACACCTACTTTACCTCACCTACTTTACCTCACCTACGTTGCCGCACCTACTTTACTTCACCTACTTTACCTCACCTACGTTGCCACACCTACTTTACCTCACCTACTTTGTCTCACCTACGATGCCGCACCTACGTTACCTCACATACGTTAACTCACCTACATTGCCGCACCTACTTTACCTCGCCTACTTTACCTCACCTACGTTACCTCACCTACTGTACCTCACCTACCTTACCTCACCTACCTTGCCGCACCTACTTTGTCTCACCTACGTTGCCGCACCTACTTTACCTCACCTACTTTGTCTCACCTACGTTACCGCACCTACTTTATCTCACCTACTTTGTCTCACCTACCTTGCCTCACCTACTTTACCTCACCTACTTTACCTCACCTACGTTAAGTCACCTACTTTACCTCACCTACGTTACCTCACCTACTTTACCTCACCTACTTTACCTGACCTACGTTGCCGCACCTACTTTACCTCACCTGCTTTACCGCACCTACGTTAGCTCACCTACTTTACCTCACCTACTTTACCTCACCTACGTTACCTCACCTACGTTACCTCACCTGCTTTACCTCACCTACGTTGCCGCACCTACTTTACCTCACCTGCTTTACCTCACCTACGTAACCTCACCTACGTTACCTCACCTACTTTACCTGACCTACGTTACCTCACCTACTTTACCTCACCTGCTTTACCGCACCTACGTTACGCACCTACTTTACCTCACCTGCTTTAACTCACCTACTTTACCTCACCTACGTTGCCGCACCTACTTTACCTCACCTACTTTACCTCACCTACGTTGCCGCACCTACTTTACCTCACCTACGTTACCTCACCTACTTTACCTCACCTACGTTGCCGCACCTACTTTACCTCACCTACGTTGCCGCACCTACTTTACCTCACCTACGTTGCCGCAACTGCTTTACCTCACCTACTTTATCTCACCTACGTTGCCGCACCTACTTTACCTCACCTACTTTACCTCACCTACTTTACCTCACCTACTTTACCTCACCTATGTTGCCGCACCTACTTTACCTCACCTACTTTACCTCAACTACGTTGCCGCACCTACTTTACCTCACCTACTTTACCTCACCTACTTTACCTCACCTACTTTACCTCACCTATGTTGCCGCACCTACTTTACCTCACCTACTTTACCTCACCTATGTTGCCGCACCTACTTTACCTCACCTACTTTACCTCACCTATTTTACCTCACCTATGTTGCCGCACCAACTTTACCTCACCTACTTTACCTCACCTACTTTACTTCACCTACTTTACCTCACCTACTTTACCTCACCTACGTTGCCGCACCTACTTTACCTCACCTACTTTACCTCACCTACTTTACCTCACCTATGTTGCCGCACCTACTTTACCTCACCTACTTTACCGCACCTACGTTGCCGCACCTACTTTACCTCACCTGCTTTACCTCACCTACGTTGCCGCAACTGCTTTTCCTCACCTACTTTACCTCACCTACTTTACCTCACCTACTTTACCTCACCTACTTTACTTCACCCACTTTACCTCACCTACGTTACCGCACCTACGTTGCCGCACCTACTTTACCTCACCTACTTTACCTCACCTACGTTGCCGCACCTACTTTACCTCACCTACTTTACCTCACCTACGTTGCCGCACCTACTTTACCTCACCTACTTTACCTCACCTACTTTGCCGCACCTACTTTACGTCACCTACGTTGCCGCACCTACTTTACCTCACCTACCTTTCCGCACCTACTTTACCTCACCTACCTTACCTCACCTACGTTGCCGCACCTACTTTACCTCACCTACGTTGCGACACCTACTTTACCTCACCTACTTTACCTCACCTACGTTGCCGCACCTACTTTACCTCACCTACGTTGCCGCACATACTTTACCTCACCTACGTTGCCGCAACTGCTTTACCTCACCTACTTTATCTCACCTACGTTGCCGCACCTACTTTACGTCACCTACTTTACCTCACCTACTTTACCTCACCTATGTTGCCGCACCTACTTTACCTCACCTACTTTACCTCAACTACGTTGCCGCACCTACTTTACCTCACCTACTTTACCTCACCTACTTTACCTCACCTACTTTACCTCACCTATGTTGCCGCACCTACTTTACCTCACCTACTTTACCTCACCTACTTTACCTCACCTATGTTGCCGTACCTACTTTACCTCACCTACTTTACCTCACCTATTTTACCTCACCTATGTTGCCGCACCAACTTTACCTCACCTACTTTACCTCACCTACTTTACTTCACCTACTTTACCTCACCTACTTTACCTCACCTACGTTGCCGCACCTACTTTACCTCACCTACTTTACCTCACCTACTTTACCTCACCTATGTTGCCGCACCTACTTTACCTCACCTACTTTACCGCACCTACGTTGCCGCACCTACTTTACCTCACCTGCTTTACCTCACCTACGTTGCCGCAACTGCCTTTCCTCACCTACTTTACCTCACCTACTTTACCTCACCTACTTTACCTCACCTACTTTACCTCACCCACTTTACCTCACCTACGTTACCGCACCTACGTTGCCGCACCTACTTTACCTCACCTACTTTACCTCACCTACGTTGCCGCACCTACTTTACCTCACCTACTTTACCTCACCTACTTTGCCGCACCTCCTTTACGTCACCTACGTTGCCGCACCTACTTTACCTCACCTACCTTTCCGCACCTACTTTACCTCACCTACCTTACCTCACCTACGTTGCCGCACCTACTTTACCTCACCTACGTTGCGACACCTACTTTACCTCACCTACTTTACCTCACCTACGTTGCCGCACCTACTTTACCTCACCTACTTTACCTCACCTACGTTGCCGCACCTACTTTACCTCACCCTCTTTACCTCACCTACGTTGCCGCACCTACTTTACCTCACCTACCTTGCCTCACCTATTTACCTCACCTACTTTACCTCACCTACCTTGCGTCACCTATTTACCGCACCTACTTTACCTCACCTACCTTGCCTCACCTATTTACCTCACCTACTTTACCTCACCCACCTTGCCTCACCTACTTTACCTCACCTACTTTACCTCACCTACCTTGCCTCACCTATTTACCTCGCCTACTTTACCTCACCTACCTTGCCTCACCTATTTACCTCACCTACGTTGCCTCACCTACCTTGCCTCACCTACCTTGCCTCACCTACTTTACCTCACCTACTTTACCTAACCTACCTTGCCTCACCTATTTACTTCGCCTAATTTACCTCACCTACCTTGCCTCACCTATTTACCTCACCTACGTTGCCTCACCTACCTTCCCTCACCTACTTTACCTCGCCTACTTTACCTCACCTACCTTCCCTCACGTACTTTACCTCGCCTACCCTACCTCACCTACCTTGCCTCGCCTACTTTACCTCGCCTACTTTACCTCACCTACCTTGCCTCACCTACTTTACCTCGCCTACTTTACCTCACCTACCTTGCCTCACCTATTTACCTCACCTACGTTGCCTCACCTACCTTCCCTCACCTACTTTACCTCGCCTACTTTACCTCATCTACCTTCCCTCACCTACCTTACCACGCCTACTTTACCTCACCTACCTTGCCTCACCTACTTTACCTCGCCTACTTTACCTCACCTACCTTCCCTCACGTACTTTACCTCGCCTACTTTACCTCACCTACCTTCCCCCACCTACTTTACCTCGCCTACTTTACCTCACCTACCTTCCCTCACGTACCTTACCTCGCCTACTTTACCTCACCTACCTTGCCTCACCTACTTTACCTCGCCTACTTTACCTCACCTACCTGCCCTCACGTACTTTACCTCGCCTACTTTACCTCACCTACCTTCCCTCACGTACTTTACCTCGCCTACTTTACCTCACCTACCTTCACTCACGTACCTTACCTCGCCTACTTTACCTCACCTACCTTGCCTCACCTACTTTACCTCGCCTACTTTACCTCACGTACCTTCCCTCACCTACTTTACCTCGCCTACTTTACCTCACCTACCTTCCCTCACCTACTTTACCTCGCCTACTTTACCTCACCTACCTTCCCTCACCTACTTTACCTCGCCTACTTTACCTCACCTACCTTGCCTCACCTACTTTACCTCGCCTACTTTACCTCACCTACTTTACCTCGCCTACTTTACCTCACCTACCTTGCCTCACCTACTTTACCTCGCCTACTTTACCTCACCTACCTTCCCTCACCTACTTTTCCTTGCCTACTTTACCTCACCTACCTTCCCTCACCTACTTTACCTCGCCTACTTTACCTGACCTGCCTTGCCTCACCTACTTTACCTCGCCTACTTTACCTCACCTACCTTGCCTCACCTATTTACCTCACCTACGTATCCTCACCTACCTTGCCTCACCAACCTTCCCTCACCTACTTTACCTCGCCTACTTTACCTCACCTACCTTCCCTCACCTACTTTGCCTCGCCTACTTTACCTCACCTACCTTGCCTCACCTACTTTACCTCACCTACCTTCCCTCACCTACCTTGCCTCACCTACTTTACCTCACCTACCTTGCCTCACCTACTTTACCTCACCTACGTTGCCTCACCTACTTTACCTCACCTACCTTGCCTCACCTACTTTACCTCACCTACCCCGCCTCACCTATATTGCCTCACCTACTTTACCTCACCTACCTTGCCTCACCCACCTTACCTTACCTACCTTGCCTCACCTACTTTACCTCACCTTCCCTGCCTCACCTATATTGCCTCACCTACTTTACCACACCTACCTTGCCTCACCTACCTTACCTCACCTACGTTGCCGCACCTACTTTACCTCACCGACCTTGCCTCACCTACTATACATCACCTACGTTGCCGCACCTACTTTACCTCACCTACTTTACCTCACCTACTATACCTCACCTACTTTACCTCACCTGCCTTGCCGCACCTAGTTTACCTCACCTACCTTACCTCACCTACCTTACCTCACCTACGTTGCCGCACCTACTTTACCTCACCTACTCTACCTCACCTACTTTACCTCACCTACCTTGCCTCACCTACGTTGCCGCACCTACTTTACCTCACCTACTTTACCTCACCTACTATACCTCACCTACGTTGCCGCACCTACTTTACCTCACCTACTTTACCTCACCTACTTTACCTCACCTATGTTGCCGCACCTACTTTACCTCACCTACTTTACCTCACCTATGTTGCCGCACCTACTTTACCTCACCTACTTTACCTCACCTATTTTACCTCACCTATGTTGCCGCACCAACTTTACCTCACCTACTTTACCTCACCTACTTTACTTCACCTACTTTACCTCACCTACTTTACCTCACCTACGTTGCCGCACCTACTTTACCTCACCTACTTTACCTCACCTACTTTACCTCACCTATGTTGCCGCACCTACTTTACCTCACCTACTTTACCGCACCTACGTTGCCGCACCTACTTTACCTCACCTGCTTTACCTCACCTACGTTGCCGCAACTGCTTTTCCTCACCTACTTTACCTCACCTACTTTACCTCACCTACTTTACCTCACCTACTTTACTTCACCCACTTTACCTCACCTACGTTACCGCACCTACGTTGCCGCACCTACTTTACCTCACCTACTTTACCTCACCTACGTTGCCGCACCTACTTTACCTCACCTACTTTACCTCACCTACGTTGCCGCACCTACTTTACCTCACCTACTTTACCTCACCTACTTTGCCGCACCTACTTTACGTCACCTACGTTGCCGCACCTACTTTACCTCACCTACCTTTCCGCACCTACTTTACCTCACCTACCTTACCTCACCTACGTTGCCGCACCTACTTTACCTCACCTACGTTGCGACACCTACTTTACCTCACCTACTTTACCTCACCTACGTTGCCGCACCTACTTTACCTCACCTACGTTGCCGCACATACTTTACCTCACCTACGTTGCCGCAACTGCTTTACCTCACCTACTTTATCTCACCTACGTTGCCGCACCTACTTTACGTCACCTACTTTACCTCACCTACTTTACCTCACCTATGTTGCCGCACCTACTTTACCTCACCTACTTTACCTCAACTACGTTGCCGCACCTACTTTACCTCACCTACTTTACCTCACCTACTTTACCTCACCTACTTTACCTCACCTATGTTGCCGCACCTACTTTACCTCACCTACTTTACCTCACCTACTTTACCTCACCTATGTTGCCGTACCTACTTTACCTCACCTACTTTACCTCACCTATTTTACCTCACCTATGTTGCCGCACCAACTTTACCTCACCTACTTTACCTCACCTACTTTACTTCACCTACTTTACCTCACCTACTTTACCTCACCTACGTTGCCGCACCTACTTTACCTCACCTACTTTACCTCACCTACTTTACCTCACCTATGTTGCCGCACCTACTTTACCTCACCTACTTTACCGCACCTACGTTGCCGCACCTACTTTACCTCACCTGCTTTACCTCACCTACGTTGCCGCAACTGCCTTTCCTCACCTACTTTACCTCACCTACTTTACCTCACCTACTTTACCTCACCTACTTTACCTCACCCACTTTACCTCACCTACGTTACCGCACCTACGTTGCCGCACCTACTTTACCTCACCTACTTTACCTCACCTACGTTGCCGCACCTACTTTACCTCACCTACTTTACCTCACCTACTTTGCCGCACCTCCTTTACGTCACCTACGTTGCCGCACCTACTTTACCTCACCTACCTTTCCGCACCTACTTTACCTCACCTACCTTACCTCACCTACGTTGCCGCACCTACTTTACCTCACCTACGTTGCGACACCTACTTTACCTCACCTACTTTACCTCACCTACGTTGCCGCACCTACTTTACCTCACCTACTTTACCTCACCTACGTTGCCGCACCTACTTTACCTCACCCTCTTTACCTCACCTACGTTGCCGCACCTACTTTACCTCACCTACCTTGCCTCACCTATTTACCTCACCTACTTTACCTCACCTACCTTGCGTCACCTATTTACCGCACCTACTTTACCTCACCTACCTTGCCTCACCTATTTACCTCACCTACTTTACCTCACCCACCTTGCCTCACCTACTTTACCTCACCTACTTTACCTCACCTACCTTGCCTCACCTATTTACCTCGCCTACTTTACCTCACCTACCTTGCCTCACCTATTTACCTCACCTACGTTGCCTCACCTACCTTGCCTCACCTACCTTGCCTCACCTACTTTACCTCACCTACTTTACCTAACCTACCTTGCCTCACCTATTTACTTCGCCTAATTTACCTCACCTACCTTGCCTCACCTATTTACCTCACCTACGTTGCCTCACCTACCTTCCCTCACCTACTTTACCTCGCCTACTTTACCTCACCTACCTTCCCTCACGTACTTTACCTCGCCTACCCTACCTCACCTACCTTGCCTCGCCTACTTTACCTCGCCTACTTTACCTCACCTACCTTGCCTCACCTACTTTACCTCGCCTACTTTACCTCACCTACCTTGCCTCACCTATTTACCTCACCTACGTTGCCTCACCTACCTTCCCTCACCTACTTTACCTCGCCTACTTTACCTCATCTACCTTCCCTCACCTACCTTACCACGCCTACTTTACCTCACCTACCTTGCCTCACCTACTTTACCTCGCCTACTTTACCTCACCTACCTTCCCTCACGTACTTTACCTCGCCTACTTTACCTCACCTACCTTCCCCCACCTACTTTACCTCGCCTACTTTACCTCACCTACCTTCCCTCACGTACCTTACCTCGCCTACTTTACCTCACCTACCTTGCCTCACCTACTTTACCTCGCCTACTTTACCTCACCTACCTGCCCTCACGTACTTTACCTCGCCTACTTTACCTCACCTACCTTCCCTCACGTACTTTACCTCGCCTACTTTACCTCACCTACCTTCACTCACGTACCTTACCTCGCCTACTTTACCTCACCTACCTTGCCTCACCTACTTTACCTCGCCTACTTTACCTCACGTACCTTCCCTCACCTACTTTACCTCGCCTACTTTACCTCACCTACCTTCCCTCACCTACTTTACCTCGCCTACTTTACCTCACCTACCTTCCCTCACCTACTTTACCTCGCCTACTTTACCTCACCTACCTTGCCTCACCTACTTTACCTCGCCTACTTTACCTCACCTACTTTACCTCGCCTACTTTACCTCACCTACCTTGCCTCACCTACTTTACCTCGCCTACTTTACCTCACCTACCTTCCCTCACCTACTTTTCCTTGCCTACTTTACCTCACCTACCTTCCCTCACCTACTTTACCTCGCCTACTTTACCTGACCTGCCTTGCCTCACCTACTTTACCTCGCCTACTTTACCTCACCTACCTTGCCTCACCTATTTACCTCACCTACGTATCCTCACCTACCTTGCCTCACCAACCTTCCCTCACCTACTTTACCTCGCCTACTTTACCTCACCTACCTTCCCTCACCTACTTTGCCTCGCCTACTTTACCTCACCTACCTTGCCTCACCTACTTTACCTCACCTACCTTCCCTCACCTACCTTGCCTCACCTACTTTACCTCACCTACCTTGCCTCACCTACTTTACCTCACCTACGTTGCCTCACCTACTTTACCTCACCTACCTTGCCTCACCTACTTTACCTCACCTACCCCGCCTCACCTATATTGCCTCACCTACTTTACCTCACCTACCTTGCCTCACCCACCTTACCTTACCTACCTTGCCTCACCTACTTTACCTCACCTTCCCTGCCTCACCTATATTGCCTCACCTACTTTACCACACCTACCTTGCCTCACCTACCTTACCTCACCTACGTTGCCGCACCTACTTTACCTCACCGACCTTGCCTCACCTACTATACATCACCTACGTTGCCGCACCTACTTTACCTCACCTACTTTACCTCACCTACTATACCTCACCTACTTTACCTCACCTGCCTTGCCGCACCTAGTTTACCTCACCTACCTTACCTCACCTACCTTACCTCACCTACGTTGCCGCACCTACTTTACCTCACCTACTCTACCTCACCTACTTTACCTCACCTACCTTGCCTCACCTACGTTGCCGCACCTACTTTACCTCACCTACTTTACCTCACCTACTATACCTCACCTACGTTGCCGCACCTACTTTACCTCACCTACCTTACCTCACCTACCTTACCTCACCTACGTTGCCCCACCTACTTTACCTCACCTACTTTACCTCACCTAGTTTACCTCACCAACTTTACCTCACCTACCTTACCTCACCTACGTTGCCGCACCTACTTTATCTCACCTACATTACCTCACCTACTATACCTCACCTACGTTGCCGCACCTACCTTACCTCACCTACTTTACCTCACCTACTATACCTCACCTACGTTGCCGCACCTACTTTACCTCACCTACTTTACCTCACCTACTTTACCTCACCTACCTTACCTCACCTACGTTGCCGCACCTACTTTACCTCACCTACCTTACCTCACCTACTATACCTCACCTACGTTGCCGCACCTAGTTTACCTCACCTACTTTACCTCACCTACTTTACCTCACCTACCTTGCCGCACCTACTTTACCTCACCTACCTTACCTCACCTACCTTACCTCACCTACGTTGCCGCACCTACTTTGCCTCACCTACTTCACCTCACCTACTATACCTCACCTACGTTGCCGCACCTACTTTAACTCACCTACCTTACCTCACCTATGTTGCCGCACCTACTTTACCTCACCTACCTTGCCTCACCTACCTTGCCTCACCTACCTTGCCGCACCTACTTTACCTCACCTACCTTACCTCACCTACGTTGCCGCACCCACTTTACCTCACCTACCTTGCCTCACCTACATTGCCTCACCTACCTTGCCGCACCTACTTTACCTCACCTACTATACCTCACCTACGTTCCCGCACCTACTTTACCTCACCTACTTTACCTCACCTACGTTGCCGCACCTACTTTACCTCACCTACTTTACCTCACCTACGTTGCCGCACCTACTTTACCTCACCTACTTTACCTCACCTACGTTGCCGAACCTGCTTTACCTCACCTACCTTACCTCACCTACTTTACCTCACCTACGTTACCTCAGCTAGTTTACCTCACCTACGTTGCCGCACCTACTTTACCTCACCTACTTTACCTCACCTACGTTATCTCATCTACTTTACCACACCTACGTTGCCGCACCTACTTTACCTCACCTACGTTACCTCACCTACTTTACCTCACCTACGTTGCCGCACCTACTTTACCTCACCTACGTTGCCGCACCTACTTTACCTCACCTACGTTGCCGCAACTGCTTTACCTCACCTACTTTATCTCACCTACGTTGCCGCACCTACTTTACCTCACCTACTTTACCTCACCTACTTTACCTCACCTACCTCACCTCACCTATGTTGCCGCACCTACTTTACCTCACCTACTTTACCTCAACTACGTTGCCGCACCTACTTTACCTCACCTACTTTACCTCACCTACTTTACCTCACCTACTTTACCTCACCTATGTTGCCGCACCTACTTTACCTCACCTACTTTACCTCACCTACTTTACATCACCTATGTTGCCGCACCTACTTTACCTCACCTACTTTACCTCACCTATTTTACCTCACCTATGTTGCCGCACCTACTTTACCTCACCTACTTTACCTCACCTACTTTACTTCACCTACTTTACCTCACCTACTTTACCTCACCTACGTTGCCGCACCTACTTTACCTCACCTACTTTACCTCACCTACTTTACCTCACCTATGTTGCCGCACCTACTTTACCTCACCTACTTTACCGCACCTACGTTGCCGCACCTACTTTACCTCACCTGCTTTACCTCACCTACGTTGCCGCAACTGCTTTTCCTCACCTACTTTACCTCACCTACTTTACCTCACCTGCTTTACCTCACCTACTTTACCTCACCCACTTTACCTCACCTACGTTACCGCACCTACGTTGCCGCACCTACTTTACCTCACCTACTTTACCTCACCTACGTTGCCGCACCTACTTTACCTCACCTACTTTACCTCACCTACGTTGCCGCACCTACTTTACCTCACCTACTTTACCTCACCTACTTTGCCGCACCTACTTTACGTCACCTACGTTGCCGCACCTACTTTACCTCACCTACCTTTCCGCACCTACTTTACCTCACCTACCTTACCTCACCTACGTTGCCGCACCTACTTTACCTCACCTACGTTGCGACACCTACTTTACCTCACCTACTTTACCTCACCTACGTTGCCGCACCTACTTTACCTCACCTACGTTGCCGCACCTACTTTACCTCATCTACTTTCCCTCACCTACGTTGCCGCACCTACTTTACCTCACCTACTTTACCTCACCTACGTTGCCGCACCTACTTTACCTCACCTACTTTACCTCACCTACGTTGCCGCACCTACTTTACCTCACCTACCTTGCCTCACCTATTTACCTCAACTACTTTACCTCACCTACCTTGCGTCACCTATTTACCGCACCTACTTTACCTCTCCTACCTTGCCTCACCTATTTACCTCACCTACTTTACCTCACCCACCTTGCCTCACCTACTTTACCTCACCTACCTTGCCTCACCTATTTACCTCGCCTACTTTACCTCACCTACCTTGCCTCACCTATTTACCTCACCTACGTTGCCTCACCTACCTTGCCTCACCTACCTTGCCTCACCTACTTTACCTCACCAACTTTACCTCACCTACCTTGCCTCACCTATTTACTTCGCCTAATTTACCTCACCTACCTTGCCTCACCTATTTACCTCACCTACGTTGCCTCACCTACCTTCCCTCACCTACTTTACCTCGCCTACTTTACCTCACCTACCTTCCCTCACATACTTTACCTCGCCTACCTTACCTCACCTACCTTGCCTCGCCTACTTTACCTCGCCTACTTTACCTCACCTACCTTGCCTCACCTACTTTACCTCGCCTACTTTACCTCACCTACCTTGCCTCACCTATTTACCTCACCTACGTTGCCTCACTAACCTTCCCTCACCTACTTTACCTCGCCTACTTTACCTCATCTACCTTCCCTCACCTACCTTACCTCGCCTACTTAACCTCACCTACCTTGCCTCACCTACTTTACCTCGCCTACTTTACCTCACCTACCTTCCCTCACGTACTTTACCTCGCCTACTTTACCTCACCTACCTTCCCCCACCTACTTTACCTCGCCTACTTTACCTCACCTACCTTCCCTCACGTACCTTACCTCGCCTACTTTACCTCACCTACCTTGCCTCACCTACCTTACCTCGCCTACTTTACCTCACCTACCTGCCCTCACGTACTTTACCTCGCCTACTTTACCTCACCTACCTTCCCTCACGTACTTTACCTCGCCTACTTTACCTCACCTACCTTCACTCACGTACCTTACCTCGCCTACTTTACCTCACCTACCTTGCCTCACCTACTTTACCTCGCCTACTTTACCTCACGTACCTTCCCTCACCTACTTTACCTCGCCTACTTTGCCTCACCTACCTTCCCTCACCTACTTTACCTCGCCTACTTTACCTCACCTACCTTCCCTCACCTACGTTACCTCGCCTACTTTACCTCACCTACCTTGCCTCACCTACTTTACCTCGCCTACTTTACCTCACCTACCTTCCCTCACCTACTTTACCTCGCCTACTTTACCTCACCTACCTTGCCTCACCTACTTTACCTTGCCTACTTTACCTCACCTACCTTCCCTCACCTACTTTACCTCGCCTACTTTACCTCACCTGCCTTGCCTCACCTACTTTACCTCGCCTACTTTACCTCACCTACCTTGCCTCACCTATTTACCTCACCTACGTATCCTCACATACCTTGCCTCACCTACCTTCCCTCACCTACTTTACCTCGCCTACTTTACCTCACCTACCTTCCATCACCTACTTTACCTCGCCTACTTTACCTCACCTACCTTGCCTCACCTAATTTACCTCACCTACCTTCCCTCACCTACCTTGCCTCACCTACTTTACCTCGCCTACTTTACCTCACCTACCTTGTCTCACCTGCTTTACCTCACCTTCCTTGCCTCACCTATTTACCTCACCTACTTTACCTCACCTACCTTGCCTCACCTATTTACCTCACCTACGTTGCCTCACCTACCTTGCCTCACCTACTTTACCTCACCTACCTTGCCTCACCTACTTTACCTCACCTACGTTGCCTCAACTACTTTAACTCACCTACCTTGCCTCACCTACTTTACCTCACCTACCCCGCCTCACCTATATTGCCTCACCTACTTTACCTCACCTACCTTGCCTCACCCACCTTACCTTACCTACCTTGCCTCACCTACTTTACCTCACCTTCCCTGCCTCACCTATATTGCCTCACCTACTTTACCTCACCTACCTTGCCTCACCTACCTTACCTCACCTACGTTGCCGCACCTACTTTACCTCACCTACTTTGCCTCACCTACTATACATCACCTACGTTGCCGCACCTACTTTACCTCACCTACTTTACCTCACCTACTATACCTCACCTACTTTACCTCACCTACCTTGCCGCACCTAGTTTACCTCACCTACCTTACCTCACCTACCTTACCTCACCTACGTTGCCGCACCTACTTTACCTCACCTACTCTACCTCACCTACTTTACCTCACCTACCTTGCCTCACCTACGTTGCCGCACCTACTTTACCTCACCTACTTTACCTCACCTACTATACCTCACCTACGTTGCCGCACCTACTTTACCTCACCTACCTTACCTCACCTACCTTACCTCACCTACGTTGCCCCACCTACTATACCTCACCTACTTTACCTCACCTACTTTACCTCACCTACTTTACCTCACCTACCTTACCGCACCTACTTTTCCTCACCTACATTACCTCACCTACTATACCTCACCTACGTTGCCGCACCTACTTTACCTCACCTACTTTACCTCACCTACTATACCTCACCTACGTTGCCGCACCTACTTTACCTCACCTACTTTACCTCACCTACTTTACCTCACCTACCTTACCTCACCTACGTTGCCGCACCTACTTTACCTCACCTACCTTACCTCACCTACTATACCTCACCTACGTTGCCGCACCTAGTTTACCTCACCTACTTTACCTCACCTACTTTACCTCACCTACCTTGCCGCACCTACTTTACCTCACCTACCTTACCTCACCTACCTTACCTCACCTACGTTGCCGCACCTACTTTGCCTCACCTACTTTACCTCACCTACTATACCTCACCTACGTTGCCGCACCTACTTTACCTCACATACCTTACCTCACCTATGTTGCCGCACCTACTTTACCTCACCTACCTTGCCTTACTTACCTTGCCTCACCTACCTTGCCGCACCTACTTTACCTCACCTACCTTACCTCACCTACGTTGCCGCACCCACTTTACCTCACCTACCTTGCCTCACCTACCTTGCCTCACCTACCTTGCCGCACCTACTTTACCTCACCTACTATACCTCACCTACGTTCCCGCACCTACTTTACCTCACCTACTTTACCTCACCTACGTTGCCGCACCTACTTTACCTCACCTACTTTACCTCACATACTATATCTCACCTACGTTCCCGCACCTACTTTATCTCACCTACTTTACCTCACCTACGTTGCCGCACCTACTTTACCTCACCTACTTTACCTCACCTACGTTGCCGCACCTACTTTACCTCACCTACTTTACCTCACCTACGTTGCCGCACCTACTTTACCTCACCTACCATACCTCACCTACGTTGCCGCACCTACCCTACCTCACCTACTTTACCTCACCTACCTTGCCGCACCTACTTTACCTCACCTACGTTGCCGCACCTACTTTACCTCACCTACTTTACCTCACCTACTTTACCTCACCTACTTTGCCGCACCTACTTTACCTCACCTACGTTGCCGCACCTACTTTACCTCACCTACTTTACCTCACCTACCTTGCCGCACCTACTTTACCTCACCTACTTTACCTCACCTACCTTGCCGCACCTACTTTACCTCACCTACGTTGCCGCACCTACTTTACCTCACCTACTTTACCTCACATACCTTGCCGCACCTACTTTACCTCACCTACGTTGCCGCACCTACTTTACCTCACCTACTTTACCTCACATACCTTGCCGCACCTACTTTACCTCACCTACGTTGCCGCACCTACTTTACCTCACCTACGTTGCCGCACCTACTTTACCTCACCTACCTTACCTCACCTACGTTGCCGCACCTACTTTACCTCACCCACCTTATCTCACCTACGTTGCCGCACCTACTTTACCTCACCTACTTTACCTCACCTACGTTGCCGCACCTACTTTACCTCACCTACTATACTTCACCTACGTTGCCGCACCTACTTTACCTCAGCTACCTTGCCTCACCAACCTTGCCTCACCTACCTTGCCGCCCCTACTTTACCTCACCTACCTTGCCTCACCTACCTTGCCTCACCTACCTTGCCGCACCTACTTTACCTCAACTACCTTATCTCACCTAACTTGCCTCACCTACGTTGCCGCACCTACTTTACATCACCTACCTTGCCTCACCTACCTTGCCTCACCTACGTTGCCGCACCTACTTTACCTCACCTACCTTGCCTCACCTACCTTGCCGCACCTACTTTACCTTACCTACTATACCTCACCTACGTTGCCGCACCTACTTTACCTCACCTACTTTACCTCACCTACCTTGCCACACCTACCTTGCCGCACCTACTTTACCTCACCTACTATACCTCACCTACGTTGCCGCACCTACTTTACCTCACCTACCTTGTCTCACCTACCTTACCTCACCTACCTTGCCGCACCTACTTTACCTCACCTACTTTACCTCACCTACGTTGCCGCACCTACTTTACCTCACCTACTTTACCTCACCTACCTTGTCTCACCGACGTTACCTCACCTACCTTGCCTCACCTACCTTGTCTCACCTACTTTACCTCACCTACTTTGCCTCACCTACTTTACCTCACCTACTTCACCTCACCTACTTTACCTCACCTACCTTACCTCACCTACTTTACCTCACCTTCTTTACCTCACCTACTTTACCTCACCTACCTTATCTCACCTACTTTACCTCACCTACTTTACCTCACCTACGTTACCGCACCTACCTTGCCTCACCTACTTTACCTCACCTACTTTACCTCACCTACTTTACCTCACCTACCTTACGTCACCTACCTTGCCTCACCTACTTTACCTCACCTACTTTACCTCACCTACTTTACCTCACCTACCTTACCTCACCTACTTTACCTCACCTACTTTACCTCACCTACCTTACCTCACCTACCTTGTCTCACCTACCTTACCTCACCTACCTTGCCTCACCTACCTTGCCTCACCTACGTTGCCACACCTACTTTAGCCCACCTACTTTACCTCACCTACGTTGCCGCACCTACTTTACCTCACCTACTTTACCTCACCTACGTTGCCGCACCTACTTTACCTCACCTACCTTGCATCACCTTCCTTGCCTCACCTACCGTGCCTCACCTACCTTACCTCACCTACGTTGCCGCACCTACTTTACCTCACCTACGTTACCTCACCTACTTTACCTCACCTATATTGCCGCACCTACCTTACCTCACCTACGTCACCTCACCTACTTTACCTCACCTACGTTGCCGCAACTACTTTACCTCACCTACGTTGCCGCACCTACTTTACCTCACCTACTTTGTCTCACCTACGTTGCCGCACCTACGTTACCTCACCTACGTTGCCGCACCTACTTTACCTCACCTACTTTACCTCACCTACTTTACCTCACCTACCTTACCTCACCTACTTTACCTCACCTACTTTACCTCACCTACGTTACCTCACCTACGTTGCCTCACCTACGTTGCCGCACCTACTTTACCTCACCTACTTTACCTCACCTACGTTACCTCAGCTACGTTGCCGCACCTACTTTACCTCACCTACGTATCCGCACCTACGTTACCTCACCTACGTTACGTCACCTACGTTACCTCACCTACTTTGTCTCACCTACGTTGCCGCACCTACGTTACCTCACCTACGTTACCTCACCTACTCTACCTCACCTACTTTGTCTCACCTACGTTGCCGCACCTGCGTTACCTCACCTACGTTGCCGCACCTACTTTGTCTCACCTACGTTGCCGCACCTACCTTACCTCAGCTACTTTGTCTCACCTACGTTGCCGCACCTACTTTACCTCACCTACTTTGTCTCACCTACCTTGCCTCTCCTACTTTACCTCACCTACCTTACCTCACCTACTTTACCTCACCTACTTTGTCTCACCTACGTTGCCGCACCTACTTTACCTCACCTGCTTTGTCTCACCTACGTTGCCGCACCTACTTTACCTCACCTACCTTACCTCACCTACTTTACCTCACCTACTTTGTCTCACCTACGTTGCCACACCTACTTTACCTCACCTACGTTACCTCACCTACTTTACCTCACCTACGTTACCTCACCTGCTTTACCTCACCTACGTTACCTCACCTACTTTACCTCACCTACGTTGCCGCACCTACTTTACCTCACCTACGTTGCCGCACCTACTTTACCTCACCTACGTTGCCGCACCTACTTTACCTCACCTACGTTACCTCACCTACTTTACCTCACCTACGTTGCCGCACCTACTTTGCCTCACCTACGTTGCCGCACCTACTTTACCTCACCTACGTTGCGGCACCTACTTTGCCTCACCTACGTTGCCGCACCTGCTTTACCTCACCTATGTTACCTCACCTACTTTACGTCACCTACGTTGCCGCAACTACTTTACCTCACCTACGTTGCCGCACCCACTTTACCTCACCTACGTTGCCGCACCTTCTTTACCGCACCTACGTTACCTCACCTACGTCACCTCACCTACGTTACCTCACCTACGTTACCTCACCTACGTTAGCTCACCTACTTTACCTCACCTACTTTACCTCACCTACGTTGCCGCACCTACTTTACCTCACCTACCTTACCTCACCTACTATACCTCACCTACGTTGCCGCACCTAGTTTACCTCACCTACTTTACCTCACCTACTTTACCTCACCTACCTTGCCGCACCTACTTTACCTCACCTACCTTACCTCACCTACCTTACCTCACCTACGTTGCCGCACCTACTTTGCCTCACCTACTTTACCTCACCTACTATACCTCACCTACGTTGCCGCACCTACTTTACCTCACCTACCTTACCTCACCTATGTTGCCGCACCTACTTTACCTCACCTACCTTGCCTTACTTACCTTGCCTCACCTACCTTGCCGCACCTACTTTACCTCACCTACCTTACCTCACCTACGTTGCCGCACCCACTTTACCTCACCTACCTTGCCTCACCTACCTTGCCTCACCTACCTTGCCGCACCTACTTTACCTCACCTACTATACCTCACCTACGTTCCCGCACCTACTTTACCTCACCTACTTTAGCTCACCTGCTTTACCGCACCTACGTTGCCGCACCTACTTTACCTCACCTGCCTTACCTCACCTACTTTACCTCACCTACGTTGCCGCACCTACTTTACCTCTCCTACGTTGCCGCACCTACTTTACCTCACCTACGTTACCTCACCTACGTTACCTCACCTACGTTACCTCACCTACGTTACCTCACCTACGTTACCTCACCTACGTTACCTCACCTACGTTACCTCACCTACTTTACCTCACCTACTTTACCTCACCTACTTTACCTCACCTACGTTACCTCACCTACGTTACCTCACCTACGTTACCTCACCTACTTTACCTCACCTACGTTGCCGCACCTACTTTACCTCACCTACGTTAACTCACCTACGTTGCCGCACCTACTTTACCTCACCTGCTTTACCTCACCTACGTTACCTCACCTACTTTACCTCACCTGCTTTACCGCACCTACGTTGCCGCACCTACTTTACCTCACCTACTTTACCTCACCTACGTTACCTCACCTACGTTACCTCACCTACTTTACCTGACCTACGTTGCCGCACCTACTTTAGCTCACCTGCTTTACCGCACCTACGTTGCCGCACCTACTTTACCTCACCTGCCTTACCTCACCTACTTTACCTCACCTACGTTGCCGCACCTACTTTACCTCACCTACGTTATCTCACCTACTTTACCTCACCTACGTTGCCGCACCTGCTTTACCTCACCTACGTTACCTCACCTACTTTACCTCACCTACGTTGCCGCACCTACTTTACCTCACCTATGTTACCTCACCTACTATACCTCACCTACGTTGCCGCACCTACTTTACCTCACCTACGTTGCCGCACCTACTTTACCTCACCTACGTTGCCGCAACTGCTTTACCTCACCTACTTGACCTCACCTACGTTGCCGCACCTACTTTACCTCACCTACTTTACCTCACCTACGTTGCCGCACCTACTTTACCTCACCTACTTTACCTCACCTACGTTGCCTAATCTACTTTACCCCACCTACTTTACCTCACCCACTTTGCCGCACCTACTTTACCTCACCTACCTTACCTCACCTACGTTGCCGCACCTACTTTACCTCACCTGCCTTGCCGCACCTACTTTACCTCACCTACCTTACCTCACCTACGTTGCCGCATCTACTTTACCTCACCTACGTTGCCGCACCTACCTTACCTCACCTACTTTACCTCACCTACGTTGCCGCACCTACTTTACCTCACCTACGTTGCCGAACCTACTTTACCTCACCTACTATACCTCACCTACGTTGCCGCACCTACTTTACCTCACCTACTTTACCTCACCTACGTTGCCGCACCTACTTTACCTCACCTACTTTACCTCACCTACGTTGCCGCACCTACTTTACCTCACCTACCTTGCCTCACCTATTTACCTCCGTTACTTTACCTCACCTACCTTGCCTCTCCTATTTACCTCACCTACTTTACCTCACCTACCTTGCCTCACCTATTTACCTCACCTACTTTACCTCACCTCGCTTGCCTCACCTACTTTACCTCACCTACTTTACCTCACCTACCTTGCCTCACCTATTTACCTCGCCTACTTTACCTCACCTACATTGCCTCACCTATTTACGTCGCCTACGTTGCCTCACCTACCTTGCCTCACCTACCTTGCCTCACCTACTTTACCTCACCTACTTTACCTCACCTACCTTACCTCACCTATTTACCTCGCCTACTTTACCTCACCTACGTTGCCGCACCTACTTTACCTCACCTACGTTATCTCACCTACTTTACCTCACCTACGTTGCCGCACCTGCTTTACCTCACCTACGTTACCTCACCTACTTTACCTCACCTACGTTGCCGCACCTACTTTATCTCACCTATGTTACCTCACCTACTATACCTCACCTACGTTGCCGCACCTACTTTACCTCACCTACGTTGCCGCACCTACTTTACCTCACCTACGTTGCCGCAACTGCTTTACCTCACCTACTTGACCTCACCTACGTTGCCGCACCTACTTTACCTCACCTACTTTACCTCACCTACGTTGCCGCACCTACTTTACCTCACCTACTTTACCTCACCTACGTTGCCGCAACTACTTTACTTCAGCTACGTTGCCGCACCTACCTTGCCGCAACTAGTTTACCTCACCTACTTTACCTCACCTACGTTGCCGCACCTACTTTACCTCACCTACTTTACCTCACCTACGTTGCCTAATCTACTTCACCCCACCTACTTTACCTCACCTACTTTGCCGCACCTACTTTACCTCACCTACCTTACCTCACCTACGTTGCCGCACCTACTTTACCTCACCTGCCTTGCCGCACCTACTTTACCTCACCTACCTTACCTCACCTACGTTGCCGCACCTACTTTACCTCACCTACGTTGCCGCACCTACTTTACCTCACCTACTTTACCTCACCTACGTTGCCGCACCTACTTTACCTCACCTACGTTGCCGAACCTACTTTACCTCACCTACTATACCTCACCTACGTTGCCGCACCTACTTTACCTCACCTACTTTACCTCACCTACGTTGCCGCACCTACTTTACCTCACCTACTTTACCTCACCTACGTTGCCGCACCTACTTTACCTCACCTACCTTGCCTCACCTATTTACCTCACCTACTTTACCTCACCTACCTTGCCTCTCCTATTTACCTCACCTACTTTACCTCACCTCGCTTGCCTCACCTACTTTACCTCACCTACTTTACCTCACCTACCTTGCCTCACCTATTTACCTCGCCTACTTTACCTCACCTACATTGCCTCACCTATTTACGTCACCTACGTTGCCTCACCTACTTTACCTCACCTACCTTGCCTCGCCTACTTTACCTCGCCTACTTTACCTCACCTACCTTGCCTCACCTACTTTACCTCGCCTACTTTACCTCACCTACCTTACCTCACCTATTTACCTCACCTAGGTTGCCCCAGCTACCTTCCCTCACGAACTTTACCTCGCCTAGCTTACCTCACCTACCTTGCCTCACCTACTTTACCTCGCCTACTTTACCTCACCTACCTTGCCTCACCTACTTTACCTCGCCTACTTTACCTCACCTACTTTGCCTCACCTACTTTACCTTGCCTACTTTACCCCACCTACCTTCCCTCACCTACTTTACCTCGCCTACTTTACCTCACCTACCTTCCCTCACCTACTTTACCTCGCCTACTTTACCTCACCTACCTTGCCTCACCTACTTTACCTCGCCTACTTTACCTCACCTACCTTGCCTCACCTATTTACCTCACCTACGTATCCTCACCTACCTTGCCTCACCTACCTTCCCTCACCTACTTTACCTCGCCTACTTTACTTCACCTACCTTCCCTCACCTACTTTACCTCGCCTACTTTACCTCACCTACCTTGCCTCACCTACTTTACCTCACCTACCTTCCCTCACCTACCTTGCCTCACCTACTTTACCTCGCCTACTTTACCTCACCTACCTTGTCTCACCTGCTTTAACTCACCTACCTTGCCTCACCTATTTACCTCACCTACTTTACCTCACCTACCTTGCCTCACCTATTTACCTCACCTACGTTGCCTCACCTACCTTGCCTCATCTACTTTACCTCACCTACTTTGCCTCACCTACTTTGCCTTACCTACCTTGCCTCACCTACCTTGCCTCACCTACTTTACCTCACCTACCTTACCTCACCTACGTTGCCGCATCTACTTTACCTCACCAACGTTGCCGCACCTACCTTACCTCACCTACTTTACCTCACCTACGTTGCCGCACCTACTTTACCTCACCTACGTTGCCGAACCTACTTTACCTCACCTACTATACCTCACCTACGTTGCCGCACCTACTTTACCTCACCTACTTTAGCTCACCTACGTTGCCGCACCTACTTTACCTCACCTACTTTACCTCACCTACGTTGCCGCACCTACTTTACCTCACCTACCTTGCCTCACCTATTTAGCTCACCTACTTTACCTCACCTACCTTGCCTCTCCTATTTACCTCACCTACTTTACCTCACCTACCTTGCCTCACCTATTTACCTCACCTACTTTACCTCACCTCGCTTGCCTCACCTACTTTACCTCACCTACTTTACCTCACCTACCTTGCCTCACCTATTTACCTCGCCTACTTTACCTCACCTACATTGCCTCACCTATTTACGTCGCCTACGTTGCCTCACCTACTTTACCTCACCTACCTTGCCTCGCCTACTTTACCTCGCCTACTTTACCTCACCTACCTTGCCTCACCTACTTTACCTCGCCTACTTTACCTCACCTACCTTACCTCACCTATTTACCTCACCTAGGTTGCCTCAGCTACCTTCCCTCACCTACTTTACCTCGCCTAGCTTACCTCTCCTACCTTGCCTCACCTACTTTACCTCGCCTACCTTACCTCACCTACCTTGCCTCACCTACTTTACCTCGCCTACTTTACCTCACCTACCTTGCCTCACCTACTTTACCTTGCCTACTTTACCCCACCTACCTTCCCTCACCTACTTTACCTCGCCTACTTTACCTAAGCTACCTTCCCTCACCTACTTTACCTCGCCTACTTTAACTCACCTACCTTGCCTCACCTACTTTACCTCGCCTACTTTACCTCACCTACCTTGCCTCACCTATTTACCTCACCTACGTATCCTCACCTACCTTGCCTCACCTACCTTCCCTCACCTACTTTACCTCGCCTACTTTACTTCACCTACCTTCCCTCACCTACTTTACCTCGCCTACTTTACCTCACCTACCTTGTCTCACCTGCTTTAACTCACCTACCTTGCCTCACCTATTTACCTCACCTACTTTACCTCACCTACCTTGCCTCACCTATTTACCTCACCTACGTTGCCTCACCTACCTTGCCTCATCTACTTTACCTCACCTACTTTGCCTCACCTACTTTGCCTTACCTACCTTGCCTCACCTACCTTGCCTCACCTACTTTACCTCACCTACGTTGCCGCAACTACTTTACTTCAGCTACGTTGCCGCACCTACCTTGCCGCACCTAGTTTACCTCACCTACTTTACCTCACCTACGTTGCCGCACCTACTTTACCTCACCTACTTTACCTCACCTACGTTGCCTAATCTACTTCACCCCACCTACTTTACCTCACCTACTTTGCCGCACCTACTTTACCTCACCTACCTTACCTCACCTACGTTGCCGCACCTACTTTACCTCACCTGCCTTGCCGCACCTACTTTACCTCACCTACCTTACCTCACCTACGTTGCCGCACCTACTTTACCTCACCTACGTTGCCGCACCTACTTTACCTCACCTACTTTACCTCACCTACGTTGCCGCACCTACTTTACCTCACCTACGTTGCCGAACCTACTTTACCTCACCTACTATACCTCACCTACGTTGCCGCACCTACTTTACCTCACCTACTTTACCTCACCTACGTTGCCGCACCTACTTTACCTCACCTATGTTGCCGCACCTACTTTACCTCACCTACCTTGCCTCACCTATTTACCTCACCTACTTTACCTCACCTACCTTGCCTCTCCTATTTACCTCACCTACTTTACCTCACCTACCTTGCCTCACCTATTTACCTCACCTACTTTACCTCACCTCGCTTGCCTCACCTACTTTACCTCACCTACTTTACCTCACCTACCTTGCCTCACCTATTTACCTCGCCTACTTTACCTCACCTACATTGCCTCACCTATTTACGTCACCTACGTTGCCTCACCTACTTTACCTCACCTACCTTGCCTCGCCTACTTTACCTCGCCTACTTTACCTCACCTACCTTGCCTCACCTACTTTACCTCGCCTACTTTACCTCACCTACCTTACCTCACCTATTTACCTCACCTAGGTTGCCCCAGCTACCTTCCCTCACCTACTTTACCTCGCCTAGCTTACCTCACCTACCTTGCCTCACCTACTTTACCTCGCCTACTTTACCTCACCTACCTTGCCTCACCTACTTTACCTCGCCTACTTTACCTCACCTACCTTGCCTCACCTACTTTACCTTGCCTACTTTACCCCACCTACCTTCCCTCACCTACTTTACCTCGCCTACTTTACCTCACCTACCTTCCCTCACCTACTTTACCTCGCCTACTTTACCTCACCTACCTTGCCTCACCTACTTTACCTCGCCTACTTTACCTCACCTACCTTGCCTCACCTATTTACCTCACCTACGTATCCTCACCTACCTTGCCTCACCTACCTTCCCTCACCTACTTTACCTCGCCTACTTTACTTCACCTACCTTCCCTCACCTACTTTACCTCGCCTACTTTACCTCACCTACCTTGCCTCACCTATTTTACCTCACCTACCTTCCCTCACCTACCTTGCCTCACCTACTTTACCTCGCCTACTTTACCTCACCTACCTTGTCTCACCTGCTTTAACTCACCTACCTTGCCTCACCTATTTACCTCACCTACTTTACCTCACCTACCTTGCCTCACCTATTTACCTCAACTACGTTGCCTCACCTACCTTGCCTCATCTACTTTACCTCACCTACTTTGCCTCACCTACTTTGCCTTACCTACCTTGCCTCACCTACCTTGCCTCACCTACTTTACCTCACCTACCTTACCTCACCTACGTTGCCGCATCTACTTTACCTCACCTACGTTGCCGCACCTACCTTACCTCACCTACTTTACCTCACCTACGTTGCCGCACCTACTTTACCTCACCTACGTTGCCGAACCTACTTTACCTCACCTACTATACCTCACCTACGTTGCCGCACCTACTTTACCTCACCTACTTTACCTCACCTACGTTGCCGCACCTACTTTACCTCACCTACTTTACCTCACCTACGTTGCCGCACCTACTTTACCTCACCTACCTTGCCTCACCTATTTACCTCACCTACTTTACCTCACCTACCTTGCCTCTCCTATTTACCTCACCTACTTTACCTCACCTACCTTGCCTCACCTATTTACCTCACCTACTTTACCTCACCTCGCTTGCCTCACCTACTTTACCTCACCTACTTTACCTCACCTACCTTGCCTCACCTATTTACCTCGCCTACTTTACCTCACCTACATTGCCTCACCTATTTACGTCGCCTACGTTGCCTCACCTACCTTGCCTCACCTACCTTGCCTCACCTACTTTACCTCACCTACTTTACCTCACCTACCTTGCCTCACCTATTTACCTCGCCTACTTTACCTCACCTACGTTGCCGCACCTACTTTACCTCACCTACGTTATCTCACCTACTTTACCTCACCTACGTTGCCGCACCTGCTTTACCTCACCTACGTTACCTCACCTACTTTACCTCACCTACGTTGCCGCACCTACTTTACCTCACCTATGTTACCTCACCTACTATACCTCACCTACGTTGCCGCACCTACTTTACCTCACCTACGTTGCCGCACCTACTTTACCTCACCTACGTTGCCGCAACTGCTTTACCTCACCTACTTGACCTCACCTACGTTGCCGCACCTACTTTACCTCACCTACTTTACCTCACCTACGTTGCCGCACCTACTTTACCTCACCTACTTTACCTCACCTACGTTGCCGCAACTACTTTACTTCAGCTACGTTGCCGCACCTACCTTGCCGCACCTAGTTTACCTCACCTACTTTACCTCACCTACGTTGCCGCACCTACTTTACCTCACCTACTTTACCTCACCTACGTTGCCTAATCTACTTCACCCCACCTACTTTACCTCACCTACTTTGCCGCACCTACTTTACCTCACCTACCTTACCTCACCTACGTTGCCGCACCTACTTTACCTCACCTGCCTTGCCGCACCTACTTTACCTCACCTACCTTACCTCACCTACGTTGCCGCACCTACTTTACCTCACCTACGTTGCCGCACCTACTTTACCTCACCTACTTTACCTCACCTACGTTGCCGCACCTACTTTACCTCACCTACGTTGCCGAACCTACTTTACCTCACCTACTATACCTCACCTACGTTGCCGCACCTACTTTACCTCACCTACTTTACCTCACCTACGTTGCCGCACCTACTTTACCTCACCTACTTTACCTCACCTACGTTGCCGCACCTACTTTACCTCACCTACCTTGCCTCACCTATTTACCTCACCTACTTTACCTCACCTACCTTGCCTCTCCTATTTACCTCACCTACTTTACCTCACCTACCTTGCCTCACCTATTTACCTCACCTACTTTACCTCACCTCGCTTGCCTCACCTACTTTACCTCACCTACTTTACCTCACCTACCTTGCCTCACCTATTTACCTCGCCTACTTTACCTCACCTACATTGCCTCACCTATTTACGTCACCTACGTTGCCTCACCTACTTTACCTCACCTACCTTGCCTCGCCTAATTTACCTCGCCTACTTTACCTCACCTACCTTGCCTCACCTACTTTACCTCGCCTACTGTACCTCACCTACCTTACCTCACCTATTTACCTCACCTAGGTTGCCCCAGCTACCTTCCCTCACCTACTTTACCTCGCCTAGCTTACCTCACCTACCTTGCCTCACCTACTTTACCTCGCCTACTTTACCTCACCTACCTTGCCTCACCTACTTTACCTCGCCTACTTTACCTCACCTACCTTGCCTCACCTACTTTACCTTGCCTACTTTACCCCACCTACCTTCCCTCACCTACTTTACCTCGCCTACTTTACCTCACCTACCTTCCCTCACCTACTTTACCTCGCCTACTTTACCTCACCTACCTTGCCTCACCTACTTTACCTCGCCTACTTTACCTCACCTACCTTGCCTCACCTATTTACCTCACCTACGTATCCTCACCTACCTTGCCTCACCTACCTTCCCTCACCTACTTTACCTCGCCTACTTTACTTCACCTACCTTCCCTCACCTACTTTACCTCGCCTACTTTACCTCACCTACCTTGCCTCACCTACTTTACCTCACCTACCTTCCCTCACCTACGTTGCCTCACCTACTTTACCTCGCCTACTTTACCTCACCTACCTTGTCTCACCTGCTTTAACTCACCTACCTTGCCTCACCTATTTACCTCACCTACTTTACCTCACCTACCTTGGCTCACCTATTTACCTCACCTACGTTGCCTCACCTACCTTGCCTCATCTACTTTACCTCACCTACTTTGCCTCACCTACTTTGCCTTACCTACCTTGCCTCACCTACCTTGCCTCACCTACTTTACCTCACCTACCTTGCCTCACCTACTTTACCTCACCTACCCTGCATCACCTATATTGCCTCACCTACTTTACCTCACCTACCTTGCCTCACCTACCTTTCTTACCTACCTTGCCTCACCTACTTTACCTCACCTACCCTGCCTCACCTATATTGCCTCACCTACTTTACCTCACCTACCTTGCCTCACCTACCTTACCTCACCTACGTTGCCGCACCTACTTTACTTCACCTACTTTACCTCACCTACTATAGCTCACCTACGTTGCCGCACCTACTTTACCTCACCTACTTTACCTCGCCCACTATACCTCACCTACTTTACCTCACCTACCCTACCGCACCTACTTTACCTCACCTACCTCACCTCACCTACCTTACCTCACCTACGTTGCCGCACCTACTTTACCTCACCTACTTTACCTCACCTACTTTACCTCACCTACCTTGCTTCACCTACGTTGCCGCACCTACTTTACCTCACCTACTTTACCTCACCTACTATACCTCACCTACGTTGCCGCACCTACTTTACCTCACCTACCTTACCTAACCTACATTACCTCACCTACGTTGCCGCACCTACTTTACCTCACCTACTCTACCTCACCTACTTTACCTCACCTACCTTACCTCTCCTACCATACCTCACCTACGTTGCCGCACCTACTTTACCTCACCTACTTTACCTCACCTACTTTACCTCACCTACCTTACCTCGCCTACGTTGCCGCACCTACTTTACCTCACCTACTTTACCTCACCTACCATACCTCACCTACGTTGCCGCACCTACTTTAGCTCACCTACTTTACCTCACCTACTATACCTCACCTACGTTGCCACACCTACTTTACCTCACCTACTTTACCTCACCTACTTTACTTCACCTACCTTACCTCACCTACGTTGCCGCACCTACTTTACCTCACCTACCTTACCTCACCTACTATACCTCACCTACGTTGCCGCACCTACTTTACCTCACCTACTTTACCTCACCTACTTTACCTCACCTACCTTGCCGCACCTTCTTTACCTCACCTACCTTACCTCACCTACCTTACCTCACCTACGTTGCCGCACCTACTTTACCTCACCTACTTTACCTCACCTACTATACCTCACCTACTTTGCCGCACCTACTTTACCTCACCTACCTTGCCTCACCTACCTTGCCTCACCTACCTTGCCGCACCTACTTCACCTCACCTACCTTACCTCACCTACGTTGCCGCACCTACTTTACCCCACCTACCTTGCCTCACCTACCTTGCCTCGCCTACCTTGCCGCACCTACTTTACCTCACCTACTATACCTCACCTACGTTGCCGCACCTACTTTACCTCACCTACTTTTACCTCACCTACGTTGCCGCACCTATATTACCTAAACTACTTTACCTCACCTACGTTGCCGCACCTACTTTACCTCACCTACCTTACCTCACATACGTTGCCGCACCTACTTTACCTCACCTACTAGGCCTCACCTACGTTGCCGCACCTACTTTACCTCACCTACGTTGCTGCACCTACGTTACCTCACCTACTTTACCTCACCTACTTTACCTCACCTACGTTGCCGCACCTACTTTACCTCACCTACGTTGCCGCACCTACTTTACCTCACCTACGTTACCTCACCTACTTTGCCTCACCTACGTTGCCGCACCTACTTTACCTCACCTACCCTGCCTCACCTATATTGCCTCACCTACTTTACCTCACCTACCTTGCCTCACCTACTTTACCTAACCTACATTACCCCACCCACTTTACGTCACCTACGTTACCTCACCTACTTTACCTCACCTACCTTACCTCACCTAAGTTGCCGCACCTACTTTACCTCACCTACTTTACCTTACCTACTATACCTCACCTACGTTGCCGCACCTACTTTACCTCACCTACTTTACCTCACCTACTATACCTCACCTACTCTACCTCACCTACCTTGCCGCACCTACTTTACCTCACCTACCTTACCTCACCTACCTTACGTCACCTACGTTGCCGCACCTACTTTAACTCACCTACTTTCCCTCACCTACTTTACCTCACCTACCTTGCCTCACCTACGTTGCCGCACTTACTTTACCTCACCTACTTTACCTCACCTACTATACCTCACCTACGTTGCCGCACCTACTTTGCCTCACCTACCTTACCTCACCTACTTTACCTCACCTACGTTACCTCACCTACTTCACCTCAAATACTTTACCTCACCTACTTTACCTCACCTACCTTACCTCACCTACTTTACCTCACCTACTTTACCTCACCTACTTTACCTCACCTACCTCACCTCACGTACTTTACCTCACCTACTTTGTCTCACCTACGTTGCCGCACCTACTTTACCTCACCTACCTTGCCTCACCTACTTTACCTCACCTACTTTACCTCACCTACTTTGTCTCACCTACGTTGCCGTACCTACCTTACCTCACCTACTTTGTCTCACCTACGTTGCCGCACCTACGTTACCTCACCTACGTTGCCGCACCTACTTTACTTCACCTACCTTGCCTCACCTACCTTGCCTTACCTACCTTGCATCACCTACCTTCCCTTACCTACCTTGCCTTAACTACCTTGCATCGCCTACTTTGCCTTACCTACCTTGCATCACCTACCTTGCCTTACCTACCTTGCATCACCTACCTTGCCTTACCTACATTGCCTCACCTACCTTGCCCTACCAACCTTGCCTCACCTACCTTGCCTTACCTACCTTGCATCACCTACCTTGCCTTACCTACCTTGCGTTACCTACTTTGCTTCACCTACCTTGCACCACCTACCTTGCCTTACCTACTTTGCCTTACCTACCTTGCCTTACCTACCTTGCCTTAGCTACGTTGCCTCACCTACCTTGCATCACTTACCTTGCCTCACCTACCTGACCTTACCTACCTTGCCTCACCTACCTTGCCTCACCTAACTTGCATCACCTACCTTGTCTTACCTACCTTGCATCATCTACCTTGCCTCACCTACCTTTATTCACCTACCTTGCCTTTCCTACCTTGCATCACCTACCTTGGATCACCTACTTTGCCTCACCTACCTTGCCTTACCTACCTTGCATCACCTACCCTGCATCAATTACCTTGCTTTACCCACCTTGCCTCACCTACCTTTCCTTACCTACCTTGCATCACCTACCTTGCCTCACCTACCTTGCCTCACCTACCTTGCCGCACCTACCTTGCCTCACCTACCTTGCCTTACCTACCTTGCAGCACCTACCTTGCATCACCTACCTTGCCTTACCTACCTTGCGTTACCTACCTTGCATCACCTACCTTGCCTCACCTAACTTGCCTCGCCTACCTTGCATCTCCTACCTTGCCTCACCTACCTTGCCTTACCTACCTTGCCTCACCTACCTTCCCTCACCTACCTTGCATCACCTACCTTGCCTCACCTACCTTGCCTCACCTACTTTGCATCACCTACATTGCCTTACCTACCTTGCCTTACCTACCTTGCCTTACCTACCTTACCTTACCTTCCTTGCCTTACCTACCTTGCATCACCTACCTTGCATCACCTACCTTGCCTCACCTACCTTGCTTTACCTACCTTGCATCACCTACCTTGCCTCACCTACCTTGCCTTACCTACCTTGCATCACCTACCTTGCATTACCTACCTTGCATCACCTACCGAGCATTACCTACCTTGCCTCACCTACCTTGCCTCACCTACCTTGCATTACCTACCTTGCATCACCTACCGAGCATTACCTACCTTGCATCACCTACCTTGCATCACCTACCTTGCATTACCTACCTTGCATCACCTACCTTGCATCACCTAACTTGCCTCACCTACCTTGCCTTACCTACCTTGCCTCACCTACCTTGCCTCACCTACCTTGCCCTACCTACCTTGCGTTACCTACCTTGCCTCACCTACGTTGCCTCACCTACCTTGCCTCACCTACATTGCCTTACCTTCCTTGCCTTACCTACCTTGCCTTACCTACCTTGCATTACCTACCTTGCCTCACCTACCTTGCATCACCTACCTTGCCTTACCTACCTTGCATCACCTACCTTGTCTTACCTACCTTACCTTACCTACCTTGCCTCACCTACCTTGCATCACCTACCTTGTCTTACCTACCTTACCTTACCTACTTTGCCTCACCTACCTTGCCTCACCTACCTTGCCTTACTTACCTTGCCTTACCTACCTTGCCTTACCTACTTTGCCTCACCTACCTTGCCTCACCAACCTTGCCTTACTTACCTTGCCTTACCTACCTTGCCTTACCTACCTTGCCTTACCTACCTTGCATCACCTACCTTGTCTTACCTACCTTACCTTACCTACCTTGCCTCACCTACCTTGCATCACCTACCTTGTCTTACCTACCTTACCTTACCTACTTTGCCTCACCTACCTTGCCTCACCTACCTTGCCTTACTTACCTTGCCTTACTTACCTTGCCTTACCTACCTTGCCTCACCTACCTTGCCTCTCCTGCCTTGCCCCACCTACCTTGCCTTACCTACCTTGCCTTACCTACCTTACCTCACCTACCTTGCCTCACCTACCTTGCCTTACCTACCTTGCATCACCTACCTTTCCTTACCTACCTTGCCTTACCTACCTTGCCTCACCTACCTTGCCTTACCTACCTTGCCTCACCTACCTTGCCTTACCCACCTTGCCTCACCTACCTTGCATCACCGACCTTGCCTCACCTGCCTTGCCTCACCTACCTTGCCTTACCTACCCTGCATCACCTACCTTGCCTCACCTACCTTACCTCACCTACCTTGCATCACCTACCTTGCCTTACCTACCTTGCATCACCTACCTTGCATCACCTACCTTGCCTCACCTATCTTGCATCACCTACCTTGCATCACCTACCTTGCCTCACCTACCTTGCCTCACCTACCTTGCCTCACCCACCTTGACTTACCTACCTTGCCTCAGCTACCTTGCCTTACCTACCTTGCATCACCTACCTTGCATCTCCTACCTTGCCTTACCTACCTTGCATCACCTACCTTCCTTACCTACCTTGCCTCACCTGCCTTGCATCACCTACCTTGCCTTACCTACCTTGCCTTACCTACCTTGCCTTACCTACCTTGCATCACCTACCTTGCCTCACCTACCTTGCCTCACCTACCTTGCAGCACCTACCTTGCCTGACCTACCTTGCCTCACCTACCTTGCCTCACCTACCTTGCATCACCTACCTTGCCTCACCTACCTTGCATCACCTACCTTGCATCACCTACCTTGCCTCACCTACCTTGCCTCACCTACCTTGCCTCACCCACCTTGACTTACCAGCTTGCCTCAGCTACCTTGCCTTACCTACCTTGCATCACCTACCTTACATCTCCTACCTTGCCTTACCTACCTTGCATCACCTACCTTGCCTTACCTACCTTGCCTCACCTACCTTGCCTTACCTACCTTGCATCGCCTACTTTGCCTTACCTACCTTGCATCACCTACCTTGCCTTACCTACCTTGCATCACCTACCTTGCCTTACCTACCTTGCGTTACCTACTTTGCCTCAGCTACCTTGCATCACCTACCCTGCCTTACCTACCTTGCCTTGCCTACCTTGCCTTACCTTCCTTGCCTTACCTACGTTGCCTCACCTACCTTGCATCACTTACCTTGCCTCACCTACCTGACCTTACCTACCTTGCCCCACCTACCTTGCCTCACCTACCTTGCATCACCTACCTTGTCTTACCTACCTTGCCTCACCTACCTTGCCTCACCTACCTTGCCTCACCTACCTTGACTTACCTACCTTGCATCACCTACCTTGCCTAAGCTACCTTGCCTTACCTACCTTGCATCACCTACCTTGCATCACCTACCTTGCCTTACCTACCTTGCATCACCTACCTACCTTACCTACCTTGCCTCACCTACCTTGCATCACCTACCTTACCTCACCTACTTTGCCTTACCTACCTTGCCTCACCTACCTTGCCTCACCTACCTTGCCTCACCTACCTTGCCTCACCTACCTTGACTTACCTACCTTGCATCACCTACCTTGCCTCAGCTACCTTGCCTTACCTACCATGCATCACCTACCTTGCATCACCTACCTTGCCTTACCTACATTGCATCACTTACCTTCCTTACCTACCTTGCCTCACCTACCTTGCATCACCTACCTTGCCTTACCTACCTTGCCTTACCTACCTTGCCTCACCTACCTTGCAGCACCTACCTTGCCTGAGCTACCTTGCCTCACCTACCTTGCCTCACCTACCTTGCATCACCTACCTTGCCTCACCTACCTTGCCTTACCTACCTTGCATCGCCTACTTTGCCTTACCTACCTTGCCTCACCTAGCTTGCCTTACCTACTTTGCATCACCTACCATGCCTCACCTACCTTGCGTTACCTACTTTGCCTCAGCTACCTTGCATCACCTACCTTGCCTTACCTACCTTGCCTTACCTACCTTGCCGTACCTACCTTGCCTTACCTATGTTGCCTCACCTACCTTGCATCACTTACCTTGCCTCACCTACCTGACTTACCTACCTTGCCTCACCTACCTTGCCTCACCTACCTTGCCTCACCTACCTTGCATCAGCTACCTTGTCTTACCTACCTTGCATCTCCTATCTTGCATCACCTACCTTGCCTCACCTACCTTGCCTTACCTACCTTGCATCACCTACCCTGCATCAATTACCTTGCATCACCTACCTTGCCTCACCTACCTTTCCTTACCTACCTTGCATCACCTACCTTGCCTCACCTAACTTGCCTCACCTACCTGGCCTTACCCACCTTGCCTTACCTACCTTGCAACACCTACCTTCCATCACCTACCTTGCCTTACCTACCGTGCCTCACCTACCTTGCCTCACCTACCTTGCCTTACCTACCCTACCTTACCTACCTTGCCTTACCTACCTTGCCTCACCTACCTTGCCTCACCTACCTTGCCTCACCTACCTTGCCTCACCTACCTTGCCCCACCTACCTTGCCTTACCTACCTTGCCTTACCTACCTTGCCTCACCTACCTTGCCTCATCTACCTTGCCTTACCTACCTTGCATCACCTACCTTTCCTTACCTACCTTGCCTTACCTACTTTGTCTCACCTACCCTGCCTCACCTACCTTGCCTCACCTACCTTGCCTTACCTACCTTGCCTCACTTACCTTGCCTCACCTACCTTGCCTCACCTACCTTGCATCACCTAAATTTCCTCACCTACCTTGCCTCACCTACCTTGCCTTACCTACCTTGCATCACCTACCTTGCCTCACCTACCTTGCCTCACCTACCTTGCATCACCTACCTTGCCTTACCTGCCTTGCATCACCTAACTTGCATCACCCACCTTGCCTCACCTACCTTGCCTTACCTACCTTGCCTCACCTACCTTCCCTCACCTACCTTGCATCACCTACCTTGCCTCACCTACCTTGCCTCACCTACCTTGCATCACCTACCTTGCCTTACCTACCTTGCATCACCTACCTTGCATCACCTACCTTGCCCTACCTACCTTGCATCACCTACCTTGCCTCACTTACCTTGCCTTACCTACCTTGGATCTCCTACCTTGCCTCACCTACCTTGCCTTACCTACCTTGCATCACCTACCTTGCATTGCCTACCTTGCATCACCTACCGTGCATTACCTACCTTGCATCACCTACCTTGCCTCACCTACCTTGCCTTACCTACCTTGCATCACCTGCCTTGCCTTACCTACCTTGCATCACCTACCTTGCATTACCTACCTTGCATCACCTACCGTGCATTACCTACCTTGCATCACTACCTTGCCTCACCTACCTTGCCTTACCTACCTTGCATCACCTACCTTGCCTTACCTACCTTGCATCGCCTACTTTGCCTTACCTACCTTGCCTCAGCTACCTTGCCTTACCTACCTTGCATCACCTACCTTGCCTTACCTACCTTGCATCACCTACCTTGCCTCACCTACCTTGCCTTACCTACCTTGCATCACCTACCTTGCCTCACCTACCTTACGTTACCTACCTTTCCTCAGCTACCTTGCATCACCTACCTTGCCTTACCTACCTTGCCTTACCTACCTTGCCTTACCTACGTTGCCTCACCTACCTTGCATCACTTACCTTGCCTCACCTACCTGACCTTACCTACCTTGCCTCACCTACTTTGCCCCAACTACCTTGCATCACCTACCTTGTCTTACCTACCTTGCATCACCTACCTTGCATCACCTACCTTGCCTCACCTACCTTGATTCACCTACCTTGCCTTACCTACCTTGCATCACCTACCTTGCATCACCTACCTTGCATCACCTACCTTGCCTCACCTACCTTGCCTTACCTACCTTGCATCACCTACCCTGCATCAATTACCTTGCATCACCTACCTTGCCTCACCTACCTTTCCTTACCTAACTTGCATCACCTACCTTGCCTCACCTACCTTGCCTTACCTACCTTGCCTCACCTACCTTGCCTTAGCCAACTTGCCTCACCTACCTTGCATCACCGACCTTGCCTCACCTACCTTAGCTCACCTACCTTGCCTTAGCTACCTTGCATCACCTACCTTGCTTCATCTACCTTACCTCACCTACCTTGCATCACCTACCTTGCCTTACCTACCTTGCATCACCTACCTTGCATCACCTACCTTGCCTCACCTACCTTGCATCACCTACCTTGCATCACCTACCTTGCCTCACCTACCTTGCCTCACCTACGTTGCATCACCTACCTTGCATTGCCTACTTTGCATCACCTACCGTGCAATACCTACCTTGCATCACCTACCTTGCCTTACCTACCTTGCATCACCTACCTTGCCTCACTTACCTTGCCTAACCTACCTTGCATCACCTACCTTGCCTCACCTACCTTGCCTTACCTACCTTGCATCACCTGCCTTGCATTGCCTACCTTGCATCACCTACCGTGCATTACCTACGTTGCATCACCGACCTTGCCACACCTACCTTGCCTTACCTACCTTGCATCACCTGCCTTGCCTTACCTACCTTGCATCACCTACCTTGACTTACCTACCTTGCATCACCTACCTTGCCTCAGCTACCTTGCTTTACCTACCTTGCATCACCTACCTTGCATCACCTACCTTGCCTTACCTACCTTGCATCACCTACCTTCCTTACCTACCTTGCCTCACCTACCTTGCATCACCTACCTTACTTCACCTACCTTGCCTTACCTACCTTGCCTCACCTACCTTGCCTTACATACCTCGCAACACCTACCTTGCATTACCTACCTTGCATCACCTACCGTGCATTACCTACCTTGCATCACCTACCTTGCCTTACCTACCTTGCATCACCTACCTTACCTTACCTACCTTGTCTCACCTACCTTGCCTTACCTACCTTGCATCGCCTACTTTGCCTTACCTACCTTGCATCACCTACCTTGCCTTACCTACCTTGCATCACCTACCTTGCCTCATCTACCTTGCCTTACCTACCTTGCCTCACCTACCTTGCCTCACCTACCTTCCCCTACCTACCTTGCGTTACCTACCTTGCCTCACCTACGTTGCCTCACCTACCTTGCCTCACCTACATTGCCTTACCTTCCTTGCCTTACCTACCTTGCCTTACCTACCTTGCATTACCTACCTTGCCTCACCTACCTTGCATCACCTACCTTGCCTTACCTACCTTGCATCACCTACCTTGTCTTACCTACCTTGCCTTACCTACCTTGCCTCACCTACCTCGCCTTACCTACCTTGCAATACCTACCTTGCCTCACCTACCTTGCCTTACCTACGGTGCCTCACCTACCTTGCCTCACCTACCTTGCCTCACCTAGCTTGCCTCACCTACCTTGCCTCCCCTACCTTGCCCCACCTACCTTGCCTTACCTACCTTCCCTTACCTACCTTACCTCACCTACCTTGCCTCACCTACCTTGCCTTACCTACCTTGCATCACCTACCTTTCCTTACCTACCTTGCCTTACCTACCTTGCCTCACCTACCTTGCCTTACCTACCTTGCCTCACCTACCTTGCATCACCGACCTTGCCTCACCTACCTTGCCTCACCTACCTTGCCTTACCTACCTTGCATCACCTACCTTGCCTCACCTACCTTACCTCACCTACCTTGCATCACCTACCTTGCCTTACCTACCTTGCATCACCTACCTTGCATCACCTATCATGCCTCACCTACCTTGCATCACCTACCTTGCATCACCTACCTTGCCTCACCTACCTTGCCTCACCTACCTTGATTCACCCACCTTGACTTACCTACCTTGCATCACCTACCTTGCCTCAGCTACCTTGCCTTACCTACCTTGCATCACCTACCTTGCATCTCCTACCTTGCCTTACCTACCTTGCATCACCTACCTTCCTTACCTACCTTGCCTGACCTACCTTGCATCACTTACCTTGCCTCACCTACCTGACCTTTCCTACCTTGCCTCACCTACCTTGCCTCACCTACCTTGCATCACCTACCTTGTCTTACCTACCTTGCATCACCTACCTTGCATCACCTACCTTGCCTCACCTACCTTGCCTTACCTACATTGCCTCACCTACCTTGCCTCACGTACCTTGACTTACCTACCTTGCATCACCTACCTTGCCTCAGCTACCTTGGCTTACCTACCTTGCATCACCTACCTTGCATCACCTACCTTGCTTTACCTACCTTGCATCACCTACCTACCTTACCTACCTTGCCTCACCTACCTTGCATCACCTACCTTACCTCACCTACCTTGCCTTACTTACCTTGCCTCACCTACCTTGCCTCACCTACCTTGCCTCACCTACCTTGCCTCACCTACCTTGACTTACCTACCTTGCATCACCTACCTTGCCTCAGCTACCTTGCCTTACCTACCTTGCATCACCTACCTTGCATCACCTACCTTGCCTTACCTACATTTTATCACTTACCTTCCTTACCTACCTTGCCTCACCTACCTTGCATCACCTACCTTGCCTTACCTACCTTGCCTTACCTAGCTTGCCTCACCTACCTTGCAGCACCTACCTTGCCTGAGCTACCTAGCCTAACCTACCTTGCCTCACCTACCTTGCATCACCTACCTTGCCTCACCTACCTTGCATCACCTACCTTGCCTTACCTACCTTGCATCACCTACCTTGTCTTACCTACCTTACCTTACCTACCTTGCCTCACCTACCTCGCCTTACCTACCTTGCAATACCTACCTTGCCTCACCTACCTTGCCTTACCTACGGTGCCTCACCTACCTTGCCTCACCTACCTTGCCTTACTTACCTTGCCTTACCTACCTTGCCTTACCTACCTTGCCTCACCTACCTTGCCTCACCTAGCTTGCCTCACCTACCTTGCCTCCCCTACCTTGCCCCACCTACCTTGCCTTACCTACCTTGCCTTACCTACTTTACCTCACCTACCTTGCCTCACCTACCTTGCCTTACCTACCTTGCATCACCTACCTTGCATCACCTACCTTGCCTTACCTACATTGCATCACCTACCTTCCTTACCTACCTTGCCTCACCTACCTTGCATCACCTACCTTGCCTTACCTACCTTGCCTTACCTAGCTTGCCTCACCTACCTTGCAGCACCTACCTTGCCTGACCTACCTTGCATCGCCTACTTTGCCTTACCTACCTTGCATCACCTTCCTTGCCTTACCTACCCGGCATCACCTACCTTGCCTTACCTACCTTGCATCACCTACCTTGTCTTACCTACCTTACCTTACCTACCTTGCCTCACCTACCTCGCCTTACCTACCTTGCAATACCTACCTTGCCTCACCTACCTTGCCTTACCTACGGTGCCTCACCTACCTTGCCTCACCTACCTTGCCTTACTTACCTTGCCTTACCTACCTTGCCTTACCTACCTTGCCTCACCTACCTTGCCTCACCTAGCTTGCCTCACCTACCTTGCCTCCCCTACCTTGCCCCACCTACCTTGCCTTACCTACCTTGCCTTACCTACTTTACCACACCTACCTTGCCTCACCTACCTTGCCTTACCTACCTTGCATCACCTACCTTTCCTTACCTACCTTGCCTTACCTACCTTGCCTCACCTACCTTGCCTTACCTACCTTGCCTCACCTACCTTGCCTTACCCACCTTGCCTCACCTACCTTGCATCACCGACCTTGCCTCACCTACCTTGCCTCACCTACCTTGCCTTACCTACCTTGCATCACCTACCTTGCCTCACCTACCTTACCTTACCTACCTTGCATCACCTACCTTGCCTTACCTACCTTGCATCACCTACCTTGCATCACCTACCTTGCCTCACTTATCTTGCATCACCTACCTTGCATCACCTACCTTGCCTCACCTACCTTGCCCCACCTACCTTGCCTCACCCACCTTGACTTACCTACCTTGCCTCAGCTACCTTGCCTTACCTACCTTGCATCACCTACCTTGCATCTCCTACCTTGCCTTACCTACCTTGCATCACCTACCTTCCTTACCTACCTTGCCTCACCTGCCTTGCATCACCTACCTTGCCTTACCTACCTTGCCTTACCTACCTTGCCTTACCTACCTTGCATCACCTACCTTGCCTCACCTACCTTGCCTCACCTACCTTGCAGCACCTACCTTGCCTGACCTACCTTGCCTCACCTACCTTGCCTCACCTACCTTGCATCACCTACCTTGCCTCACCTACCTTGCATCACCTACCTTGCATCACCTACCTTGCCTCACCTACGTTGCCTCACCTACCTTGCCTCACCCACCTTGACTTACCTACCTTGCCTCAGCTACCTTGCCTTACCTACCTTGCATCACCTACCTTGCATCTCCTACCTTGCCTTACCTACCTTGCATCGCCTACTTTGCCTTACCTACCTTGCATCACCTACCTTGCCTTACCTACCTTGCATCACCTACCTTGCCTTACCTACCTTGCGTTACCTACTTTGCCTCAGCTACCTTGCATCACCTACCCTGCCTTACCTACCTTGCCTTGCCTACCTTGCCTTACCTTCCTTGCCTTACCTACGTTGCCTCACCTACCTTGCATCACTTACCTTGCCTCACCTACCTTGCCCCACCTACCTTGCCTCACCTACCTTGCATCACCTACCTTGTCTTACCTACCTTGCATCACCTACCTTGCATCACCTACCTTGCCTCACCTACCTTGCCTCACCTACCTTGCCTCACCTACCTTGCCTCACCTACCTTGACTTACCTACCTTGCATCACCTACCTTGCCTAAGCTACCTTGCCTTACCTACCTTGCATCACCTACCTTGCATCACCTACCTTGCCTTACCTACCTTGCATCACCTACCTACCTTACCTACCTTGCCTCACCTACCTTGCATCACCTACCTTACCTCACCTACCTTGCCTTACCTACCTTGCCTCACCTACCTTGCCTCACCTACCTTGACTTACCTACCTTGCATCACCTACCTTGCTTCAGCTACCTTGCCTTACCTACCATGCATCATCTACCTTGCATCACCTACCTTGCCTTACCTACCTTGCATCACCTACCTTGTCTTACCTACCTTGCCTTACCTACCTTGCCTCACCTACCTCGCCTTACCTACCTTGCAATACCTACCTTGCCTCACCTACCTTGCCTTACCTACGGTGCCTCACCTACCTTGCCTCACCTACCTTGCCTCACCTAGCTTGCCTCACCTACCTTGCCTCCCCTACCTTGCCCCACCTGCCTTGCCTTACCTACCTTGCCTTACCTACCTTACCTCACCTACCTTGCCTCACCTACCTTGCCTTACCTACCTTGCATCACCTACCTTTCCTTACCTACCTTGCCTTACCTACCTTGCATCACCTACCTTGCCTCACCTACCTTGCCTCACCTACCTTGCCTTACCCACCTTGCCTCACCTACCTTGCATCACCGACCTTGCCTCACCTACCTTGCCTCACCTACCTTGCCTTACCTACCTTGCATCACCTACCTTGCCTCACCTACCTTACCTCACCTACCTTGCATCACCTACCTTGCCTTACCTACCTTGCATCACCTACCTTGCATCACCTATCATGCCTCACCTACCTTGCATCACCTACCTTGCCTCACCTACCTTGCCTCACCTACCTTGATTCACCCACCTTGACTTACCTACCTTGCATCACCTACCTTGCCTCAGCTACCCTGCCTTACCTACCTTGCATCACCTACCTTGCATCTCCTACCTTGCCTTACCTACCTTGCATCACCTACCTTCCTTACCTACCTTGCCTGACCTACCTTGCATCACTTACCTTGCCTCACCTACCTGACCTTTCCTACCTTGCCTCACCTACCTTGCCTCACCTACCTTGCATCACCTACCTTGTCTTACCTACCTTGCATCACCTACCTTGCATCACCTACCTTGCCTCACCTACCTTGCCTTACCTACATTGCCTCACCTACCTTGCCTCACGTACCTTGACTTACCTACCTTGCATCACCTACCTTGCCTCAGCTACCTTGGCTTACCTACCTTGCATCACCTACCTTGCATCACCTACCTTGCTTTACCTACCTTGCATCACCTACCTACCTTACCTACCTTGCCTCACCTACCTTGCATCACCTACCTTACCTCACCTACCTTGCCTTACTTACCTTGCCTCACCTACCTTGCCTCACCTACCTTGCCTCACCTACCTTGCCTCACCTACCTTGACTTACCTACCTTGCATCACCTACCTTGCCTCAGCTACCTTGCCTTACCTACCTTGCATCACCTACCTTGCATCACCTACCTTGCCTTACCTACATTGCATCACCTACCTTCCTTACCTACCTTGCCTCACCTACCTTGCATCACCTACCTTGCCTTACCTACCTTGCCTTACCTAGCTTGCCTCACCTACCTTGCAGCACCTACCTTGCCTGAGCTACCTAGCCTAACCTACCTTGCCTCACCTACCTTGCATCACCTACCTTGCCTCACCTACCTTGCATCACCTACCTTGCCTTACCTACCTTGCATCACCTACCTTGTCTTACCTACCTTACCTTACCTACCTTGCCTCACCTACCTCGCCTTACCTACCTTGCAATACCTACCTTGCCTCACCTACCTTGCCTTACCTACGGTGCCTCACCTACCTTGCCTCACCTACCTTGCCTTACTTACCTTGCCTTACCTACCTTGCCTTACCTACCTTGCCTCACCTACCTTGCCTCACCTAGCTTGCCTCACCTACCTTGCCTCCCCTACCTTGCCCCACCTACCTTGCCTTACCTACCTTGCCTTACCTACTTTACCTCACCTACCTTGCCTCACCTACCTTGCCTTACCTACCTTGCATCACCTACCTTGCATCACCTACCTTGCCTTACCTACATTGCATCACCTACCTTCCTTACCTACCTTGCCTCACCTACCTTGCATCACCTACCTTGCCTTACCTACCTTGCCTTACCTAGCTTGCCTCACCTACCTTGCAGCACCTACCTTGCCTGACCTACCTTGCATCGCCTACTTTGCCTTACCTACCTTGCATCACCTTCCTTGCCTTACCTACCCGGCATCACCTACCTTGCCTTACCTACCTTGCATCACCTACCTTGTCTTACCTACCTTACCTTACCTACCTTGCCTCACCTACCTCGCCTTACCTACCTTGCAATACCTACCGTGCCTCACCTACCTTGCCTTACCTACGGTGCCTCACCTACCTTGCCTCACCTACCTTGCCTTACTTACCTTGCCTTACCTACCTTGCCTTACCTACCTTGCCTCACCTACCTTGCCTCACCTAGCTTGCCTCACCTACCTTGCCTCCCCTACCTTGCCCCACCTACCTTGCCTTACCTACCTTGCCTTACCTACTTTACCACACCTACCTTGCCTCACCTACCTTGCCTTACCTACCTTGCATCACCTACCTTTCCTTACCTACCTTGCCTTACCTACCTTGCCTCACCTACCTTGCCTTACCTACCTTGCCTCACCTACCTTGCCTTACCCACCTTGCCTCACCTACCTTGCATCACCGACCTTGCCTCACCTACCTTGCCTCACCTACCTTGCCTTACCTACCTTGCATCACCTACCTTGCCTCACCTACCTTACCTTACCTACCTTGCATCACCTACCTTGCCTTACCTACCTTGCATCACCTACCTTGCATCACCTACCTTGCCTCACTTATCTTGCATCACCTACCTTGCATCACCTACCTTGCCTCACCTACCTTGCCCCACCTACCTTGCCTCACCCACCTTGACTTACCTACCTTGCCTCAGCTACCTTGCCTTACCTACCTTGCATCACCTACCTTGCATCTCCTACCTTGCCTTACCTACCTTGCATCACCTACCTTCCTTACCTACCTTGCCTCACCTGCCTTGCATCACCTACCTTGCCTTACCTACCTTGCCTTACCTACCTTGCCTTACCTACCTTGCATCACCTACCTTGCCTCACCTACCTTGCCTCACCTACCTTGCAGCACCTACCTTGCCTGACCTACCTTGCCTCACCTACCTTGCCTCACCTACCTTGCATCACCTACCTTGCCTCACCTACCTTGCATCACCTACCTTGCATCACCTACCTTGCCTCACCTACGTTGCCTCACCTACCTTGCCTCACCCACCTTGACTTACCTACCTTGCCTCAGCTACCTTGCCTTACCTACCTTGCATCACCTACCTTGCATCTCCTACCTTGCCTTACCTACCTTGCATCGCCTACTTTGCCTTACCTACCTTGCATCACCTACCTTGCCTTACCTACCTTGCATCACCTACCTTGCCTTACCTACCTTGCGTTACCTACTTTGCCTCAGCTACCTTGCATCACCTACCCTGCCTTACCTACCTTGCCTTGCCTACCTTGCCTTACCTTCCTTGCCTTACCTACGTTGCCTCACCTACCTTGCATCACTTACCTTGCCTCACCTACCTTGCCCCACCTACCTTGCCTCACCTACCTTGCATCACCTACCTTGTCTTACCTACCTTGCATCACCTACCTTGCATCACCTACCTTGCCTCACCTACCTTGCCTCACCTACCTTGCCTCACCTACCTTGCCTCACCTACCTTGACTTACCTACCTTGCATCACCTACCTTGCCTAAGCTACCTTGCCTTACCTACCTTGCATCACCTACCTTGCATCACCTACCTTGCCTTACCTACCTTGCATCACCTACCTACCTTACCTACCTTGCCTCACCTACCTTGCATCACCTACCTTACCTCACCTACCTTGCCTTACCTACCTTGCCTCACCTACCTTGCCTCACCTACCTTGACTTACCTACCTTGCATCACCTACCTTGCTTCAGCTACCTTGCCTTACCTACCATGCATCATCTACCTTGCATCACCTACCTTGCCTTACCTACCTTGCATCACCTACCTTGTCTTACCTACCTTGCCTTACCTACCTTGCCTCACCTACCTCGCCTTACCTACCTTGCAATACCTACCTTGCCTCACCTACCTTGCCTTACCTACGGTGCCTCACCTACCTTGCCTCACCTACCTTGCCTCACCTAGCTTGCCTCACCTACCTTGCCTCCCCTACCTTGCCCCACCTACCTTGCCTTACCTACCTTGCCTTACCTACCTTACCTCACCTACCTTGCCTCACCTACCTTGCCTTACCTACCTTGCATCACCTACCTTTCCTTACCTACCTTGCCTTACCTACCTTGCCTCACCTACCTTGCCTTACCTACCTTGCCTCACCTACCTTGCCTTACCCACCTTGCCTCACCTACCTTGCATCACCGACCTTGCCTCACCTACCTTGCCTCACCTACCTTGCCTTACCTACCTTGCATCACCTACCTTGCCTCACCTACCTTACCTCACCTACCTTGCATCACCTACCTTGCCTTACCTACCTTGCATCACCTACCTTGCATCACCTATCATGCCTCACCTACCTTGCATCACCTACCTTGCATCACCTACCTTGCCTCACCTACCTTGATTCACCTACCTTGATTCACCCACCTTGACTTACCTACCTTGCATCACCTACCTTGCCTCAGCTACCTTGCCTTACCTACCTTGCATCACCTACCTTGCATCTCCTACCTTGCCTTACCTACCTTGCATCACCTACCTTCCTTACCTACCTTGCCTGACCTACCTTGCATCACTTACCTTGCCTCACCTACCTGACCTTTCCTACCTTGCCTCACCTACCTTGCCTCACCTACCTTGCATCACCTACCTTGTCTTACCTACCTTGCATCACCTACCTTGCATCACCTACCTTGCCTCACCTACCTTGCCTTACCTACATTGCCTCACCTACCTTGCCTCACGTACCTTGACTTACCTACCTTGCATCACCTACCTTGCCTCAGCTACCTTGGCTTACCTACCTTGCATCACCTACCTTGCATCACCTACCTTGCTTTACCTACCTTGCATCACCTACCTACCTTACCTACCTTGCCTCACCTACCTTGCATCACCTACCTTACCTCACCTACCTTGCCTTACTTACCTTGCCTCACCTACCTTGCCTCACCTACCTTGCCTCACCTACCTTGCCTCACCTACCTTGACTTACCTACCTTGCATCACCTACCTTGCCTCAGCTACCTTGCCTTACCTACCTTGCATCACCTACCTTGCATCACCTACCTTGCCTTACCTACATTGCATCACCTACCTTCCTTACCTACCTTGCCTCACCTACCTTGCATCACCTACCTTGCCTTACCTACCTTGCCTTACCTAGCTTGCCTCACCTACCTTGCAGCACCTACCTTGCCTGAGCTACCTAGCCTAACCTACCTTGCCTCACCTACCTTGCATCACCTACCTTGCCTCACCTACCTTGCATCACCTACCTTGTCTTACCTACCTTGCATCACCTACCTTGTCTTACCTACCTTACCTTACCTACCTTGCCTCACCTACCTCGCCTTACCTACCTTGCAATACCTACCTTGCCTCACCTACCTTGCCTTACCTACGGTGCCTCACCTACCTTGCCTCACCTACCTTGCCTTACTTACCTTGCCTTACCTACCTTGCCTTACCTACCTTGCCTCACCTACCTTGCCTCACCTAGCTTGCCTCACCTACCTTGCCTCCCCTACCTTGCCCCACCTACCTTGCCTTACCTACCTTGCCTTACCTACTTTACCTCACCTACCTTGCCTCACCTACCTTGCCTTACCTACCTTGCATCACCTACCTTGCATCACCTACCTTGCCTTACCTACATTGCATCACCTACCTTCCTTACCTACCTTGCCTCACCTACCTTGCATCACCTACCTTGCCTTACCTACCTTGCCTTACCTAGCTTGCCTCACCTACCTTGCAGCACCTACCTTGCCTGACCTACCTTGCATCGCCTACTTTGCCTTACCTACCTTGCATCACCTTCCTTGCCTTACCTACCTTGCATCACCTACCTTGCCTTACCTACCTTGCATCACCTACCTTGTCTTACCTACCTTACCTTACCTACCTTGCCTCACCTACCTCGCCTTACCTACCTTGCAATACCTACCTTGCCTCACCTACCTTGCCTTACCTACGGTGCCTCACCTACCTTGCCTCACCTACCTTGCCTTACTTACCTTGCCTTACCTACCTTGCCTTACCTACCTTGCCTCACCTACCTTGCCTCACCTAGCTTGCCTCACCTACCTTGCCTCCCCTACCTTGCCCCACCTACCTTGCCTTACCTACCTTGCCTTACCTACTTTACCTCACCTACCTTGCCTCACCTACCTTGCCTTACCTACCTTGCATCACCTACCTTTCCTTACCTACCTTGCCTTACCTACCTTGCCTCACCTACCTTGCCTTACCTACCTTGCCTCACCTACCTTGCCTTACCCACCTTGCCTCACCTACCTTGCATCACCGACCTTGCCTCACCTACCTTGCCTCACCTACCTTGCCTTACCTACCTTGCATCACCTACCTTGCCTCACCTACCTTACCTTACCTACCTTGCATCACCTACCTTGCCTTACCTACCTTGCATCACCTACCTTGCATCACCTACCTTGCCTCACTTATCTTGCATCACCTACCTTGCATCACCTACCTTGCCTCACCTACCTTGCCCCACCTACCTTGCCTCACCCACCTTGACTTACCTACCTTGCCTCAGCTACCTTGCCTTACCTACCTTGCATCACCTACCTTGCATCTCCTACCTTGCCTTACCTACCTTGCATCACCTACCTTCCTTACCTACCTTGCCTCACCTGCCTTGCATCACCTACCTTGCCTTACCTACCTTGCCTTACCTACCTTGCCTTACCTACCTTGCATCACCTACCTTGCCTCACCTACCTTGCCTCACCTACCTTGCAGCACCTACCTTGCCTGACCTACCTTGCCTCACCTACCTTGCCTCACCTACCTTGCATCACCTACCTTGCCTCACCTACCTTGCATCACCTACCTTGCATCACCTACCTTGCCTCACCTACGTTGCCTCACCTACCTTGCCTCACCCACCTTGACTTACCTACCTTGCCTCAGCTACCTTGCCTTACCTACCTTGCGTCACCTACCTTGCATCTCCTACCTTGCCTTACCTACCTTGCATCGCCTACTTTGCCTTACCTACCTTGCATCACCTACCTTGCCTTACCTACCTTGCGTTACCTACTTTGCCTCAGCTACCTTGCATCACCTACCCTGCCTTACCTACCTTGCCTTGCCTACCTTGCCTTACCTTCCTTGCCTTACCTACGTTGCCTCACCTACCTTGCATCACTTACCTTGCCTCACCTACCTTGCCCCACCTACCTTGCCTCACCTTCCTTGCATCACCTACCTTGTCTTACCTACCTTGCATCACCTACCTTGCATCACCTACCTTGCCTCACCTACCTTGCCTCACCTACCTTGCCTCACCTACCTTGCCTCACCTACCTTGACTTACCTACCTTGCATCACCTACCTTGCCTAAGCTACCTTGCCTTACCTACCTTGCATCACCTACCTTGCATCACCTACCTTGCCTTACCTACCTTGCATCACCTACCTACCTTACCTACCTTGCCTCACCTACCTTGCATCACCTACCTTACCTCACCTACCTTGCCTTACCTACCTTGCCTCACCTACCTTGCCTCACCTACCTTGACTTACCTACCTTGCATCACCTACCTTGCTTCAGCTACCTTGCCTTACCTACCATGCATCATCTACCTTGCATCACCTACCTTGCCTTACCTACATTGCATCACTTACCTTCCTTACCTACCTTGTCTCACCTACCTTGCATCACCTACCTTGCCTTACCTACCTTGCCTTACCTACCTTGCCTCACCTACCTTGCAGCACCTACCTTGCCTGAGCTACCTTGCCTCACCTACCTTGCCTCACCTACCTTGCATCACCTACCTTGCCTCACCTACCTTGCCTTACCTACCTTGCATCGCCTACTTTGCCTTACCTACCTTGCATCACCTTCCTTGCCTTACCTACCTTGCATCACCTACCTTGCCTTACCTACCTTGCCTCACCTACCTTGCCTTACCTACCTTGCCTCACCTAGCTTGCCTTACCTACTTTGCATCACCTACCATGCCTCACCTACCTTGCGTTACCTACTTTGCCTCAGCTACCTTGCATCACCTACCTTGCCTTACCTACCTTGCCTTACCTACCTTGCCGTACCTGCCTTGCCTTACCTATGTTGCCTCACCTACCTTGCATCACTTACCTTGCCTCACCTACCTGACTTACCTACCTTGCCTCACCTACCTTGCCTCACCTACCTTGCCTCACCTACCTTGCATCAGCTACCTTGTCTTACCTACCTTGCATCACCTATCGTGCATCACCTACCTTGCCTCACCTAGCTTGATTCACCTACCTTGCATCACGTACCTTGCATCACCTACCTTGCATCACCTACCTTGCCTCACCTACCTTTCCTTACCTACCTTGCATCACCTACCTTGCCTCACCTAACTTGCCTCACCTACCTTGCCTCACCTACCTTGCCTTACCTACCTTGCAACACCTACCTTGCATCACCTACCTTGCCTTACCTACCTTACCTACCTTGCCTTACCTACCTTGCCTCACCTACCTTGCCTCACCTACCTTGCCTCACCTACCTTGCCTTACCTACCTTGCCTCACCTACCTTGCCTCACCTACCTTGCCTCACCTACCTTGCCTTACCTACCTTGCCTCACCTACCTTGCCTCACCTACCTTGCCTTACCTACCTTGCCCCACCTACCTTGCCTTACCAACCTTGCCTTACCTACCTTGCCTCACCTACCTTGCCTCATCTACCTTGCCTTACCTACCTTGCATCACCTACCTTTCCTTACCTACCTTGCCTTACCTACTTTGTCTCACCTACCCTGCCTCACCTACCTTGCCTCACCTACCTTGCCTTACCTACCTTGCCTCACTTACCTTGCCTCACCTACCTTGCCTCACCTACCTTGCATCACCTACCTTGCATTGCCTACCTTGCATCACCTACCGTGCATTACCTACCTTGCATCACCTACCTTGCCTCACCTACCTTGCCTTACCTACCTTGCATCACCTGCCTTGCCTTACCTACCTTGCATCACCTACCTTGCATTACCTACCTTGCATCACCTACCGTGCATTACCTACCGTGCATTACCTACCTTGCATCACCTACCTTGCATCACCTACCGTGCATTACCTACCTTGCATCACCTACCTTGCCTCACCTACCTTGCCTTACCTACCTTGCATCACCTACCTTGCCTTACCTACCTTGCATCGCCTACTTTGCCTTACCTACCTTGTCTCAGCTACCTTGCCTTACCTACCTTGCATCACCTACCTTTCCTTACCTACCTTGCATAACCTACCTTGCCTCACCTACCTTGCCTTACCTACCTTGCATCACCTAGCTTGCCTCACCTACCTTGCGTTACCTACCTTTCCTCAGCTACCTTGCATCACCTACCTTGCCTTACCTACCTTGCCTTACCTACCTTGCCTTACCTACGTTGCCGCACCTACCTTGCATCACTTACCTTGCCTCACCTACCTGACCTTACCTACCTTGCCTCACCTACTTTGCCTCAACTACCTTGCATCACCTACCTTGCCTTACCTACCTTGCATCACCTACCTTACATCACCTACCTTGCATCACCTACCTTGCCTCACCTACCTTGCCTTACCTACCTTGCATCACCTACCCTGCATCAATTACCTTGCATCACCTACCTTGCCTCACCTACCTTTCCTTACCTAACTTGCATCACCTACCTTGCCTCACCTACCTTACCTCACCTACCTTGCCTTACCTACCTTGCCTCACCTACCTTGCCTTACCCAACTTGCCTCACCTACCTTGCATCACCGACCTTGCCTCACCTACCTTAGCTCACCTACCTTGCCTTAGCTACCTTGCATCACCTACCTTGCCTCATCTACCTTACCTCACCTACCTTGCATCACCTACCTTGCCTTACCTACCTTGCATCACCTACCTTGCATCACCTACCTTGCCTCACCTACCTTGCATCACCTAACTTGCCTCACCTACCTTGCCTCACCTACATTGCATCACCTACCTTGCATTGCCTACCTTGCATCACCTACCGTGCAATACCTACCTTGCATCACCTACCTTGCCTTACCTACCTTGCATCACCTACCTTGCCTCACTTACCTTGCCTAACCTACCTTGCATCACCTACCTTGCCTCACCTACCTTGCCTTACCTACCTTGCATCACCTGCCTTGCATTGCCTACCTTGCATCACCTACCGTGCATTACCTACGTTGCATCACCGACCTTGCCACACCTACCTTGCCTTACCTACCTTGCATCACCTGCCTTGCCTTACCTACCTTGCATCACCTACCTTGACATACCTACCTTGCATCACCTACCTTGCCTCAGCTACCTTGCTTTACCTACCTTGCATCACCTACCTTGCATCACCTACCTTGCCTTACCTACCTTGCATCACCTACCTTCCTTACCTACCTTGCCTCACCTACCTTGCATCACCTACCTTACTTCACCTACCTTGCCTTACCTACCTTGCCTCACCTACCTTGCCTTACATACCTCGCAACACCTACCTTGCATTACCTACCTTGCATCACCTACCGTGCATTACCTACCTTGCATCACCTACCTTGCCTTACCTACCTTGCATCACCTACCTTACCTTACCTACCTTGTCTCACCTACCTTGCCTTACCTACCTTGCATCGCCTACTTTGCCTTACCTACCTTGCATCACCTACCTTGCCTTACCTACCTTGCATCACCTACCTTGCCTCACCTACCTTGCCTTACCTACCTTGCCTCACCTACCTTGCCTCACCTACCTTCCCCTACCTACCTTGCGTTACCTACCTTGCCTCACCTACGTTGCCTCACCTACCTTGCCTCACCTACATTGCCTTACCTTCCTTGCCTTACCTACCTTGCCTTACCTACCTTGCCTCACCTACCTCGCCTTACCTACCTTGCAATGCCTACCTTGCCTCACCTACCTTGCCTTACCTACGGTGCCTCACCTACCTTGCCTCACCTACCTTGCCTTACCTACCTTGCCTTACCTACCTTGCCTTACCTACCCTGCCTCACCTACCTTGCCTCACCTAGCTTGCCTCACCTACCTTGCCTCCCCTACCTTGCCCCACCTACCTTGCCTTACCTACCTTGCCTTACCTACCTTACCTCACCTACCTTGCCTCACCTACCTTGCCTTACCTACCTTGCATCACCTACCTTTCCTTACCTACCTTGCCTTACCTACCTTGCCTCACCTACCTTGCCTCACCTACCTTGCCTTACCTACCTTGCCTCACTTACCTTGCCTCACCTACCTTGCCTCACCTACCTTGCATCACCTAAATTTCCTCACCTACCTTGCCTCACCTACCTTGCCTTACCTACCTTGCATCACCTACCTTGCCTCACCTACCTTGCCTCACCTACCTTGCATCACCTACCTTGCCTTACCTTTCTTGCATCACCTAACTTGCATCACCCACCTTGCCTCACCTACCTTGCCTTACCTACCTTGCCTCACCTACCTTGCCTCACCTACCTTGCATCACCTACCTTGCCTCACCTACCTTGCCTCACCTACCTTGCATCACCTACCTTGCCTTACCTACCTTGCGTCACCTACCTTGCATCACCTACCTTGCCTTACCTACCTTGCATCACCTACCTTGCCTCACTTACCTTGCCTTACCTACCTTGGATCACCTAACTTGCCTCACCTACCTTGCCTTACCTACCTTGCATCACCTACCTTGCATTGCCTACCTTGCATCACCTACCGTGCATTACCTACCTTGCATCACCTACCTTGCCTCACCTACCTTGCCTTACCTACCTTGCATCACCTGCCTTGCCTTACCTACCTTGCATCACCTACCTTGCATTACCTACCTTGCATCACCTACCGTGCATTACCTACCTTGCATCACCTACCTTGCCTCACCTACCTTGCCTTACCCACCTTGCATCACCTACCTTGCCTTACCTACCTTGCATCGCCTACTTTGCCTTACCTACCTTGCCTCAGCTACCTTGCCTTACCTACCTTGCATCACCTACCTTGCCTTACCTACCTTGCATCACCTACCTTGCCTCACCTACCTTGCCTTACCTACCTTGCATCACCTACCTTACCTCACCTACCTTGCGTTACCTACCTTTCCTCAGCTACCTTGCATCACCTACCTTGCCTTACCTACCTTGCCTTACCTACCTTGCCTTACCTACGTTGCCTCACCTACCTTGCATCACTTACCTTGCCTCACCTACCTGACCTTACCTACCTTGCCTCACCTACTTTGCCTCAACTACCTTGCATCACCTACCTTGTCTTACCTACCTTGCATCACCTACCTTGCATCACCTACCTTGCATCACCTACCTTGCCTCACCTACCTTGATTCACCTACCTTGCCTTACCTACCTTGCATCAACTACCTTGCATCACCTACCTTGCATCACCTACCTTGCCTCACCTACCTTGCCTTACCTACCTTGCATCACCTACCCTGCATCAATTACCTTGCATCACCTACCTTGCCTCACCTACCTTTCCTTACCTAACTTGCATCACCTACCTTGCCTCACCTACCTTGCCTCTCCTACCTTGCCTTACCTACCTTGCCTCACCTACCTTGCCTTACCCAACTTGCCTCACCTACCTTGCATCACCGACCTTGCCTCACCTAACTTAGCTCACCTACCTTGCCTTAGCTACCTTGCATCACCTACCTTGCCTCATCTACCTTACCTCACCTACCTTGCATCACCTACCTTGCCTTACCTACCTTGCATCACCTACCTTGCATCACCTACCTTGCCTCACCTACCTTGCATCACCTACCTTGCATCACCTACCTTGCCTCACCTACCTTGCCTCACCTACGTTGCATCACCTACCTTGCATTGCCTACCTTGCATCACCTACCGTGCAATACCTACCTTGCATCACCTACCTTGCCTTACCTACCTTGCATCACCTACCTTGCCTCACTTACCTTGCCTAACCTACCTTGCATCACCTACCTTGCCTCACCTACCTTGCCTTACCTACCTTGCATCACCTGCCTTGCATTGCCTACCTTGCATCACCTACCGTGCATTACCTACGTTGCATCACCGACCTTGCCACACCTACCTTGCCTTACCTACCTTGCATCACCTGCCTTGCCTTACCTACCTTGCATCACCTACCTTGACTTACCTACCTTGCATCACCTACCTTGCCTCAGCTACCTTGCTTTACCTACCTTGCATCACCTACCTTGCATCACCTACCTTGCCTTACCTACCTTGCATCACCTACCTTCCTTACCTACCTTGCCTCACCTACCTTGCATCACCTACCTTACTTCACCTACCTTGCCTTACCTACCTTGCCTCACCTACCTTGCCTTACATACCTCGCAACACCTACCTTGCATTACCTACCTTGCATCACCTACCGTGCATTACCTACCTTGCATCACCTACCTTGCCTTACCTACCTTGCATCACCTACCTTACCTTACCTACCTTGTCTCACCTACCTTGCCTTACCTACCTTGCATCGCCTACTTTGCCTTACCTACCTTGCATCACCTACCTTGCCTTACCTACCTTGCATCACCTACCTTGCCTCACCTACCTTGCCTTACCTACCTTGCCTCACCTACCTTGCCTCACCTACCTTCCCCTACCTACCTTGCGTTACCTACCTTGCCTCACCTACGTTGCCTCACCTACCTTGCCTCACCTACATTGCCTTACCTTCCTTGCCTTACCTACCTTGCCTTACCTACCTTGCATTACCTACCTTGCCTCACCTACCTTGCATCACCTACCTTGCCTTACCTACCTTGCATCACCTACCTTGTCTTACCTACCTTGCCTTACCTACCTTGCCTCACCTACCTCGCCTTACCTACCTTGCAATACCTACCTTGCCTCACCTACCTTGCCTTACCTACGGTGCCTCACCTACCTTGCCTCACCTACCTTGCCTTACCTACCTTGCCTTACCTACCTTGCCTTACCTACCTTGCCTCACCTACCTTGCCTCACCTAGCTTGCCTCACCTACCTTGCCTCCCCTAACTTGCCCCACCTACCTTGCCTTACCTACCTTGCCTTACCTACCTTACCTCACCTACCTTGCCTCACCTACCTTACCTCACCTAGCTTGCCTCACCTACCTTGCCTCCCCTACCTTGCCCCACCTACCTTGCCTTACCTACCTTGCCTTACCTACCTTACCTCACCTACCTTGCCTCACCTACCTTGCCTTACCTACCTTGCATCACCTAGCTTTCCTTACCTACCTTGCCTTACCTACCTTGCCTCACCTACCTTGCCTCACCTACCTTGCCTTACCTACCTTGCCTCACTTACCTTGCCTCACCTACCTTGCCTCACCTACCTTGCATCACCTAAATTTCCTCACCTACCTTGCCTCACCTACCTTGCCTTACCTACCTTGCATCACCTACCTTGCCTCACCTACCTTGCCTCACCTACCTTGCATCACCTACCTTGCCTTACCTGCCTTGCATCACCTAACTTGCATCACCCACCTTGCCTCACCTACCTTGCCTTACCTACCTTGCCTCACCTACCTTGCCTCACCTACCTTGCATCACCTACCTTGCCTCACCTACCTTGCCTCACCTACCTTGCATCACCTACCTTGCCTTACCTACCTTGCATCACCTACCTTGCATCACCTACCTTGCCTTACCTACCTTGCATCACCTACCTTGCCTCACTTACCTTGCCTTACCTACCTTGGATCACCTACCTTGCCTCACCTACCTTGCCTTACCTACCTTGCATCACCTACCTTGCATTGCCTACCTTGCATCACCTACCGTGCATTACCTACCTTGCATCACCTACCTTGCCTCACCTACCTTGCCTTACCTACCTTGCATCACCTGCCTTGCCTTACCTACCTTGCATCACCTACCTTGCATTACCTACCTTGCATCACCTACCGTGCATTACCTACCTTGCATCACCTACCTTGCCTCACCTACCTTGCCTTACCCACCTTGCATCACCTACCTTGCCTTACCTACCTTGCATCGCCTACTTTGCCTTACCTACCTTGCCTCAGCTACCTTGCCTTACCTACCTTGCATCACCTACCTTGCCTTACCTACCTTGCATCACCTACCTTGCCTCACCTACCTTGCCTTACCTACCTTGCATCACCTACCTTACCTCACCTACCTTGCGTTACCTACCTTTCCTCAGCTACCTTGCATCACCTACCTTGCCTTACCTACCTTGCCTTACCTACCTTGCCTTACCTACGTTGCCTCACCTACCTTGCATCACTTACCTTGCCTCACCTACCTGACCTTACCTACCTTGCCTCACCTACTTTGCCTCAACTACCTTGCATCACCTACCTTGTCTTACCTACCTTGCATCACCTACCTTGCATCACCTACCTTGCATCACCTACCTTGCCTCACCTACCTTGATTCACCTACCTTGCCTTACCTACCTTGCATCAACTACCTTGCATCACCTACCTTGCATCACCTACCTTGCCTCACCTACCTTGCCTTACCTACCTTGCATCACCTACCCTGCATCAATTACCTTGCATCACCTACCTTGCCTCACCTACCTTTCCTTACCTAACTTGCATCACCTACCTTGCCTCACCTACCTTGCCTCTCCTACCTTGCCTTACCTACCTTGCCTCACCTACCTTGCCTTACCCAACTTGCCTCACCTACCTTGCATCACCGACCTTGCCTCACCTAACTTAGCTCACCTACCTTGCCTTAGCTACCTTGCATCACCTACCTTGCCTCATCTACCTTACCTCACCTACCTTGCATCACCTACCTTGCCTTACCTACCTTGCATCACCTACCTTGCATCACCTACCTTGCCTCACCTACCTTGCATCACCTACCTTGCATCACCTACCTTGCCTCACCTACCTTGCCTCACCTACGTTGCATCACCTACCTTGCATTGCCTACCTTGCATCACCTACCGTGCAATACCTACCTTGCATCACCTACCTTGCCTTACCTACCTTGCATCACCTACCTTGCCTCACTTACCTTGCCTAACCTACCTTGCATCACCTACCTTGCCTCACCTACCTTGCCTTACCTACCTTGCATCACCTGCCTTGCATTGCCTACCTTGCATCACCTACCGTGCATTACCTACGTTGCATCACCGACCTTGCCACACCTACCTTGCCTTACCTACCTTGCATCACCTGCCTTGCCTTACCTACCTTGCATCACCTACCTTGACTTACCTACCTTGCATCACCTACCTTGCCTCAGCTACCTTGCTTTACCTACCTTGCATCACCTACCTTGCATCACCTACCTTGCCTTACCTACCTTGCATCACCTACCTTCCTTACCTACCTTGCCTCACCTACCTTGCATCACCTACCTTACTTCACCTACCTTGCCTTACCTACCTTGCCTCACCTACCTTGCCTTACATACCTCGCAACACCTACCTTGCATTACCTACCTTGCATCACCTACCGTGCATTACCTACCTTGCATCACCTACCTTGCCTTACCTACCTTGCATCACCTACCTTACCTTACCTACCTTGTCTCACCTACCTTGCCTTACCTACCTTGCATCGCCTACTTTGCCTTACCTACCTTGCATCACCTACCTTGCCTTACCTACCTTGCATCACCTACCTTGCCTCACCTACCTTGCCTTACCTACCTTGCCTCACCTACCTTGCCTCACCTACCTTCCCCTACCTACCTTGCGTTACCTACCTTGCCTCACCTACGTTGCCTCACCTACCTTGCCTCACCTACATTGCCTTACCTTCCTTGCCTTACCTACCTTGCCTTACCTACCTTGCATTACCTACCTTGCATCACCTACCTTGTCTTACCTACCTTGCCTTACCTACCTTGCCTCACCTACCTCGCCTTACCTACCTTGCAATACCTACCTTGCCTCACCTACCTTGCCTTACCTACCTTGCCTTACCTACCTTGCCTTACCTACCTTGCCTTACCTACCTTGCCTCACCTACCTTGCCTCACCTAGCTTGCCTCACCTACCTTGCCTCCCCTAACTTGCCCCACCTACCTTGCCTTACCTACCTTGCCTTACCTACCTTACCTCACCTACCTTGCCTCACCTACCTTGCCTTACCTACCTTGCATCACCTACCTTTCCTTACCTACCTTGCCTTACCTACCTTGCCTCACCTACCTTGCCTTACCTACCTTGCCTCACCTACCTTGCCTTACCCACCTTGCCTCACCTACCTTGCATCACCGACCTTGCCTCACCTACCTTGCCTCACCTACCTTGCCTTACCTACCTTGCATCACCTACCTTGCCTCACCTACCTTACCTCACCTACCTTGCATCACCTACCTTGCCTTACCTACCTTGCATCACCTACCTTGCATCACCTATCTTGCCTCACCTACCTTGCATCACCTACCTTGCATCACCTACCTTGCCTCACCTACCTTGCCTCACCTACCTTGCCTCACCCTCCTTGACTTACCTACTTTGCATCACCTACCTTGCCTCAGCTACCTTGCCTTACCTACCTTGCATCACCTACCTTGCATCTCCTACCTTGCCTTACCTACCTTGCATCACCTACCTTCCTTACCTACCTTGCCTGACCTACCTTGCATCACCTACCTTGCCTTACCTACCTTGCCTTACCTACATTGCCTTACCTACCTTGCATCACCTACCTTGCCTCACCTACCTTGCCTCACCTACCTTGCAGCACCTACCTCGCCTGACCTACCTTGCCTCACCTACCTCGCCTCACCTACCTTGCATCACCTACCTTGCCTCACCTACCTTGCCTTACCTACCTTGCATCGCCTACTTTGCCTTACCTACCTTGCATCACCTACCTTGCCTTACCTATCTTGCATCACCTACCTTGCCTTACCTACCTTGCGTTACCTACTTTGCCTCAGCTACCTTGCATCACCTACCTTGCCTTACCTACGTTGCCTTGCCTACCTTGCCTTACCTTCCTTGCCTTACCTACGTTGCCTGACCTACCTTGCATCACTTACCTTGCCTCACCTACCTGACCTTTCCTACCTTGCCTCACCTACCTTGCCTCACCTACCTTGCATCACCTACCTTGTCTTACCTACCTTGCATCACCTACCTTGCATCACCTACCTTGCCTCACCTACCTTGCCTTACCTACATTGCCTCACCTACCTTGCCTCACGTACCTTGACTTACCTACCTTGCATCACCTACCTTGCCTCAGCTACCTTGCCTTACCTACCTTGCATCACCTACCTTGCATCACCTACCTTGCTTTACCTACCTTGCATCACCTACCTACCTTACCTACCTTGCCTCACCTACCTTGCATCACCTACCTTACCTCACCTACCTTGCCTTACTTACCTACCCTCACCTACCTTGCCTCACCTACCTTGCCTCACCTACCTTGCCTCACCTACCTTGACTTGCCTACCTTGCATCACCTACCTTGCCTCAGCTACCTTGCCTTACCTACCTTGCATCACCTACCTTGCATCACCTACCTTGCCTTACCTACATTGCATCACCTACTTTGCATCACCTACCTTGCCTCACCTACCTTGCCTCACCTACTTTGCATCACCTACCTTGCCTCACCTACCTTGCCTTACCTACATTGCATCACCTACCTTCCTTACCTACCTTGCCTCACCTACCTTGCATCACCTACCTTGCCTTACCTACCTTGCCTTACCTAGCTTGCCTCACCTACCTTGCAGCACCTACCTTGCCTCACCTACCTTGCCTCACCTACTTTGCATCACCTACCTTGCCTCACCTACCTTGCCTTACCTACCTTGCATTGCCTACTTTGCCTTACCTACCTTGCATCACCTTCCTTGCCTTACCTACCTTGCATCACCTACCTTGTCTTACCTACCTTACCTTACCTACCTTGCCTCACCTACCTCGCCTTACCTACCTTGCAATACCTACCTTGCCTCACCTACCTTGCCTTACCTACGGTGCCTCACCTACCTTGCCTCACCTACCTTGCCTTACTTACCTTGCCTTACCTACCTTGCCTTACCTACCTTGCCTCACCTACCTTGCCTCACCTAGCTTGCCTCACCTACCTTGCCTCCCCTACCTTGCCCCACCTACCTTGCCTTACCTACCTTGCCTTACCTACTTTACCTCACCTACCTTGCCTCACCTACCTTGCCTTACCTACCTTGCATCACCTACCTTTCCTTACCTACCTTGCCTTACCTACCTTGCCTCACCTACCTTGCCTTACCTACCTTGCCTCACCTACCTTGCCTTACCCACCTTGCCTCACCTACCTTGCATCACCGACCTTGCCTCACCTACCTTGCCTCACCTACCTTGCCTTACCTACTTTGCATCACCTACCTTGCCTCACCTACCTTACCTCACCTACCTTGCATTACCTACCTTGCCTTACCTACCTTGCATCACCTACCTTGCATCACCTACCTTGCCTCACCTATCTTGCATCACCTACCTTGCATCACCTACCTTGCCTCACCTACCTTGCCCCACCTACCTTGCCTCACCCACCTTGACTTACCTACCTTGCCTCAGCTACCTTGCCTTACCTACCTTGCATCACCTACCTTGCATCTCCTACCTTGCCTTACCTACCTTGCATCACCTACCTTCCTTACCTACCTTGCCTCACCTGCCTTGCATCACCTACCTTGCCTTACCTACCTTGCCTTACCTACCTTGCCTTACCTACCTTGCATCACCTACCTTGCCTCACCTACCTTGCCTCACCTACCTTGCAGCACCTACCTTGCCTGACCTACCTTGCCTCACCTACCTTGCCTCACCTACCTTGCATCACCTACCTTGCCTCACCTACCTTGCATCACCTACCTTGCATCACCTACCTTGCCTCACCTACCTTGCCTCACCTACCTTGCCTCACCCACCTTGACTTACCTACCTTGCCTCACCTACCTCGCCTTACCTACCTTGCAATACCTACCTTGCCTCACCTACCTTGCCTTACCTACGGTGCCTCACCTACCTTGCCTCACCTACCTTGCCTTACCTACCTTGCCTTACCTACCTTGCCTTACCTACCCTGCCTCACCTACCTTGCCTCACCTAGCTTTCCTCACCTACCTTGCCTCCCCTAACTTGCCCCACCTACCTTGCCTTACCTACCTTGCCTTACCTACCTTACTTCACCTACCTTGCCTCACCTACCTTGCCTTACCTACCTTGCATCACCTACCTTTCCTTACCTACCTTGCCTTACCTACCTTGCCTCACCTACTTTGCCTCACCTACCTTGCTTTACCTACCTTGCCTCACTTACCTTGCCTCACCTACCTTGCCTCACCTACCTTGCATCACCTAAATTTCCTCACCTACCTTCCCTCACCTACCTTGCCTTACCTACCTTGCATCACCTACCTTGCCTCACCTACCTTGCCTCACCTACCTTGCATCACCTACCTTGCCTTACCTGCCTTGCATCACCTAACTTGCATCACCCACCTTGCCTCACCTACCTTGCCTTACCTACCTTGCCTCACCTACCTTCCCTCACCTACCTTGCATCACCTACCTTGCCTCACCTACCTTGCCTCACCTACCTTGCATCACCTACCTTGCCTTACCTACCTTGCATCACCTACCTTGCATTGCCTACCTTGCATCACCTACCGTGCATTACCTACCTTGCATCACCTACCTTGCCTCACCTACCTTGCCTTACCTACCTTGCATCACCTGGCTTGCCTTACCTACCTTGCATCACCTACCTTGCATTACCTACCTTGCATCACCTACCGTGCATTACCTACCTTGCATCACCTACCTTGCCTCACCTACCTTGCCTTACCTACCTTGCATCACCTACCTTGCCTTACCTACCTTGCATCGCCTACTTTGCCTTACCTACCTTGCCTCAGCTACCTTGCCTTACCTACCTTGTATCACCTACCTTTCCTTTCCTACCTTGCATCACCTACCTTGCCTCACCTACCTTGCCTTACCTACCTTGCATCACCTACCTTGCCTCACCTACCTTGCGTTACCTACCTTACCTCAGCTACCTTGCATCACCTACCTTGCCTTACCTACCTTGCCTTACCTACCTTGCCTTACCTACGTTGCCTCACCTACCTTGCATCACTTACCTTGCCTCACCTACCTGACCTTACCTACCTTGCCTCACCTACTTTGCCTCAACTACCTTGCATCACCTACCTTGTCTTACCTACCTTGCATCACCTACCTTGCATCACCTACCTTGCCTCACCTACCTTGATTCACCTACCTTGCCTTACCTACCTTGCATCAACTACCTTGCATCACCTACCTTGCATCACCTACCTTGCCTCACCTACCTTGCCTTACCTACCTTGCATCACCTACCCTGCATCAATTACCTTGCATCACCTACCTTGCCTCACCTACCTTTCCTTACCTAACTTGCATCACCTACCTTGCCTCACCTACCTTGCCTCACCTACCTTGCCTTACCTACCTTGCCTCACCTACCTTGCCTTACCCAACTTGCCTCACCTACCTTGCATCACCGACCTTGCCTCACCTACCTTAGCTCACCTACCTTGCCTTAGCTACCTTGCATCACCTACCTTGCCTCATCTACCTTACCTCACCTACCTTGCATCACCTACCTTGCCTTACCTACCTTGCATCACCTACCTTGCATCACCTACCTTGCCTCACCTACCTTGCATCACCTACCTTGCATCACCTACCTTGCCTCACCTACCTTGCCTCACCTACGTTGCATCACCTACCTTGCATTGCCTACCTTGCATCACCTACCGTGCAATACCTACCTTGCATCACCTACCTTGCCTTACCTACCTTGCATCACCTACCTTGCCTCACTTACCTTGCCTAACCTACCTTGCATCACCTACCTTGCCTCACCTACCTTGCCTTACCTACCTTGCATCACCTGCCTTGCATTGCCTACCTTGCATCACCTACCGTGCATTACCTACGTTGCATCACCGACCTTGCCACACCTACCTTGCCTTACCTACCTTGCATCACCTGCCTTGCCTTACCTACCTTGCATCACCTACCTTGACTTACCTACCTTGCATCACCTACCTTGCTTCAGCTACCTTGCTTTACCTACCTTGCATCACCTACCTTGCATCACCTACCTTGCCTTACCTACCTTGCATCACCTACCTTCCTTACCTACCTTGCCTCACCTATCTTGCATCACCTACCTTACTTCACCTACCTTGCCTTACCTACCTTGCCTCACCTACCTTGCCTTACATACCTCGCAACACCTACCTTGCATTACCTACCTTGCATCACCTACCGTGCATTACCTACCTTGCATCACCTACCTTGCCTTACCTACCTTGCATCACCTACCTTACCTTACCTACCTTGTCTCACCTACCTTGCCTTACCTACCTTGCATCGCCTACTTTGCCTTACCTACCTTGCATCACCTACCTTGCATCACCTACCTTGCATCACCTACCTTGCCTCACCTACCTTGCCTCACCTACGTTGCATCACCTACCTTGCATTGCCTACCTTGCATCACCTACCGTGCAATACCTACCTTGCATCACCTACCTTGCCTTACCTACCTTGCATCACCTACCTTGCCTCACTTACCTTGCCTAACCTACCTTGCATCACCTACCTTGCCTCACCTACCTTGCCTTACCTACCTTGCATCACCTGCCTTGCATTGCCTACCTTGCATCACCTACCGTGCATTACCTACGTTGCATCACCGACCTTGCCACACCTACCTTGCCTTACCTACCTTGCATCACCTGCCTTGCCTTACCTACCTTGCATCACCTACCTTGCCTCACCTACATTGCCTTACCTTCCTTGCCTTACCTACCTTGCTTACCTACCTTGCATTACCTACCTTGCCTCACCTACCTTGCATCACCTACCTTGCCTTACCTACCTTGCATCACCTACCTTGTCTTACCTACCTTACCTTGCCTCACCTACCTCGCCTTACCTACCTTGCAATACCTACCTTGCCTCACCTACCTTGCCTTACCTACGGTGCCTCACCTACCTTGCCTCACCTACCTTGCCTTACCTACCTTGCCTTACCTACCTTGCCTTACCTACCTTGCCTCACCTACCTTGCCTCACCTAGCTTGCCTCACCTACCTTGCCTCCCCTACCTTGCCCCACCTACCTTGCCTTACCTACCTTGCATTACCTACCTTACCTCACCTACCTTGCCTCACCTACCTTGCCTTACCTACCGTGCATCACCTACCTTTCCTTACCTACCTTGCCTTACCTACCTTGCCTCACCTACCTTGCCTTACCTACCTTGCCTCACCTACCTTGCCTTACCCACCTTGCCTCACCTACCTTGCATCACCGACCTTACCTCACCTACCTTGCCTCACCTACCTTGCCTTACCTACCTTGCATCACCTACCTTGCCTCACCTACCTTACCTCACCTACCTTGCATCACCTACCTTGCCTTACCTACCTTGCATCACCTACCTTGCATCACCTATCTTGCCTCACCTACCTTGCATCACCTACCTTGCATCACCTACCTTTCCTCACCTACCTTGCCTCACCTACCTTGCCTCACCCACCTTGACTTACCTACCTTGCATCACCTACCTTGCCTCAGCTACCTTGCCTTACCTACCTTGCATCACCTACCTTGCATCTCCTACCTTGCCTTACCTACCTTGCATCACCTACCTTCCTTACCTACCTTGCCTGACCTACCTTGCATCACCTACCTTGCCTTACCTACCTTGCCTTACCTACCTTGCCTTACCTACCTTGCATCACCTACCTTGCCTCACCTACCTTGCCTCACCTACCTTGCAGCACCTACCTTGCCTGACCTACCTTGCCTCACCTACCTCGCCTCACCTACCTTGCATCACCTACCTTGCCTCACCTACCTTGCCTTACCTACCTTGCATCGCCTACTTTGCCTTACCTACGTTGCATCACCTACCTTGCCTTACCTACCTTGCATCACCTACCTTGCCTTACCTACCGTGCGTTACCTACTTTGCCTCAGCTACCTTGCATCACCTACCTTGCCTTACCTACGTTGCCTTGCCTACCTTGCCTTACCTTCCTTGCCTTACCTACGTTGCCTCACCTACCTTGCATCACTTACCTTGCCTCACCTACCTGACCTTTCCTACCTTGCCTCACCTACCTTGCCTCACCTACCTTGCATCACCTACCTTGTCTTACCTACCTTGCATCACCTACCTTGCATCACCTACCTTGCCTCACCTACCTTGCCTTACCTACATTGCCTCACCTACCTTGCCTCACGTACCTTGACTTACCTACCTTGCATCACCTACCTTGCCTCAGCTACCTTGCCTTACCTACCTTGCATCAGCTACCTTGCATCACCTACCTTGCTTTACCTACCTTGCATCACCTACCTACCTTACCTACCTTGCCTCACCTACCTTGCATCACCTACCTTGCCTCAGCTACCTTGCCTTACCTACCTTGCATCACCTACCTTGCATCACCTACCTTGCTTTACCTACCTTGCATCACCTACCTACCTTACCTACCTTGCCTCACCTACCTTGCATCACCTACCTTACCTCACCTACCTTGCCTCACCTACCTTGACTTACCTACCTTGCATCACCTACCTTGCCTCAGCTAACTTGCCCTACCTACCTTGCATCACCTACCTTGCATCACCTACCTTGCCTTACCTACATTGCATCACCTACCTTCCTTACCTACCTTGCCTCACCTACCTTGCATCACCTACCTTGCCTTACCTACCTTGCCTTACCTAGCTTGCCTCACCTACCTTGCAGCACCTACCTTGCCTGAGCTACCTTGCCTCACCTACCTTGCATCACCTACCTTGCCTCACCTACCTTGCATCACCTACCTTGCCTCACCTACCTTGCCTTACCTACGTTGCATCACCTACCTTGCCTTACCTACCTTGCCTTACCTACCTTGCATCACCTACCTTGCCTCACCTACCTTGCCTCACCTACCTTGCATCACCTACCTTGCCTTACCTACCTTGCCTTACCTAGCTTGCCTCACCTACCTTGCAGCACCTACCTTGCCTGAGCTACCTTGCCTCACCTACCTTGCATCACCTACCTTGCCTCACCTACCTTGCATCACCTACCTTGCCTCACCTACCTTGCCTTACCTACCTTGCATCGCCTACTTTGCCTTACCTACCTTGCATCACCTTCCTTGCCTTACCTACCTTGCATCACCTACCTTGCCTTACCTACCTTGCATCACCTACCTTGTCTTACCTACCTTACCTTACCTACCTTGCCTCACCTACCTCGCCTTACCTACCTTGCAATACCTACCTTGCCTCACCTACCTTGCCTTACCTACGGTGCCTCACCTACCTTGCCTCACCTACCTTGCCTTACTTACCTTGCCTTACCTACCTTGCCTTACCTACCTTGCTTCACCTACCTTGCCTCACCTAGCTTGCCTCACCTACCTTGCCTCCCCTACCTTGCCCCACCTACCTTGCCTTACCTACCTTGCCTTACCTACTTTACCTCACCTACCTTGCCTCACCTACCTTGCCTTACCTACCTTGCATCACCTACCTTTCCTTACATACCTTGCCTTACCTACCTTGCCTCACCTACCTTGCCTTACCTACCTTACCTCACCTACCTTGCATCACCTACCTTGCCTTACCTACCTTGCATCACCTACCTTGCATCACCTACCTTGCCTCACCTACCTTGCATCACCTACCTTGCATCACCTACCTTGCCTCACCTACCTTGCCTCACCTACGTTGCATCACCTACCTTGCATTGCCTACCTTGCATCACCTACCGTGCAATACCTACCTTGCATCACCTACCTTGCCTTACCTACCTTGCATCACCTACCTTGCCTCACTTACCTTGCCTAACCTACCTTGCATCACCTACCTTGCCTCACCTACCTTGCCTTACCTACCTTGCATCACCTGCCTTGCATTGCCTACCTTGCATCACCTACCGTGCATTACCTACGTTGCATCACCGACCTTGCCACACCTACCTTGCCTTACCTACCTTGCATCACCTGCCTTGCCTTACCTACCTTGCATCACCTACCTTGACTTACCTACCTTGCATCACCTACCTTGCTTCAGCTACCTTGCTTTACCTACCTTGCATCACCTACCTTGCATCACCTACCTTGCCTTACCTACCTTGCATCACCTACCTTCCTTACCTACCTTGCCTCACCTACCATGCATCACCTACCTTACTTCACCTACCTTGCCTTACCTACCTTGCCTCACCTACCTTGCCTTACATACCTCGCAACACCTACCTTGCATTACCTACCTTGCATCACCTACCGTGCATTACCTACCTTGCATCACCTACCTTGCCTTACCTACCTTGCATCACCTACCTTACCTTACCTACCTTGTCTCACCTACCTTGCCTTACCTACCTTGCATCGCCTACTTTGCCTTACCTACCTTGCATCACCTACCTTGCCTTACCTACCTTGCATCACCTACCTTGCCTCACCTACCTTGCCTTACCTACCTTGCCTCACCTACCTTGCCTCACCTACCTTCCCCTACCTACCTTGCGTTACCTACCTTGCCTCACCTACGTTGCCTCACCTACCTTGCCTCACCTACATTGCCTTACCTTCCTTGCCTTACCTACCTTGCCTTACCTACCTTGCATTACCTACCTTGCCTCACCTACCTTGCATCACCTACCTTGCCTTACCTACCTTGCATCACCTACCTTGTCTTACCTACCTTACCTTGCCTCACCTACCTCGCCTTACCTACCTTGCAATACCTACCTTGCCTCACCTACCTTGCCTTACCTACGGTGCCTCACCTACCTTGCCTCACCTACCTTGCCTTACCTACCTTGCCTTACCTACCTTGCCTTACCTACCTTGCCTCACCTACCTTGCCTCACCTAGCTTGCCTCACCTACCTTGCCTCCCCTACCTTGCCCCACCTACCTTGCCTTACCTACCTTGCCTTACCTACCTTACCTCACCTACCTTGCCTCACCTACCTTGCCTTACCTACCTTGCATCACCTACCTTTCCTTACCTACCTTGCCTTACCTACCTTGCCTCACCTACCTTGCCTTACCTACCTTGCCTCACCTACCTTGCCTTACCCACCTTGCCTCACCTACCTTGCATCACCGACCTTACCTCACCTACCTTGCCTCACCTACCTTGCCTTACCTACCTTGCATCACCTACCTTGCCTCACCTACCTTACCTCACCCACCTTGCATCACCTACCTTGCCTTACCTACCTTGCATCACCTACCTTGCATCACCTATCTTGCCTCACCTACCTTGCATCACCTACCTTGCATCACCTACCTTTCCTCACCTACCTTGCCTCACCTACCTTGCCTCACCCACCTTGACTTACCTACCTTGCATCACCTACCTTGCCTCAGCTACCTTGCCTTACCTACCTTGCATCACCTACCTTGCATCTCCTACCTTGCCTTACCTACCTTGCATCACCTACCTTCCTTACCTACCTTGCCTGACCTACCTTGCATCACCTACCTTGCCTTACCTACCTTGCCTTACCTACCTTGCCTTACCTACCTTGCATCACCTACCTTGCCTCACCTACCTTGCCTCACCTACCTTGCAGCACCTACCTTGCCTGACCTACCTTGCCTCACCTACCTCGCCTCACCTACCTTGCATCACCTACCTTGCCTCACCTACCTTGCCTTACCTACCTTGCATCGCCTACTTTGCCTTACCTACGTTGCATCACCTACCTTGCCTTACCTACCTTGCATCACCTACCTTGCCTTACCTACCTTGCGTTACCTACTTTGCCTCAGCTACCTTGCATCACCTACCTTGCCTTACCTACGTTGCCTTGCCTACCTTGCCTTACCTTCCTTGCCTTACCTACGTTGCCTCACCTACCTTGCATCACTTACCTTGCCTCACCTACCTGACCTTTCCTACCTTGCCTCACCTACCTTGCCTCACCTACCTTGCATCACCTACCTTGTCTTACCTACCTTGCATCACCTACCTTGCATCACCTACCTTGCCTCACCTACCTTGCCTTACCTACATTGCCTCACCTACCTTGCCTCACGTACCTTGACTTACCTACCTTGCATCACCTACCTTGCCTCAGCTACCTTGCCTTACCTACCGTGCATCACCTACCTTGCATCACCTACCTTGCTTTACCTACCTTGCATCACCTACCTACCTTACCTACCTTGCCTCACCTACCTTGCATCACCTACCTTACTTCACCTACCTTGCCTTACTTACCTTGCCTCACCTACCTTGCCTCACCTACCTTGCATCACCTACCTTGCATCACCTACCTACCTTACCTACCTTGCCTTACTTACCTTGCCTCACCTACCTTGCATCACCTACCTACCTTACCTACCTTGCCTCACCTACCTTGCATCACCTACCTTGCATCACCTACCTACCTTACCTACCTTGCCTTACTTACCTTGCATCACCTACCTTGCATCACCTACCTACCTTACCTACCTTGCCTTACTTACCTTGCATCACCTACCTTGCATCACCTACCTACCTTACCTACCTTGCCTCACCTACCTTGCATCACCTACCTTGCATCACCTACCTACCTTACCTACCTTGCCTCACCTACCTTGCCTCACCTACCTTGCCTCACCTACCTTGCCTCACCTACCTTACTTCACCTACCTTGCCTTACTTACCTTGCCTCACCTACCTTACTTCACCTACCTTGCCTTACTTACCTTGCCTCACCTACCTTGCCTCACCTACCTTGCCTTACCTACCTTGCATCACCTACCTACCTTACCTACCTTGCCTCACCTACCTTGCATCACCTACCTTACTTCACCTACCTTGACTTACCTACCTTGCCTCACCTACCTTGCCTCACCTACCTTGACTTACCTACCTTGCATCACCTACCTTGCCTCAGCTACCTTGCCTTACCTACCTTGCATCACCTACCTTGCATCACCTACCTTGCCTTACCTACATTGCATCACCTACCTTCCTTACCTACCTTGCCTTACCTAGCTTGCCTCACCTACCTTGCAGCACCTACCTTGCCTGAGCTACCTTGCCTCACCTACCTTGCCTCACCTACCTTGCATCACCTACCTTGCCTCACCTACCTTGCCTTACCTACCTTGCATCGCCTACTTTGCCTTACCTACCTTGCATCACCTTCCTTGCCTTACCTACCTTGCATCACCTACCTTGCCTTACCTACCTTGCATCACCTACCTTGTCTTACCTACCTTACCTTACCTACCTTGCCTCACCTACCTCGCCTTACCTACCTTGCAATACCTACCTTGCCTCACCTACCTTGCCTTACCTACGGTGCCTCACCTACCTTGCCTCACCTACCTTGCCTTACTTACCTTGCCTTACCTACCTTGCCTTACCTACCTTGCCTCACCTACCTTGCCTCACCTAGCTTGCCTCACCTACCTTGCCTCCCCTACCTTGCCCCACCTACCTTGCCTTACCTACCTTGCCTTACCTACTTTACCTCACCTACCTTGCCTCACCTACCTTGCCTTACCTACCTTGCATCACCTACCTTTCCTTACCTACCTTGCCTTACCTACCTTGCCTCACCTACCTTGCCTTACCTACCTTGCCTCACCTACCTTGCCTTACCCACCTTGCCTCACCTACCTTGCATCACCGACCTTGCCTCACCTACCTTGCCTCACCTACCTTGCCTTACCTACCTTGCATCACCTACCTTGCCTCACCTACCTTACCTCACCTACCTTGCATCACCTACCTTGCCTTACCTACCTTGCATCACCTACCTTGCATCACCTACCTTGCCTCACCTATCTTGCATCACCTACCTTGCATCACCTACCTTGCCTCACCTACCTTGCCCCACCTACCTTGCCTCACCCACCTTGACTTACCTACCTTGCCTCAGCTACCTTGCCTTACCTACCTTGCATCACCTACCTTGCATCTCCTACCTTGCCTTACCTACCTTGCATCACCTACCTTCCTTACCTACCTTGCCTCACCTGCCTTGCATCACCTACCTTGCCTTACCTACCTTGCCTTACCTACCTTGCCTTACCTACCTTGCATCACCTACCTTGCCTCACCTACCTTGCCTCACCTACCTTGCAGCACCTACCTTGCCTGACCTACCTTGCCTCACCTACCTTGCCTCACCTACCTTGCATCACCTACCTTGCCTCACCTACCTTGCATCACCTACCTTGCATCACCTACCTTGCCTCACCTACCTTGCCTCACCTACCTTGCCTCACCCACCTTGACATACCTACCTTGCCTCAGCTACCTTGCCTTACCTACCTTGCATCACCTACCTTGCATCTCCTACCTTGCCTTACCTACCTTGCATCACCTACCTTCCTTACCTACCTTGCCTCACCTGCCTTGCATCACCTACCTTGCCTTACCTACCTTGCCTCACCTACCTTGCCTTACCTACCTTGCATCGCCTACTTTGCCTTACCTACCTTGCATCACCTACCTTGCCTTACCTACCTTGCATCACCTACCTTGCCTTACCTACCTTGCGTTACCTACCTTGCATCACCTACCTTGCCTTACCTACCTTGCCTTGCCTACCTTGCCTTACCTTCCTTGCCTTACCTACGTTGCCTCACCTACCTTGCCTTACCTACCTTGCCTCAGCTACCTTGCATCACCTACCCTGCCTTACCTACCTTGCCTTGCCTACCTTGCCTTACCTTCCTTGCCTTACCTACGTTGCCTCACCTACCTTGCATCACTTACCTTGCCTCACCTACCTGACCTTACCTACCTTGCCCCACCTACCTTGCCTCACCTACCTTGCATCACCTACCTTGTCTTACCTACCTTGCATCACCTACCTTGCATCACCTACCTTGCCTCACCTACCTTGCCTCACCTACCTTGCCTCACCTACCTTGACTTACCTACCTTGCATCACCTACCTTGCCTAAGCTACCTTGCCTTACCTACCTTGCATCACCTACCTTGCATCACCTACCTTGCCTTACCTACCTTGCATCACCTACCTACCTTACCTACCTTGCCTCACCTACCTTGCATCACCTACCTTACCTCACCTACCTTGCCTTACCTACCTTGCCTCACCTACCTTGCCTCACCTACCTTGCCTCACCTACCTTGCCTCACCTACCTTGACTTACCTACCTTGCATCACCTACCTTGCCTCAGCTACCTTGCCTTACCTACCATGCATCACCTACCTTGCATCACCTACCTTGCCTTACCTACATTGCATCACTTACCTTCCTTACCTACCTTGCCTCACCTACCTTGCATCACCTACCTTGCCTTACCTACCTTGCCTTACCTACCTTGCCTCACCTACCTTGCAGCACCTACCTTGCCTGAGCTACCTTGCCTCACCTACCTTGCCTCACCTACCTTGCATCACCTACCTTGCCTCACCTACCTTGCCTTACCTACCTTGCATCGCCTACTTTGCCTTACCTACCTTGCATCATCTTCCTTGCCTTACCTACCTTGCATCACCTACCTTGCCTTACCTACTTTGCCTCACCTACCTTGCCTTACCTACCTTGCCTCACCTAGCTTGCCTTACCTACTTTGCATCACCTACCATGCCTCACCTACCTTGCGTTACCTACTTTGCCTCAGCTACCTTGCATCACCTACCTTGCCTTACCTACCTTGCCTTACCTACCTTGCCGTACCTACCTTGCCTTACCTATGTTGCCTCACCTACCTTGCATCACTTACCTTGCCTCACCTACCTGACTTACCTACCTTGCCTCACCTACCTTGCCTCACCTACCTTGCCTCACCTACCTTGCATCAGCTACCTTGTCTTACCTACCTTGCATCACCTATCGTGCATCACCTACCTTGCCTCACCTAGCTTGATTCACCTACCTTGCATCACCTACCTTGCATCACCTACCTTGCATCACCTACCTTGCCTCACCTACCTTGCCTTACCTACCTTGCATCACCTACCCTGCATCAATTACCTTGCATCACCTACCTTGCCTCACCTACCTTTCCTTACCTACCTTGCATCACCTACCTTGCCTCACCTAACTTGCCTCACCTACCTTGCCTCACCTACCTTGCCTTACCTACCTTGCAACACCTACCTTGCATCACCTACCTTGCCTTACCTTCCGTGCCTCACCTACCTTGCCTCACCTACCTTGCCTTACCTACCCTACCTTACCTACCTTGCCTTACTTACCTTGCCTCACCTACCTTGCCCCACCTACCTTGCCTTACCTACCTTGCCTTACCTACCTTGCCTCACCTACCTTGCCTCATCTACCTTGCCTTACCTACCTTGTATCACCTACCTTTCCTTACCTACCTTGCCTTACCTACTTTGTCTCACCTACCCTGCCTCACCTACCTTGCCTCACCTACCTTGCCTTACCTACCTTGCCTCACTTACCTTGCCTCACCTACCTTGCCTCACCTACCTTGCATCGTCTAAATTTCCTCACCTACCTTGCCTCACCTACCTTGCCTTACCTACCTTGCATCACCTACCTTGCCTCACCTACCTTGCCTCACCTACCTTGCATCACCTACCTTGCCTTACCTGCCTTGCATCACCTAACTTGCATCACCCACCTTGCCTCACCTACCTTGCCTTACCTACCTTGCCTCACCTACCTTCCCTCACCTACCTTGCATCACCTACCTTGCCTCACCTACCTTGCCTCACCTACCTTGCATCACCTACCTTGCATCACCTACCTTGCATTGCCTACCTTGCATCACCTACCGTGCATTACCTACCTTGCATCACCTACCTTGCCTCACCTACCTTGCCTTACCTACCTTGCATCACCTGCCTTGCCTTACCTACCTTGCATCACCTACCTTGCATTACCTACCTTGCATCACCTACCGTGCATTACCTACCTTGCATCACCTACCTTGCCTCACCTACCTTGCCTTACCTACCTTGCATCACCTACCTTGCCTTACCTACCTTGCATCGCCTACTTTGCCTTACCTACCTTGCCTCAGCTACCTTGCCTTACCTACCATGCATCACCTACCTTGCCTTACCTACCTTGCATTACCTACCTTGCCTCACCTACCTTGCCTTACCTACCTTGCATCACCTACCTTGCCTCACCTACCTTGCGTTACCTACCTTTCCTCAGCTACCTTGCATCACCTACCTTGCCTTACCTACCTTGCCTTACCTACCTTGCCTTACCTACGTTGCCGCACCTACCTTGCACCACTTACCTTGCCTCACCTACCTGACCTTACCTACCTTGCCTCACCTACTTTGCCTCAACTACCTTGCATCACCTACCTTGCCTTACCTACCTTGCATCACCTACCTTGCATCACCTACCTTGCATCACCTACCTTGCCTCACCTACCTTGCCTTACCTACCTTGCATCACCTACCCTGCATCAATTACCTTGCATCACCTACCTTGCCTCACCTACCTTTCCTTACCTAACTTGCATCACCTACCTTGCCTCACCTACCTTGCCTCACCTACCTTGCCTTACCTACCTTGCCTCACCTACCTTGCCTTACCCAACTTGCCTCACCTACCTTGCATCACCGACCTTGCCTCACCTACCTTAGCTCACCTACCTTGCCTTACCTACCTTGCATCACCTACCTTGCATCACCTACCTTGCCTCACCTACCTTGCATCACCTACCTTGCATCACCTACCTTGCCTCACCTACCTTGCCTCACCTACATTGCATCACCTACCTTGCATTGCCTACCTTGCATCACCTACCGTGCAATACCTACCTTGCATCACCTACCTTGCCTTACCTACCTTGCATCACCTACCTTGCCTCACTTACCTTGCCTAACCTACCTTGCATCACCTACCTTGCCTCACCTACCTTGCCTTACCTACCTTGCATCACCTGCCTTGCATTGCCTACCTTGCATCACCTACCGTGCATTACCTACGTTGCATCACCTACCTTGCCACACCTACCTTGCCTTACCTACCTTGCATCACCTACCTTGCATCACCTACCTTGACATACCTACCTTGCATCACCTACCTTGCCTCAGCTACCTTGCTTTACCTACCTTGCATCACCTACCTTGCCTTACCTACCTTGCATCACCTACCTTCCTTACCTACCTTGCCTCACCTACCTTGCATCACCTACTTTACTTCACCTACCTTGCCTTACCTACCTTGCCTCACCTACCTTGCCTTACATACCTCGCAACACCTACCTTGCATTACCTACCTTGCATCACCTACCGTGCATTACCTACCTTGCATCACCTACCTTGCCTTACCTACCTTGCATCACCTACCTTACCTTACCTACCTTGTCTCACCTACCTTGCCTTACCTACCTTGCATCGCCTACTTTGCCTTACCTACCTTGCATCACCTACCTTGCCTTACCTACCTTGCATCACCTACCTTGCCTCACCTACCTTGCCTTACCTACCTTGCCTCACCTACGTTGCCTCACCTACCTTGCCTCACCTACATTGCCTTACCTTCCTTGCCTTACCTACCTTGCCTTACCTACCTTGCATCACCTACCTTGTCTTACCTACCTTGCCTTACCTACCTTGCCTCACCTACCTCGCCTTACCTACCTTGCAATACCTACCTTGCCTCACCTACCTTGCCTTACCTACGGTGCCTCACCTACCTTGCCTCACCTACCTTGCCTTACCTACCTTGCTTTACCTACCTTGCCTTACCTACCTTGCCTCACCTACCTTGCCTCACCTAGCTTGCCTCACCTACCTTGCCTCCCCTACCTTGCCCCACCTACCTTGCCTTACCTACCTAGCCTTACCTACCTTACCTCACCTACCTTGCCTCACCTACCTTGCCTTACCTACCTTGCATCACCTACGTTTCCTTACCTACCTTGCCTTACCTACCTTGCCTCACCTACCTTGCCTTACCTACCTTGCCTCACCTACCTTGCCTTACCCACCTTGCCTCACCTACCTTGCATCACCGACCTTGCCTCACCTACCTTGCCTCACCTACCTTGCCTTACCTACCTTGCATCACCTACCTTGCCTCACCTACCTTACCTCACCTACCTTGCATCACCTACCTTGCCTTACCTACCTTGCATCACCTACCTTGCATCACCTATCTTGCCTCACCTACCTTGCATCACCTACCTTGCATCACCTACCTTGCCTCACCTACCTTGCCTCACCTACCTTGCCTCACCCACCTTGACTTACCTACCTTGCATCACCTACCTTGCCTCAGCTACCTTGCCTTACCTACCTTGCATCACCTACCTTGCATCTCCTACCTTGCCTTACCCACCTTGCATCACCTACCTTCCTTACCTACCTTGCCTGACCTACCTTGCATCACCTACCTTGCCTTACCTACCTTGCCTTACCTACCTTGCCTTACCTACCTTGCATCACCTACCTTGCCTCACCTACCTTGCCTCACCTACCTTGCAGCACCTACCTTGCCTGACCTACCTTGCCTCACCTACCTCGCCTCACCTACCTTGCATCACCTACCTTGCCTCACCTACCTTGCCTTACCTACCTTGCATCGCCTACTTTGCCTTACCTACCTTGCATCACCTACCTTGCCTTACCTACCTTGCATCACCTACCTTGCCTTACCTACCTTGCGTTACCTACTTTGCCTCAGCTACCTTGCATCACCTACCTTGCCTTACCTACGTTGCCTTGCCTACCTTGCCTTACCTTCCTTGCCTTACCTACGTTGCCTCACCTACCTTGCATCACTTACCTTGCCTCACCTACCTGACCTTACCTACCTTGCCTCACCTACCTTGCCTCACCTACCTTGCATCACCTACCTTGTCTTACCTACCTTGCATCACCTACCTTGCATCACCTACCTTGCCTCACCTACCTTGCCTTACCTACATTGCCTCACCTACCTTGCCTCACCTACCTTGACTTACCTACCTTGCATCACCTACCTTGCCTCACCTACCTTGCATCACCTACCTTACCTCACCTACCTTGACTTACCTACCTTGCATCACCTACCTTGCCTTACCTACCTTGCATCACCTACCTTGCCTTACCTACCTTGCGTTACCTACTTTGCCTCAGCTACCTTGCATCACCTACCTTGCCTTACCTACGTTGCCTTGCCTACCTTGCCTTACCTACCTTGCATCACCTACCTTGCATCACCTACCTTGACTTACCTACCTTGCATCACCTACCTTGCATCACCTACCTTGCCTTACCTACCTTGCATCACCTACCTTGCCTCAGCTACCTTGCCTTACCTACCTTGCATCACCTACCTTGCCTCACCTACCTTGACTTACCTACCTTGCATCACCTACCTTGCATCACCTACCTTGCCTTACCTACCTTGCATCACCTACCTACCTTACCTACCTTGCCTCACCTACCTTGCATCACCTACCTTACCTCACCTACCTTGACTTACCTACCTTGCATCACCTACCTTGCATCACCTACCTTACCTCACCTACCTTGCCTTACCTACCTTGCATCACCTACCTACCTTACCTACCTTGCCTCACCTACCTTGCCTCACCTACCTTGCCTCACCTACCTTGACTTACCTACCTTGCATCACCTACCTTGCCTCAGCTACCTTGCCTTACCTACCTTGCATCACCTACCTTGCATCACCTACCTTGACTTACCTACCTTGCATCACCTACCTTGCCTCAGCTACCTTGCCTTACCTACCTTGCATCACCTACCTTGCCTCACCTACCTTGACTTACCTACCTTGCATCACCTACCTTGCATCACCTACCTTGCCTTACCTACCTTGCATCACCTACCTACCTTACCTACCTTGCCTCACCTACCTTGCATCACCTACCTTACCTCACCTACCTTGCCTTACCTACCTTGCCTCACCTACCTTGCCTCACCTACCTTGCCTCACCTACCTTGCCTCACCTACCTTGACTTACCTACCTTGCATCACCTACCTTGCCTCAGCTACCTTGCCTTACCTACCTTGCATCACCTACCTTGCATCACCTACCTTGCCTTACCTACATTGCATCACCTACCTTCCTTACCTACCTTGCCTCACCTACCTTGCATCACCTACCTAGCCTTACCTACCTTGCCTTACCTAGCTTGCCTCACCTACCTTGCAGCACCTACCTTGCCTGAGCTACCTTACCTCACCTACCTTGCCTCACCTACCTTGCATCACCTACCTTGCCTCACCTACCTTGCCTTACCTACCTTGCATCGCCTACTTTGCCTTACCTACCTTGCATCACCTTCCTTGCCTTACCTACCTTGCATCACCTACCTTGCCTTACCTACATTGCCTCACCTACCTTGCCTTACCTACCTTGCCTCACCTAGCTTGCCTTACCTACTTTGCATCACCTACCATGCCTCACCTACCTTGCGTTACCTACTTTACCTCAGCTACCTTGCATCACCTACCTTGCCTTACCTACCTTGCCTTACCTACCTTGCCATACCTACCTTGCCTTACCTATGTTGCCTCACCTACCTTGCATCACTTACCTTGCCTCACCTACCTGACCTTACCTACCTTGCCTCACCTACCTTGCCTCACCTACCTTGCCTCACCTACCTTGCATCACCTACCTTGTCTTACCTACCTTGCATCACCTACCTTGCATCACCTACCTTGCCTCACCTACCTTGATTCACCTACCTTGCCTTACCTACCTTGCATCACCTACCTTGCATCACCTACCTTGCATCACCTACCTTGCCTCACCTACCTTGCCTTACCTACCTTGCATCACCTACCCTGCATCAATTACCTTGCATCACCTACCTTGCCTCACCTACGTTTCCTTACCTACCTTGCATCACCTACCTTGCCTCACCTCACTTGCCTCACCTACCTTGCCTCACCTACCTTGCCTTACCTACCTTGCAACACCTACCTTGCATCACCTACTTTGCCTTACCTACCGTGCCTCACCTACCTTGCCTCACCTACCTTGCCTTACCTACCCTACCTTACCTACCTTGCCTTACCTACCTTGCCTCACCTACCTTGCCTCACCTACCTTGCCTCACCTACCTTGCCTCACCTACCTTGCCCCACCTACCTTGCCTTACCTACCTTGCCTTACCTACCTTGCCTCACCTGCCTTGCCTCATCTACCTTGCCTTACCTACCTTGCATCACCTACCTCTCCTTACCTACCTTGCCATACCTACTTTGTCTCACCTACCTTGCCTCACCTACCTTGCCTCAACAACCTTGCCTTACCTACCTTGCCTCACTTACCTTGCCTCACCTACCTTGCCTCACCTACCTTGCATCACCTAAATTGCCTCACCTACCTTGCCTCACCTACCTTGCCTTACCTACCTTGCATCACCTACCTTGCCTCACCTACCTTGCCTCACCTACCTTGCATCATCTACCTTGCCTTACCTGCCTTGCATCACCTAACTTGCATCACCCACCTTGCCTCACCTACCTTGCCTTACCTACCTTGCCTCACCTACCTTCCCTCACCTACCTTGCATCACCTACCTTGCCTCACCTACCTTGCCTCACCCACCTTGCATCACCTACCTTGCCTTACCTACCTTGCATCACCTACCTTGCATCACCTACCTTGCCTTACCTACCTTCCAGCACCTACCTTGCCTCACTTACCTTGCCTTACCTACCTTGCATCACCTACCTTGCCTCACCTACCTTGCCTTACCTACCTTGCATCACCTACCTTGCATTGCCTACCTTGCATCACCTACCGTGCATTACCTACCTTGCCTCACTTACCTTGCCTTACCTACCTTGCATCACCTACCTTGCCTCACCTGCCTTGCCTTACCTACCTTGCATCACCTACCTTGCATTACCTACCTTGCATCACCTACCGTGCATTACCTACCTTGCATCACCTACCTTGCCTCACCTACCTTGCCTTACCTAGCTTGCATCACCTACCTTGCCTTACCGACCTTGCATCACCTAACTTGCCTCACCTACCTTGCCTTACTTACCTTGCATCGCCTACTTTGCCTTACCTACCTTGCCTCAGCCACCTTGCCTTACCTACCTTGCATCACCTACCTTGCCATACCTACCTTGCATCACCTACCTTGCCTCACCTACCTTGCCTTACCTACCTTGCATCACCTACCTTGCCTCACCTACCTTGCGTTACCTACCTTTCCTCACCTACCTTGCATCACTTACCTTGCCTCACCTACCTGAACTTACCTACGTTGCCTCACCTACCTTGCATCACTTACCTTGCCTCACCTACCTGACCTTACCTACCTTGCCTCACCTACCTTGCCTCACCTACCTTGCATCACCTACCTTGTCTTACCTACCTTGCATCACCTACCTTGCATCACCTACCTTGCCTCACCTACCTTGATTCACCTACCTTGCCTTACCTACCTCTCCTTACCTACCTTGCATCACCTACCCTGCATCAATTACCTTGCATCACCTACCTACCCTCACCTACCTTTCCTTACCTAACTTGCATCACCTACCTTGCCTCACCTACCATGCCTCACCTACCTTGCCTTACCTACCTTGCCTCACCTACCTTACCTTACCCACCTTGCCTCACCTACCTTGCATCACCGACCTTGCCTCACTTACCTTAGCTCACCTACCTTGCCTTACCTACCTTGCATCACCTACCTTGCCTCACCTACCTTACCTCACCTACCTTGCATCACCTACCTTGCCTTACCTACCTTGCATCACCTACCTTGCATCACCTACCTTGCCTCACCTACCTTGCATCACCTACCTTGCATCACCTACCTTGCCTCACCTACCTTGCCTCACCTACGTTGCATCACCTACCTTGCATTGCCTACCTTGCATCACCTACCGTGCAATACCTACCTTGCATCACCTACCTTGCCTTACCTACCTTGCATCACCTACCTTGCCTCACTTGCCTTGCCTAACCTACCTTGCATCACCTACCTTGCTTCACCTACCTTGCCTTACCTACCTTGCATCACCTGCCTTGCCTTACCTACCTTGTCTCACCTACCTTGCCTTACCTACCTTGCATCGCCTACTTTGCCTTACCTACCTTGCATCACCTACCTTGCCTTACCTACCTTGCATCACCTGCCTTGCCTTACCTACCTTGCATCACCTACCTTGACTTACCTACCTTGCATCACCTACCTTGCCTCAGCTACCTTGCCTTACCTACCTTGCATCACCTACCTTGCATCACCTACCTTGCCTTACCTACCTTGCATCACCTACCTTCCTTACCTACCTTGCCTCACCTACCTTGCATCACCTACCTTACTTCACCTACCTTGCCTTACCTACCTTGCCTCACCTACCTTGCCTTACATACCTTGCCTCACCTACCTTGATTCACCTACCTTGCCATACCTACCTTGCATCACCTACCTTGCATCACCTACCTTGCATCACCTACCTTGCCTCATCTACCTTGCCTTACCTACCTTGCATCACCTACCCTGCATCAATTACCTTGCATCACCTGCCTACCCTCACCTACCTTTCCTTACCTAACTTGCATCACCTACCTTGCCTCACCTACCTTGCCTCACCTACCTTGCCTTACCTACCTTGCCTCACTTACCTTGCCTTACCCACCTTGCCTCACCTACCTTGCATCACCGACCTTGCCTCACCTACCTTAGCTCACCTACCTTGCCTTACCTACCTTGCATCACCTACCTTGCCTCACCTACCTTACCTCACCTACCTTGCATCACCTACCTTGCCTTACCTACCTTGCATCACCTACCTTGCATCTCCTACCTTGCCTCACCTACCTTGCATCACCTACCTTGCATCACCTACCTTGCCTCACCTACCTTGCCTCACCTACGTTGCATCACCTACCTTGCCTATCCTACCTTGAATCACCTACCGTGCAATACCTACCTGCATCACCTACCTTGCCTTACCTACTTTGCATCACCTACCTTGCCTCACTTGCCTTGCCTAACCTACCTTGAATCACCTACCTTGCCTCACGTACCTTGCCTTACCTACCTTGCATCACCTGCCTTGCATTGCCTACCTTGCATCACCTACCGTGCATTACCTACGTTGCATCACCTACCTTGCCACACCTACCTTGCCTTACCTACCTTGCATCACCTGCCTTGCCTTACCTACCTTGCATCACCTACCTTGACTTACCTACCTTGCATCACCTACCTTGCCTCAGCTACCTTGCCTTACCTACCTTGCATCACCTACCTTGCATCACCTACCGTGCATTACCTACCTTGCATCACCTACCTTGCCTTACCTACCTTGCATCACCTACCTTGCCTTACCTACCTTGTCTCACCTACCTTGCCTTACCTACCTTGCATCGCCTACTTTGCCTTACCTACCTTGCATCACCTACCTTGCCTTACCTACCTTGCATCACCTACCTTGCCTTACCTACCTTGCCTTACCTACCTTGCATCACCTACCTTGCATTCCCTACCTTGCATCACCTACCGTGCATTACCTACCTTGCATCACCTACTTTGCCTCACCTACCTTGCCTTACCTACCTTGCATCACCTACCTTACCTTACCTACCTTGCCTCACCTACCTTGCCTTACCTAACTTGCATCGCCTACTTTGCCTTACCTACCTTGCATCACCTACCTTGCCTTACCTACCTTGCATCACCTACCTTGCCTTACCTACAAGCCTCACCTACCTTGCCTTACCTACCTTGCATCTCCTACCTTGCCTCACCTACCTTGCGTTACCTACTTTGCCTCACCTACCTTGCACCACCTACCTTGCCTTACCTACCTTGCCTTACCTACCTTGCCTTAGCTTCGTTGCCTCACCTACCTTGCATCACTTACCTTGCCTCACCTACCTGACCTTACCTACCTTGCCTCACCTACCTTGCCTCACCTACCTTGCATCACCTACCTTGTCTTACCTACCTTGCATCACCTACCTTGCCTCACCTACCTTGCCTCACCTACCTTTATTCACCTACCTTGCCATTCCTACCTTGCATCACCTACCTTGCATCACCTACCTTGGATCACCTACCTTGCCTCACCTACCTTGGCTTACCTTCCTTGCATCACCTACCCTGCATCAATTACCTTGCATTACCCACCTTGCCTCACCTACCTTTCCTTACCTACCTTGCATCACCTACCTTGCCTCACCTACTTTGCCTCACCTACCTTGCCTCACCTACCTTGCCTAACCTACCTTGCCTTACCTACCTTGCATCACCTACCTTGCATCACCTACCTTGCCTGACCTACCTTGATTCACCTACCTTGCCTTACCTACCTTGCATCACCTACCTTGCATCACCTACCTTCCATCACCTACCTTGCCTCACCTACCTTGCCTTACCTACCTTGCATCACCTACCCTGCATCAATTACCTTGCATCACCTGCCTTGCCTCACCTACCTTTCCTTACCTACCTTGCATCACCTACCTTGCCTCACCTACCTTGCCTCACCTAGCTTGCATCACCTACCTTGCATCACCTACCTTGCCTCACCTACCTTGCATCACCTACCTTGCATCACCTACCTTGCCTCACCTACCTTGCCTCACCTACCTTGCATCACCTACCTTGCATTGCCTACCTTGCATCACCTACCGTGCATTACCTACCTGGCATCACCTACCTTGCCTCACCTACCTTGCATCACCTGCCTTGCATTGCCTACCTTGCATCACCTACCGTGCATTACCTACCTTGCATCACCTACCTTGCCACACCTACCTTGCCTTACCTACCTTGCATCACCTGCCTTGCCTTACCTACCTTGCATCACCTACCTTGACTTACCTACCTCTCATCACCTACCTTGCCTCAGCTACCTTGCCTTACCTACCTTGCATCACCTACCTTGCATCTCCTACCTTACCTTACCTACCTTGCCTCACCTACCTTCCTTACCTACCTTGCCTCACCTACCTTGCATCACCTACCTTACTTCACCTACCTTGCCTTACCTACCTTGCTTCACCTACCTCGCCTTACCTACCTTGCAACACCTACCTTGCATTACCTACCTTGCATCACCTACCGTGCATTACCTGCCTTGCATCACCTACCTTGGCTTACCTACCTTGCATCACCTACCTTGCCTTACCTACCTTGCCTCACCTACCTTGCCTTACCAACCTTGCCTCACCTACCTTGCCTTACCTACCTTGCATCACCTACCTTGCCTCACCTACCTTGCGTTACCTACTTTGCCTCACCTACCTTGCACCACCTACCTTGCCTTGCCTACCATGCCTTACCTACCTTGCCTTACCTACCTTGCCTTAGCTACGTTGCGTCACCTACCTTGCATCACTTACCTTGCCTCACCTACCTGACCTTACCTAGCTTGCCTCACCTACCTTGCCTCACCTTTCTTGCATCACCTACCTTGTCTTACCTACCTTGCATCACCTACCTTGCCTCACCTACCTTGCCTCACCTACCTTTATTCACCTACCTTGCCTTTCCTACCTTGCATCACCTACCTTGCATCACCTACCTTGGATCACCTACCTTGCCTCACCTACCTTGCCTTACCTACCTTGCATCACCTACCCTGCATCAATTACCTTGCATTACCCACCTTGCCTCACCTACCTTTCCTTACCTACCTTGCATCACCTACCTTGCCTCACCTACCTTGCCTCACCTACCTTGCCTCACCTACCTTGCCTTACCTACCTTGCAGCACCTACCTTGCATCACCTACCTTGCCTTACCTACCTTGCGTTACCTACCTTGCATCACCTACCTTGCCTCACCTACCTTGCCTCACCTACCTTGCATCACCTACCTTGCCTCACCTACCTTGCCTTACCTACCTTGCCTCACCTACCTTGCCTCACCTACTTTGCATCACCTACATTGCCTTACCTACCTTGCCTTACCTACCTTGCCTTACCTACCTTACCTTACCTTCCTTGCCTTACCTACCTTGCATCACCTACCTTGCATCACCTACCTTGACTTACCTACCTTGCATCACTTACCTTGCCTCAGCCACCTTGCCTTACCTACCTTGCATCACCTACCTTGCCTTACCTACCTTGCATCACCTACCTTGCCTCACCTACCTTGCATCACCTACCTTGTCTTACCTACCTTGCATCTCCTACCTTGCATCACCTACCTTGCATCATTTACCTTGCCTCACCTACCTGACCTTACCTACCTTGCCTCACCTACCTTGCCTCACCTACCTTGCATCACCTACCTTGTCTTACCTACCTTGCATCTCCTACCTTGCATCACCTACCTTGCCTCACCTACCTTGATTCACCTACCTTGCCTTACCTACCTTGCATCACCTACCTTGCATCACCTACCTTGCATCACCTACCTTGCCTCACCTACCTTGCCTTACCTACCTTGCATCACCTACCCTGCATCAATTACCTTGCATCACCTACCTACCCTCACCTACCTTTCCTTACCTAACTTGCATCACCTACCTTGCCTCACCTACCTTGCCTCACCTACCTTGCCTTACCTACCTTGCCTCACCTACCTTGCATTACCCACCTTGCCTCACCTACCTTGCATCACCGACCTTGCCTCACCTACCTTAGCTCACCTACCTTGCCTTACCTACCTTGCATCCCCTACCTTGCCTCACCTACCTTATCTCACCTACCTTGCATCACCTACCTTGCCTTACCTACCTTGCATCACCTACCTTGCATCACCTACCTTGCCTCACCTACCTTGCATCACCTACCTTGCATCACCTACCTTGCCTCACCTACCTTGCCTCACCTACGTTGCATCACCTACCTTGCATTGCCTACCTTGCATCACCTACCGTGCAATACCTACCTTGCATCACCTACCTTGCCTTACCTACCTTGCATCACCTAACTTGCCTCACTTGCCTTGCCTAACCTACCTTGCATCACCTACCTTGCCTCACCTACCTTGCCTTACCTACCTTGCATCACCTGCCGTGCATTGCCTACCTTGCATTACCTACCGTGCATTACCTACCTTGCATCACCTACCTTGCCACACCTACCTTGCCTTACCTACCTTGCATCACCTGCCTTGCCTTACCTACCTTGCATCACCTACCTTGACTTACCTACCTTGCATCACCTACCTTGCCTCAGCTACCTTGCCTTACCTACCTTGCATCACCTACCTTGCATCACCTACCTTGCCTTACCTACCTTGCATCACCTACCTTCCTTACCTACCTTGCCTCACCTACCTTGCATCACCTACCTTACTTCACCTACCTTGCCTTACCTACCTTGCATCACCTACCTTGCCTCAGCTACCTTGCCTCAGCTACCTTGCCTTACCTACCTTGCATCACCTACCTTGCATCACCTACCTTACTTCACCTACCTTGCCTTACCTACCTTGCATCACCTACCTTGTCTCACCTACCTTGCCTCAGCTACCTTGCCTTACCTACCTTGCATCACCTACCTTGCATCACCTACCTTGACTTACCTACCTTGCATCACCTACCTTCCTTACCTACCTTGCCTCACCTACCTTGTCTCACCTACCTTGCCTCAGCTACCTTGACTTACCTACCTTGCATCACCTACCTTCCTTACCTACCTTGCATCACCTACCTTGTCTCACCTACCTTGCCTCAGCTACCTTGACTTACCTACCTTGCATCACCTACCTTCCTTACCTACCTTGCCTCACCTACCTTGCATCACCTACCTTCCTTACCTACCTTGCCTCACCTACCTTGCATCACCTACCTTACTTCACCTACCTTGCCTTACCTACCTTGTCTCACCTACCTTGCCTCAGCTACCTTGCCTTACCTACCTTGCATCACCTACCTTGCATCACCTACCTTGACTTACCTACCTTGCATCACCTACCTTCCTTACCTACCTTGCCTCACCTACCTTGCATCACCTACCTTACTTCACCTACCTTGCCCTACCTACCTTGCATCACCTACCTTACCTTACCTACCTTGCATCACCTACCTTGCCTCAGCTACCCTTCCTTACCTACCTTGCATCACCTACCTTGCATCACCTACCTTGACTTACCTACCTTGCATCACCTACCTTGCCTCAGCTACCTTGCCTTACCTACCTTGCATCACCTGCCTTGCCTTACCTACCTTGTCTCACCTACCTTGCCTTACCTACCTTGCATCGCCTACTTTGCCTTACCTACCTTGCATCACCTACCTTGCCTTACCTACCTTGCATCACCTGCCTTGCCTTACCTACCTTGCATCACCTACCTTGACTTACCTACCTTGCATCACCTACCTTGCCTCAGCTACCTTGCCTTACCTACCTTGCATCACCTACCTTGCATCACCTACCTTGCCTTACCTACCTTGCATCACCTACCTTCCTTACCTACCTTGCCTCACCTACCTTGCATCACCTACCTTACTTCACCTACCTTGCCTTACCTACCTTGCCTCACCTACCTTGCCTTACATACCTTGCCTCACCTACCTTGATTCACCTACCTTGCCATACCTACCTTGCATCACCTACCTTGCATCACCTACCTTGCATCACCTACCTTGCCTCATCTACCTTGCCTTACCTACCTTGCATCACCTACCCTGCATCAATTACCTTGCATCACCTGCCTACCCTCACCTACCTTTCCTTACCTAACTTGCATCACCTACCTTGCCTCACCTACCTTGCCTCACCTACCTTGCCTTACCTACCTTGCCTCACTTACCTTGCCTTACCCACCTTGCCTCACCTACCTTGCATCACCGACCTTGCCTCACCTACCTTAGCTCACCTACCTTGCCTTACCTACCTTGCATCACCTACCTTGCCTCACCTACCTTACCTCACCTACCTTGCATCACCTACCTTGCCTTACCTACCTTGCATCACCTACCTTGCATCTCCTACCTTGCCTCACCTACCTTGCATCACCTACCTTGCATCACCTACCTTGCCTCACCTACCTTGCCTCACCTACGTTGCATCACCTACCTTGCCTATCCTACCTTGAATCACCTACCGTGCAATACCTACCTTGCATCACCTACCTTGCCTTACCTACTTTGCATCACCTACCTTGCCTCACTTGCCTTGCCTAACCTACCTTGAATCACCTACCTTGCCTCACGTACCTTGCCTTACCTACCTTGCATCACCTGCCTTGCATTGCCTACCTTGCATCACCTACCGTGCATTACCTACGTTGCATCACCTACCTTGCCACACCTACCTTGCCTTACCTACCTTGCATCACCTGCCTTGCCTTACCTACCTTGCATCACCTACCTTGACTTACCTACCTTGCATCACCTACCTTGCCTCAGCTACCTTGCCTTACCTACCTTGCATCACCTACCTTGCATCACCTACCGTGCATTACCTACCTTGCATCACCTACCTTGCCTTACCTACCTTGCATCACCTACCTTGCCTTACCTACCTTGTCTCACCTACCTTGCCTTACCTACCTTGCATCGCCTACTTTGCCTTACCTACCTTGCATCACCTACCTTGCCTTACCTATTTTGCATCACCTACCTTGCCTTACCTACCTTGCCTTACCTACCTTGCATCACCTACCTTGCATTCCCTACCTTGCATCACCTACCGTGCATTACCTACCTTGCATCACCTACTTTGCCTCACCTACCTTGCCTTACCTACCTTGCATCACCTACCTTACCTTACCTACCTTGCCTCACCTACCTTGCCTTACCTAACTTGCATCGCCTACTTTGCCTTACCTACCTTGCATCACCTACCTTGGCTTACCTACCTTGCATCACCTACCTTGCCTTACCTACAAGCCTCACCTACCTTGCCTTACCTACCTTGCATCTCCTACCTTGCCTCACCTACCTTGCGTTACCTACTTTGCCTCACCTACCTTGCACCACCTACCTTGCCTTACCTACCTTGCCTTACCTACCTTGCCTTAGCTTCGTTGCCTCACCTACCTTGCATCACTTACCTTGCCTCACCTACCTGACCTTACCTACCTTGCCTCACCTACCTTGCCTCACCTACCTTGCATCACCTACCTTGTCTTACCTACCTTGCATCACCTACCTTGCCTCACCTACCTTGCCTCACCTACCTTTATTCACCTACCTTGCCATTCCTACCTTGCATCACCTACCTTGCATCACCTACCTTGGATCACCTACCTTGCCTCACCTACCTTGGCTTACCTTCCTTGCATCACCTACCCTGCATCAATTACCTTGCATTACCCACCTTGCCTCACCTACCTTTCCTTACCTACCTTGCATCACCTACCTTGCCTTACCTACCTTGCCTTACCTACCTTGCCTTACCTACCTTGCATCACCTACCTTGCCTCACCTACCTTGCCTCACCTACCTTGCAGCACCTACCTTGCCTGACCTACCTTGCCTCACCTACCTTGCCTCACCTACCTTGCATCACCTACCTTGCCTCACCTACCTTGCATCACCTACCTTGCATCACCTACCTTGCCTCACCTACCTTGCCTCACCTACCTTGCCTCACCCACCTTGACATACCTACCTTGCCTCAGCTACCTTGCCTTACCTACCTTGCATCACCTACCTTGCATCTCCTACCTTGCCTTACCTACCTTGCATCACCTACCTTCCTTACCTACCTTGCCTCACCTGCCTTGCATCACCTACCTTGCCTTACCTACCTTGCCTCACCTACCTTGCCTTACCTACCTTGCATCGCCTACTTTGCCTTACCTACCTTGCATCACCTACCTTGCCTTACCTACCTTGCATCACCTACCTTGCCTTACCTACCTTGCGTTACCTACCTTGCATCACCTACCTTGCCTTACCTACCTTGCCTTGCCTACCTTGCCTTACCTTCCTTGCCTTACCTACGTTGCCTCACCTACCTTGCCTTACCTACCTTGCCTCAGCTACCTTGCATCACCTACCCTGCCTTACCTACCTTGCCTTGCCTACCTTGCCTTACCTTCCTTGCCTTACCTACGTTGCCTCACCTACCTTGCATCACTTACCTTGCCTCACCTACCTGACCTTACCTACCTTGCCCCACCTACCTTGCCTCACCTACCTTGCATCACCTACCTTGTCTTACCTACCTTGCATCACCTACCTTGCATCACCTACCTTGCCTCACCTACCTTGCCTCACCTACCTTGCCTCACCTACCTTGACTTACCTACCTTGCATCACCTACCTTGCCTAAGCTACCTTGCCTTACCTACCTTGCATCACCTACCTTGCATCACCTACCTTGCCTTACCTACCTTGCATCACCTACCTACCTTACCTACCTTGCCTCACCTACCTTGCATCACCTACCTTACCTCACCTACCTTGCCTTACCTACCTTGCCTCACCTACCTTGCCTCACCTACCTTGCCTCACCTACCTTGCCTCACCTACCTTGACTTACCTACCTTGCATCACCTACCTTGCCTCAGCTACCTTGCCTTACCTACCATGCATCACCTACCTTGCATCACCTACCTTGCCTTACCTACATTGCATCACTTACCTTCCTTACCTACCTTGCCTCACCTACCTTGCATCACCTACCTTGCCTTACCTACCTTGCCTTACCTACCTTGCCTCACCTACCTTGCAGCACCTACCTTGCCTGAGCTACCTTGCCTCACCTACCTTGCCTCACCTACCTTGCATCACCTACCTTGCCTCACCTACCTTGCCTTACCTACCTTGCATCGCCTACTTTGCCTTACCTACCTTGCATCATCTTCCTTGCCTTACCTACCTTGCATCACCTACCTTGCCTTACCTACTTTGCCTCACCTACCTTGCCTTACCTACCTTGCCTCACCTAGCTTGCCTTACCTACTTTGCATCACCTACCATGCCTCACCTACCTTGCGTTACCTACTTTGCCTCAGCTACCTTGCATCACCTACCTTGCCTTACCTACCTTGCCTTACCTACCTTGCCGTACCTACCTTGCCTTACCTATGTTGCCTCACCTACCTTGCATCACTTACCTTGCCTCACCTACCTGACTTACCTACCTTGCCTCACCTACCTTGCCTCACCTACCTTGCCTCACCTACCTTGCATCAGCTACCTTGTCTTACCTACCTTGCATCACCTATCGTGCATCACCTACCTTGCCTCACCTAGCTTGATTCACCTACCTTGCATCACCTACCTTGCATCACCTACCTTGCATCACCTACCTTGCCTCACCTACCTTGCCTTACCTACCTTGCATCACCTACCCTGCATCAATTACCTTGCATCACCTACCTTGCCTCACCTACCTTTCCTTACCTACCTTGCATCACCTACCTTGCCTCACCTAACTTGCCTCACCTACCTTGCCTCACCTACCTTGCCTTACCTACCTTGCAACACCTACCTTGCATCACCTACCTTGCCTTACCTTCCGTGCCTCACCTACCTTGCCTCACCTACCTTGCCTTACCTACCCTACCTTACCTACCTTGCCTTACTTACCTTGCCTCACCTACCTTGCCCCACCTACCTTGCCTTACCTACCTTGCCTTACCTACCTTGCCTCACCTACCTTGCCTCATCTACCTTGCCTTACCTACCTTGTATCACCTACCTTTCCTTACCTACCTTGCCTTACCTACTTTGTCTCACCTACCCTGCCTCACCTACCTTGCCTCACCTACCTTGCCTTACCTACCTTGCCTCACTTACCTTGCCTCACCTACCTTGCCTCACCTACCTTGCATCGTCTAAATTTCCTCACCTACCTTGCCTCACCTACCTTGCCTTACCTACCTTGCATCACCTACCTTGCCTCACCTACCTTGCCTCACCTACCTTGCATCACCTACCTTGCCTTACCTGCCTTGCATCACCTAACTTGCATCACCCACCTTGCCTCACCTACCTTGCCTTACCTACCTTGCCTCACCTACCTTCCCTCACCTACCTTGCATCACCTACCTTGCCTCACCTACCTTGCCTCACCTACCTTGCATCACCTACCTTGCATCACCTACCTTGCATTGCCTACCTTGCATCACCTACCGTGCATTACCTACCTTGCATCACCTACCTTGCCTCACCTACCTTGCCTTACCTACCTTGCATCACCTGCCTTGCCTTACCTACCTTGCATCACCTACCTTGCATTACCTACCTTGCATCACCTACCGTGCATTACCTACCTTGCATCACCTACCTTGCCTCACCTACCTTGCCTTACCTACCTTGCATCACCTACCTTGCCTTACCTACCTTGCATCGCCTACTTTGCCTTACCTACCTTGCCTCAGCTACCTTGCCTTACCTACCATGCATCACCTACCTTGCCTTACCTACCTTGCATTACCTACCTTGCCTCACCTACCTTGCCTTACCTACCTTGCATCACCTACCTTGCCTCACCTACCTTGCGTTACCTACCTTTCCTCAGCTACCTTGCATCACCTACCTTGCCTTACCTACCTTGCCTTACCTACCTTGCCTTACCTACGTTGCCGCACCTACCTTGCACCACTTACCTTGCCTCACCTACCTGACCTTACCTACCTTGCCTCACCTACTTTGCCTCAACTACCTTGCATCACCTACCTTGCCTTACCTACCTTGCATCACCTACCTTGCATCACCTACCTTGCATCACCTACCTTGCCTCACCTACCTTGCCTTACCTACCTTGCATCACCTACCCTGCATCAATTACCTTGCATCACCTACCTTGCCTCACCTACCTTTCCTTACCTAACTTGCATCACCTACCTTGCCTCACCTACCTTGCCTCACCTACCTTGCCTTACCTACCTTGCCTCACCTACCTTGCCTTACCCAACTTGCCTCACCTACCTTGCATCACCGACCTTGCCTCACCTACCTTAGCTCACCTACCTTGCCTTACCTACCTTGCATCACCTACCTTGCATCACCTACCTTGCCTCACCTACCTTGCATCACCTACCTTGCATCACCTACCTTGCCTCACCTACCTTGCCTCACCTACATTGCATCACCTACCTTGCATTGCCTACCTTGCATCACCTACCGTGCAATACCTACCTTGCATCACCTACCTTGCCTTACCTACCTTGCATCACCTACCTTGCCTCACTTACCTTGCCTAACCTACCTTGCATCACCTACCTTGCCTCACCTACCTTGCCTTACCTACCTTGCATCACCTGCCTTGCATTGCCTACCTTGCATCACCTACCGTGCATTACCTACGTTGCATCACCTACCTTGCCACACCTACCTTGCCTTACCTACCTTGCATCACCTACCTTGCATCACCTACCTTGACATACCTACCTTGCATCACCTACCTTGCCTCAGCTACCTTGCTTTACCTACCTTGCATCACCTACCTTGCATCACCTACCTTGCCTTACCTACCTTGCATCACCTACCTTCCTTACCTACCTTGCCTCACCTACCTTGCATCACCTACTTTACTTCACCTACCTTGCCTTACCTACCTTGCCTCACCTACCTTGCCTTACATACCTCGCAACACCTACCTTGCATTACCTACCTTGCATCACCTACCGTGCATTACCTACCTTGCATCACCTACCTTGCCTTACCTACCTTGCATCACCTACCTTACCTTACCTACCTTGTCTCACCTACCTTGCCTTACCTACCTTGCATCGCCTACTTTGCCTTACCTACCTTGCATCACCTACCTTGCCTTACCTACCTTGCATCACCTACCTTGCCTCACCTACCTTGCCTTACCTACCTTGCCTCACCTACGTTGCCTCACCTACCTTGCCTCACCTACATTGCCTTACCTTCCTTGCCTTACCTACCTTGCCTTACCTACCTTGCATCACCTACCTTGTCTTACCTACCTTGCCTTACCTACCTTGCCTCACCTACCTCGCCTTACCTACCTTGCAATACCTACCTTGCCTCACCTACCTTGCCTTACCTACGGTGCCTCACCTACCTTGCCTCACCTACCTTGCCTTACCTACCTTGCTTTACCTACCTTGCCTTACCTACCTTGCCTCACCTACCTTGCCTCACCTAGCTTGCCTCACCTACCTTGCCTCCCCTACCTTGCCCCACCTACCTTGCCTTACCTACCTAGCCTTACCTACCTTACCTCACCTACCTTGCCTCACCTACCTTGCCTTACCTACCTTGCATCACCTACGTTTCCTTACCTACCTTGCCTTACCTACCTTGCCTCACCTACCTTGCCTTACCTACCTTGCCTCACCTACCTTGCCTTACCCACCTTGCCTCACCTACCTTGCATCACCGACCTTGCCTCACCTACCTTGCCTCACCTACCTTGCCTTACCTACCTTGCATCACCTACCTTGCCTCACCTACCTTACCTCACCTACCTTGCATCACCTACCTTGCCTTACCTACCTTGCATCACCTACCTTGCATCACCTATCTTGCCTCACCTACCTTGCATCACCTACCTTGCATCACCTACCTTGCCTCACCTACCTTGCCTCACCTACCTTGCCTCACCCACCTTGACTTACCTACCTTGCATCACCTACCTTGCCTCAGCTACCTTGCCTTACCTACCTTGCATCACCTACCTTGCATCTCCTACCTTGCCTTACCCACCTTGCATCACCTACCTTCCTTACCTACCTTGCCTGACCTACCTTGCATCACCTACCTTGCCTTACCTACCTTGCCTTACCTACCTTGCCTTACCTACCTTGCATCACCTACCTTGCCTCACCTACCTTGCCTCACCTACCTTGCAGCACCTACCTTGCCTGACCTACCTTGCCTCACCTACCTCGCCTCACCTACCTTGCATCACCTACCTTGCCTCACCTACCTTGCCTTACCTACCTTGCATCGCCTACTTTGCCTTACCTACCTTGCATCACCTACCTTGCCTTACCTACCTTGCATCACCTACCTTGCCTTACCTACCTTGCGTTACCTACTTTGCCTCAGCTACCTTGCATCACCTACCTTGCCTTACCTACGTTGCCTTGCCTACCTTGCCTTACCTTCCTTGCCTTACCTACGTTGCCTCACCTACCTTGCATCACTTACCTTGCCTCACCTACCTGACCTTACCTACCTTGCCTCACCTACCTTGCCTCACCTACCTTGCATCACCTACCTTGTCTTACCTACCTTGCATCACCTACCTTGCATCACCTACCTTGCCTCACCTACCTTGCCTTACCTACATTGCCTCACCTACCTTGCCTCACCTACCTTGACTTACCTACCTTGCATCACCTACCTTGCCTCACCTACCTTGCATCACCTACCTTACCTCACCTACCTTGACTTACCTACCTTGCATCACCTACCTTGCCTTACCTACCTTGCATCACCTACCTTGCCTTACCTACCTTGCGTTACCTACTTTGCCTCAGCTACCTTGCATCACCTACCTTGCCTTACCTACGTTGCCTTGCCTACCTTGCCTTACCTACCTTGCATCACCTACCTTGCATCACCTACCTTGACTTACCTACCTTGCATCACCTACCTTGCATCACCTACCTTGCCTTACCTACCTTGCATCACCTACCTTGCCTCAGCTACCTTGCCTTACCTACCTTGCATCACCTACCTTGCCTCACCTACCTTGACTTACCTACCTTGCATCACCTACCTTGCATCACCTACCTTGCCTTACCTACCTTGCATCACCTACCTACCTTACCTACCTTGCCTCACCTACCTTGCATCACCTACCTTACCTCACCTACCTTGACTTACCTACCTTGCATCACCTACCTTGCATCACCTACCTTACCTCACCTACCTTGCCTTACCTACCTTGCATCACCTACCTACCTTACCTACCTTGCCTCACCTACCTTGCCTCACCTACCTTGCCTCACCTACCTTGACTTACCTACCTTGCATCACCTACCTTGCCTCAGCTACCTTGCCTTACCTACCTTGCATCACCTACCTTGCATCACCTACCTTGACTTACCTACCTTGCATCACCTACCTTGCCTCAGCTACCTTGCCTTACCTACCTTGCATCACCTACCTTGCCTCACCTACCTTGACTTACCTACCTTGCATCACCTACCTTGCATCACCTACCTTGCCTTACCTACCTTGCATCACCTACCTACCTTACCTACCTTGCCTCACCTACCTTGCATCACCTACCTTACCTCACCTACCTTGCCTTACCTACCTTGCCTCACCTACCTTGCCTCACCTACCTTGCCTCACCTACCTTGCCTCACCTACCTTGACTTACCTACCTTGCATCACCTACCTTGCCTCAGCTACCTTGCCTTACCTACCTTGCATCACCTACCTTGCATCACCTACCTTGCCTTACCTACATTGCATCACCTACCTTCCTTACCTACCTTGCCTCACCTACCTTGCATCACCTACCTAGCCTTACCTACCTTGCCTTACCTAGCTTGCCTCACCTACCTTGCAGCACCTACCTTGCCTGAGCTACCTTACCTCACCTACCTTGCCTCACCTACCTTGCATCACCTACCTTGCCTCACCTACCTTGCCTTACCTACCTTGCATCGCCTACTTTGCCTTACCTACCTTGCATCACCTTCCTTGCCTTACCTACCTTGCATCACCTACCTTGCCTTACCTACATTGCCTCACCTACCTTGCCTTACCTACCTTGCCTCACCTAGCTTGCCTTACCTACTTTGCATCACCTACCATGCCTCACCTACCTTGCGTTACCTACTTTGCCTCAGCTACCTTGCATCACCTACCTTGCCTTACCTACCTTGCCTTACCTACCTTGCCATACCTACCTTGCCTTACCTATGTTGCCTCACCTACCTTGCATCACTTACCTTGCCTCACCTACCTGACCTTACCTACCTTGCCTCACCTACCTTGCCTCACCTACCTTGCCTCACCTACCTTGCATCACCTACCTTGTCTTACCTACCTTGCATCACCTACCTTGCATCACCTACCTTGCCTCACCTACCTTGATTCACCTACCTTGCCTTACCTACCTTGCATCACCTACCTTGCATCACCTACCTTGCATCACCTACCTTGCCTCACCTACCTTGCCTTACCTACCTTGCATCACCTACCCTGCATCAATTACCTTGCATCACCTACCTTGCCTCACCTACGTTTCCTTACCTACCTTGCATCACCTACCTTGCCTCACCTCACTTGCCTCACCTACCTTGCCTCACCTACCTTGCCTTACCTACCTTGCAACACCTACCTTGCATCACCTACTTTGCCTTACCTACCGTGCCTCACCTACCTTGCCTCACCTACCTTGCCTTACCTACCCTACCTTACCTACCTTGCCTTACCTACCTTGCCTCACCTACCTTGCCTCACCTACCTTGCCTCACCTACCTTGCCTCACCTACCTTGCCCCACCTACCTTGCCTTACCTACCTTGCCTTACCTACCTTGCCTCACCTGCCTTGCCTCATCTACCTTGCCTTACCTACCTTGCATCACCTACCTCTCCTTACCTACCTTGCCATACCTACTTTGTCTCACCTACCTTGCCTCACCTACCTTGCCTCAACAACCTTGCCTTACCTACCTTGCCTCACTTACCTTGCCTCACCTACCTTGCCTCACCTACCTTGCATCACCTAAATTGCCTCACCTACCTTGCCTCACCTACCTTGCCTTACCTACCTTGCATCACCTACCTTGCCTCACCTACCTTGCCTCACCTACCTTGCATCATCTACCTTGCCTTACCTGCCTTGCATCACCTAACTTGCATCACCCACCTTGCCTCACCTACCTTGCCTTACCTACCTTGCCTCACCTACCTTCCCTCACCTACCTTGCATCACCTACCTTGCCTCACCTACCTTGCCTCACCCACCTTGCATCACCTACCTTGCCTTACCTACCTTGCATCACCTACCTTGCATCACCTACCTTGCCTTACCTACCTTCCAGCACCTACCTTGCCTCACTTACCTTGCCTTACCTACCTTGCATCACCTACCTTGCCTCACCTACCTTGCCTTACCTACCTTGCATCACCTACCTTGCATTGCCTACCTTGCATCACCTACCGTGCATTACCTACCTTGCCTCACTTACCTTGCCTTACCTACCTTGCATCACCTACCTTGCCTCACCTGCCTTGCCTTACCTACCTTGCATCACCTACCTTGCATTACCTACCTTGCATCACCTACCGTGCATTACCTACCTTGCATCACCTACCTTGCCTCACCTACCTTGCCTTACCTAGCTTGCATCACCTACCTTGCCTTACCGACCTTGCATCACCTAACTTGCCTCACCTACCTTGCCTTACTTACCTTGCATCGCCTACTTTGCCTTACCTACCTTGCCTCAGCCACCTTGCCTTACCTACCTTGCATCACCTACCTTGCCATACCTACCTTGCATCACCTACCTTGCCTCACCTACCTTGCCTTACCTACCTTGCATCACCTACCTTGCCTCACCTACCTTGCGTTACCTACCTTTCCTCACCTACCTTGCATCACTTACCTTGCCTCACCTACCTGAACTTACCTACGTTGCCTCACCTACCTTGCATCACTTACCTTGCCTCACCTACCTGACCTTACCTACCTTGCCTCACCTACCTTGCCTCACCTACCTTGCATCACCTACCTTGTCTTACCTACCTTGCATCACCTACCTTGCATCACCTACCTTGCCTCACCTACCTTGATTCACCTACCTTGCCTTACCTACCTCTCCTTACCTACCTTGCATCACCTACCCTGCATCAATTACCTTGCATCACCTACCTACCCTCACCTACCTTTCCTTACCTAACTTGCATCACCTACCTTGCCTCACCTACCATGCCTCACCTACCTTGCCTTACCTACCTTGCCTCACCTACCTTACCTTACCCACCTTGCCTCACCTACCTTGCATCACCGACCTTGCCTCACTTACCTTAGCTCACCTACCTTGCCTTACCTACCTTGCATCACCTACCTTGCCTCACCTACCTTACCTCACCTACCTTGCATCACCTACCTTGCCTTACCTACCTTGCATCACCTACCTTGCATCACCTACCTTGCCTCACCTACCTTGCATCACCTACCTTGCATCACCTACCTTGCCTCACCTACCTTGCCTCACCTACGTTGCATCACCTACCTTGCATTGCCTACCTTGCATCACCTACCGTGCAATACCTACCTTGCATCACCTACCTTGCCTTACCTACCTTGCATCACCTACCTTGCCTCACTTGCCTTGCCTAACCTACCTTGCATCACCTACCTTGCTTCACCTACCTTGCCTTACCTACCTTGCATCACCTGCCTTGCCTTACCTACCTTGTCTCACCTACCTTGCCTTACCTACCTTGCATCGCCTACTTTGCCTTACCTACCTTGCATCACCTACCTTGCCTTACCTACCTTGCATCACCTGCCTTGCCTTACCTACCTTGCATCACCTACCTTGACTTACCTACCTTGCATCACCTACCTTGCCTCAGCTACCTTGCCTTACCTACCTTGCATCACCTACCTTGCATCACCTACCTTGCCTTACCTACCTTGCATCACCTACCTTCCTTACCTACCTTGCCTCACCTACCTTGCATCACCTACCTTACTTCACCTACCTTGCCTTACCTACCTTGCCTCACCTACCTTGCCTTACATACCTTGCCTCACCTACCTTGATTCACCTACCTTGCCATACCTACCTTGCATCACCTACCTTGCATCACCTACCTTGCATCACCTACCTTGCCTCATCTACCTTGCCTTACCTACCTTGCATCACCTACCCTGCATCAATTACCTTGCATCACCTGCCTACCCTCACCTACCTTTCCTTACCTAACTTGCATCACCTACCTTGCCTCACCTACCTTGCCTCACCTACCTTGCCTTACCTACCTTGCCTCACTTACCTTGCCTTACCCACCTTGCCTCACCTACCTTGCATCACCGACCTTGCCTCACCTACCTTAGCTCACCTACCTTGCCTTACCTACCTTGCATCACCTACCTTGCCTCACCTACCTTACCTCACCTACCTTGCATCACCTACCTTGCCTTACCTACCTTGCATCACCTACCTTGCATCTCCTACCTTGCCTCACCTACCTTGCATCACCTACCTTGCATCACCTACCTTGCCTCACCTACCTTGCCTCACCTACGTTGCATCACCTACCTTGCCTATCCTACCTTGAATCACCTACCGTGCAATACCTACCTGCATCACCTATCTTGCCTTACCTACTTTGCATCACCTACCTTGCCTCACTTGCCTTGCCTAACCTACCTTGAATCACCTACCTTGCCTCACGTACCTTGCCTTACCTACCTTGCATCACCTGCCTTGCATTGCCTACCTTGCATCACCTACCGTGCATTACCTACGTTGCATCACCTACCTTGCCACACCTACCTTGCCTTACCTACCTTGCATCACCTGCCTTGCCTTACCTACCTTGCATCACCTACCTTGACTTACCTACCTTGCATCACCTACCTTGCCTCAGCTACCTTGCCTTACCTACCTTGCATCACCTACCTTGCATCACCTACCGTGCATTACCTACCTTGCATCACCTACCTTGCCTTACCTACCTTGCATCACCTACCTTGCCTTACCTACCTTGTCTCACCTACCTTGCCTTACCTACCTTGCATCGCCTACTTTGCCTTACCTACCTTGCATCACCTACCTTGCCTTACCTACCTTGCATCACCTACCTTGCCTTACCTACCTTGCCTTACCTACCTTGCATCACCTACCTTGCATTCCCTACCTTGCATCACCTACCGTGCATTACCTACCTTGCATCACCTACTTTGCCTCACCTACCTTGCCTTACCTACCTTGCATCACCTACCTTACCTTACCTACCTTGCCTCACCTACCTTGCCTTACCTAACTTGCATCGCCTACTTTGCCTTACCTACCTTGCATCACCTACCTTGCCTTACCTACCTTGCATCACCTACCTTGCCTTACCTACAAGCCTCACCTACCTTGCCTTACCTACCTTGCATCTCCTACCTTGCCTCACCTACCTTGCGTTACCTACTTTGCCTCACCTACCTTGCACCACCTACCTTGCCTTACCTACCTTGCCTTACCTACCTTGCCTTAGCTTCGTTGCCTCACCTACCTTGCATCACTTACCTTGCCTCACCTACCTGACCTTACCTACCTTGCCTCACCTACCTTGCCTCACCTACCTTGCATCACCTACCTTGTCTTACCTACCTTGCATCACCTACCTTGCCTCACCTACCTTGCCTCACCTACCTTTATTCACCTACCTTGCCATTCCTACCTTGCATCACCTACCTTGCATCACCTACCTTGGATCACCTACCTTGCCTCACCTACCTTGGCTTACCTTCCTTGCATCACCTACCCTGCATCAATTACCTTGCATTACCCACCTTGCCTCACCTACCTTTCCTTACCTACCTTGCATCACCTACCTTGCCTCACCTACTTTGCCTCACCTACCTTGCCTCACCTACCTTGCCTAACCTACCTTGCCTTACCTACCTTGCATCACCTACCTTGCATCACCTACCTTGCCTGACCTACCTTGATTCACCTACCTTGCCTTACCTACCTTGCATCACCTACCTTGCATCACCTACCTTCCATCACCTACCTTGCCTCACCTACCTTGCCTTACCTACCTTGCATCACCTACCCTGCATCAATTACCTTGCATCACCTGCCTTGCCTCACCTACCTTTCCTTACCTACCTTGCATCACCTACCTTGCCTCACCTACCTTGCCTCACCTAGCTTGCATCACCTACCTTGCATCACCTACCTTGCCTCACCTACCTTGCATCACCTACCTTGCATCACCTACCTTGCCTCACCTACCTTGCCTCACCTACCTTGCATCACCTACCTTGCATTGCCTACCTTGCATCACCTACCGTGCATTACCTACCTGGCATCACCTACCTTGCCTCACCTACCTTGCATCACCTGCCTTGCATTGCCTACCTTGCATCACCTACCGTGCATTACCTACCTTGCATCACCTACCTTGCCACACCTACCTTGCCTTACCTACCTTGCATCACCTGCCTTGCCTTACCTACCTTGCATCACCTACCTTGACTTACCTACCTCTCATCACCTACCTTGCCTCAGCTACCTTGCCTTACCTACCTTGCATCACCTACCTTGCATCTCCTACCTTACCTTACCTACCTTGCCTCACCTACCTTCCTTACCTACCTTGCCTCACCTACCTTGCATCACCTACCTTACTTCACCTACCTTGCCTTACCTACCTTGCTTCACCTACCTCGCCTTACCTACCTTGCAACACCTACCTTGCATTACCTACCTTGCATCACCTACCGTGCATTACCTGCCTTGCATCACCTACCTTGGCTTACCTACCTTGCATCACCTACCTTGCCTTACCTACCTTGCCTCACCTACCTTGCCTTACCAACCTTGCCTCACCTACCTTGCCTTACCTACCTTGCATCACCTACCTTGCCTCACCTACCTTGCGTTACCTACTTTGCCTCACCTACCTTGCACCACCTACCTTGCCTTGCCTACCATGCCTTACCTACCTTGCCTTACCTACCTTGCCTTAGCTACGTTGCGTCACCTACCTTGCATCACTTACCTTGCCTCACCTACCTGACCTTACCTAGCTTGCCTCACCTACCTTGCCTCACCTTTCTTGCATCACCTACCTTGTCTTACCTACCTTGCATCACCTACCTTGCCTCACCTACCTTGCCTCACCTACCTTTATTCACCTACCTTGCCTTTCCTACCTTGCATCACCTACCTTGCATCACCTACCTTGGATCACCTACCTTGCCTCACCTACCTTGCCTTACCTACCTTGCATCACCTACCCTGCATCAATTACCTTGCATTACCCACCTTGCCTCACCTACCTTTCCTTACCTACCTTGCATCACCTACCTTGCCTCACCTACCTTGCCTCACCTACCTTGCCTCACCTACCTTGCCTTACCTACCTTGCAGCACCTACCTTGCATCACCTACCTTGCCTTACCTACCTTGCGTTACCTACCTTGCATCACCTACCTTGCCTCACCTACCTTGCCTCACCTACCTTGCATCACCTACCTTGCCTCACCTACCTTGCCTTACCTACCTTGCCTCACCTACCTTGCCTCACCTACTTTGCATCACCTACATTGCCTTACCTACCTTGCCTTACCTACCTTGCCTTACCTACCTTACCTTACCTTCCTTGCCTTACCTACCTTGCATCACCTACCTTGCATCACCTACCTTGACTTACCTACCTTGCATCACTTACCTTGCCTCAGCCACCTTGCCTTACCTACCTTGCATCACCTACCTTGCCTTACCTACCTTGCATCACCTACCTTGCCTCACCTACCTTGCATCACCTACCTTGTCTTACCTACCTTGCATCTCCTACCTTGCATCACCTACCTTGCATCATTTACCTTGCCTCACCTACCTGACCTTACCTACCTTGCCTCACCTACCTTGCCTCACCTACCTTGCATCACCTACCTTGTCTTACCTACCTTGCATCTCCTACCTTGCATCACCTACCTTGCCTCACCTACCTTGATTCACCTACCTTGCCTTACCTACCTTGCATCACCTACCTTGCATCACCTACCTTGCATCACCTACCTTGCCTCACCTACCTTGCCTTACCTACCTTGCATCACCTACCCTGCATCAATTACCTTGCATCACCTACCTACCCTCACCTACCTTTCCTTACCTAACTTGCATCACCTACCTTGCCTCACCTACCTTGCCTCACCTACCTTGCCTTACCTACCTTGCCTCACCTACCTTGCATTACCCACCTTGCCTCACCTACCTTGCATCACCGACCTTGCCTCACCTACCTTAGCTCACCTACCTTGCCTTACCTACCTTGCATCCCCTACCTTGCCTCACCTACCTTATCTCACCTACCTTGCATCACCTACCTTGCCTTACCTACCTTGCATCACCTACCTTGCATCACCTACCTTGCCTCACCTACCTTGCATCACCTACCTTGCATCACCTACCTTGCCTCACCTACCTTGCCTCACCTACGTTGCATCACCTACCTTGCATTGCCTACCTTGCATCACCTACCGTGCAATACCTACCTTGCATCACCTACCTTGCCTTACCTACCTTGCATCACCTAACTTGCCTCACTTGCCTTGCCTAACCTACCTTGCATCACCTACCTTGCCTCACCTACCTTGCCTTACCTACCTTGCATCACCTGCCGTGCATTGCCTACCTTGCATTACCTACCGTGCATTACCTACCTTGCATCACCTACCTTGCCACACCTACCTTGCCTTACCTACCTTGCATCACCTGCCTTGCCTTACCTACCTTGCATCACCTACCTTGACTTACCTACCTTGCATCACCTACCTTGCCTCAGCTACCTTGCCTTACCTACCTTGCATCACCTACCTTGCATCACCTACCTTGCCTTACCTACCTTGCATCACCTACCTTCCTTACCTACCTTGCCTCACCTACCTTGCATCACCTACCTTACTTCACCTACCTTGCCTTACCTACCTTGCATCACCTACCTTGCCTCAGCTACCTTGCCTCAGCTACCTTGCCTTACCTACCTTGCATCACCTACCTTGCATCACCTACCTTACTTCACCTACCTTGCCTTACCTACCTTGCATCACCTACCTTGTCTCACCTACCTTGCCTCAGCTACCTTGCCTTACCTACCTTGCATCACCTACCTTGCATCACCTACCTTGACTTACCTACCTTGCATCACCTACCTTCCTTACCTACCTTGCCTCACCTACCTTGTCTCACCTACCTTGCCTCAGCTACCTTGACTTACCTACCTTGCATCACCTACCTTCCTTACCTACCTTGCATCACCTACCTTGTCTCACCTACCTTGCCTCAGCTACCTTGACTTACCTACCTTGCATCACCTACCTTCCTTACCTACCTTGCCTCACCTACCTTGCATCACCTACCTTCCTTACCTACCTTGCCTCACCTACCTTGCATCACCTACCTTACTTCACCTACCTTGCCTTACCTACCTTGTCTCACCTACCTTGCCTCAGCTACCTTGCCTTACCTACCTTGCATCACCTACCTTGCATCACCTACCTTGACTTACCTACCTTGCATCACCTACCTTCCTTACCTACCTTGCCTCACCTACCTTGCATCACCTACCTTACTTCACCTACCTTGCCCTACCTACCTTGCATCACCTACCTTACCTTACCTACCTTGCATCACCTACCTTGCCTCAGCTACCCTTCCTTACCTACCTTGCATCACCTACCTTGCATCACCTACCTTGACTTACCTACCTTGCATCACCTACCTTGCCTCAGCTACCTTGCCTTACCTACCTTGCATCACCTGCCTTGCCTTACCTACCTTGTCTCACCTACCTTGCCTTACCTACCTTGCATCGCCTACTTTGCCTTACCTACCTTGCATCACCTACCTTGCCTTACCTACCTTGCATCACCTGCCTTGCCTTACCTACCTTGCATCACCTACCTTGACTTACCTACCTTGCATCACCTACCTTGCCTCAGCTACCTTGCCTTACCTACCTTGCATCACCTACCTTGCATCACCTACCTTGCCTTACCTACCTTGCATCACCTACCTTCCTTACCTACCTTGCCTCACCTACCTTGCATCACCTACCTTACTTCACCTACCTTGCCTTACCTACCTTGCCTCACCTACCTTGCCTTACATACCTTGCCTCACCTACCTTGATTCACCTACCTTGCCATACCTACCTTGCATCACCTACCTTGCATCACCTACCTTGCATCACCTACCTTGCCTCATCTACCTTGCCTTACCTACCTTGCATCACCTACCCTGCATCAATTACCTTGCATCACCTGCCTACCCTCACCTACCTTTCCTTACCTAACTTGCATCACCTACCTTGCCTCACCTACCTTGCCTCACCTACCTTGCCTTACCTACCTTGCCTCACTTACCTTGCCTTACCCACCTTGCCTCACCTACCTTGCATCACCGACCTTGCCTCACCTACCTTAGCTCACCTACCTTGCCTTACCTACCTTGCATCACCTACCTTGCCTCACCTACCTTACCTCACCTACCTTGCATCACCTACCTTGCCTTACCTACCTTGCATCACCTACCTTGCATCTCCTACCTTGCCTCACCTACCTTGCATCACCTACCTTGCATCACCTACCTTGCCTCACCTACCTTGCCTCACCTACGTTGCATCACCTACCTTGCCTATCCTACCTTGAATCACCTACCGTGCAATACCTACCTTGCATCACCTACCTTGCCTTACCTACTTTGCATCACCTACCTTGCCTCACTTGCCTTGCCTAACCTACCTTGAATCACCTACCTTGCCTCACGTACCTTGCCTTACCTACCTTGCATCACCTGCCTTGCATTGCCTACCTTGCATCACCTACCGTGCATTACCTACGTTGCATCACCTACCTTGCCACACCTACCTTGCCTTACCTACCTTGCATCACCTGCCTTGCCTTACCTACCTTGCATCACCTACCTTGACTTACCTACCTTGCATCACCTACCTTGCCTCAGCTACCTTGCCTTACCTACCTTGCATCACCTACCTTGCATCACCTACCGTGCATTACCTACCTTGCATCACCTACCTTGCCTTACCTACCTTGCATCACCTACCTTGCCTTACCTACCTTGTCTCACCTACCTTGCCTTACCTACCTTGCATCGCCTACTTTGCCTTACCTACCTTGCATCACCTACCTTGCCTTACCTACCTTGCATCACCTACCTTGCCTTACCTACCTTGCCTTACCTACCTTGCATCACCTACCTTGCATTCCCTACCTTGCATCACCTACCGTGCATTACCTACCTTGCATCACCTACTTTGCCTCACCTACCTTGCCTTACCTACCTTGCATCACCTACCTTACCTTACCTACCTTGCCTCACCTACCTTGCCTTACCTAACTTGCATCGCCTACTTTGCCTTACCTACCTTGCATCACCTACCTTGCCTTACCTACCTTGCATCACCTACCTTGCCTTACCTACAAGCCTCACCTACCTTGCCTTACCTACCTTGCATCTCCTACCTTGCCTCACCTACCTTGCGTTACCTACTTTGCCTCACCTACCTTGCACCACCTACCTTGCCTTACCTACCTTGCCTTACCTACCTTGCCTTAGCTTCGTTGCCTCACCTACCTTGCATCACTTACCTTGCCTCACCTACCTGACCTTACCTACCTTGCCTCACCTACCTTGCCTCACCTACCTTGCATCACCTACCTTGTCTTACCTACCTTGCATCACCTACCTTGCCTCACCTACCTTGCCTCACCTACCTTTATTCACCTACCTTGCCATTCCTACCTTGCATCACCTACCTTGCATCACCTACCTTGGATCACCTACCTTGCCTCACCTACCTTGGCTTACCTTCCTTGCATCACCTACCCTGCATCAATTACCTTGCATTACCCACCTTGCCTCACCTACCTTTCCTTACCTACCTTGCATCACCTACCTTGCCTCACCTACTTTGCCTCACCTACCTTGCCTCACCTACCTTGCCTAACCTACCTTGCCTTACCTACCTTGCATCACCTACCTTGCATCACCTACCTTGCCTGACCTACCTTGATTCACCTACCTTGCCTTACCTACCTTGCATCACCTACCTTGCATCACCTACCTTCCATCACCTACCTTGCCTCACCTACCTTGCCTTACCTACCTTGCATCACCTACCCTGCATCAATTACCTTGCATCACCTGCCTTGCCTCACCTACCTTTCCTTACCTACCTTGCATCACCTACCTTGCCTCACCTACCTTGCCTCACCTAGCTTGCATCACCTACCTTGCATCACCTACCTTGCCTCACCTACCTTGCATCACCTACCTTGCATCACCTACCTTGCCTCACCTACCTTGCCTCACCTACCTTGCATCACCTACCTTGCATTGCCTACCTTGCATCACCTACCGTGCATTACCTACCTGGCATCACCTACCTTGCCTCACCTACCTTGCATCACCTGCCTTGCATTGCCTACCTTGCATCACCTACCGTGCATTACCTACCTTGCATCACCTACCTTGCCACACCTACCTTGCCTTACCTACCTTGCATCACCTGCCTTGCCTTACCTACCTTGCATCACCTACCTTGACTTACCTACCTCTCATCACCTACCTTGCCTCAGCTACCTTGCCTTACCTACCTTGCATCACCTACCTTGCATCTCCTACCTTACCTTACCTACCTTGCCTCACCTACCTTCCTTACCTACCTTGCCTCACCTACCTTGCATCACCTACCTTACTTCACCTACCTTGCCTTACCTACCTTGCCTCACCTACCTCGCCTTACCTACCTTGCAACACCTACCTTGCATTACCTACCTTGCATCACCTACCGTGCATTACCTGCCTTGCATCACCTACCTTGGCTTACCTACCTTGCATCACCTACCTTGCCTTACCTACCTTGCCTCACCTACCTTGCCTTACCAACCTTGCCTCACCTACCTTGCCTTACCTACCTTGCATCACCTACCTTGCCTCACCTACCTTGCGTTACCTACTTTGCCTCACCTACCTTGCACCACCTACCTTGCCTTACCTACCATGCCTTACCTACCTTGCCTTACCTACCTTGCCTTAGCTACGTTGCGTCACCTACCTTGCATCACTTACCTTGCCTCACCTACCTGACCTTACCTAGCTTGCCTCACCTACCTTGCCTCACCTTTCTTGCATCACCTACCTTGTCTTACCTACCTTGCATCACCTACCTTGCCTCACCTACCTTGCCTCACCTACCTTTATTCACCTACCTTGCCTTTCCTACCTTGCATCACCTACCTTGCATCACCTACCTTGGATCACCTACCTTGCCTCACCTACCTTGCCTTACCTACCTTGCATCACCTACCCTGCATCAATTACCTTGCATTACCCACCTTGCCTCACCTACCTTTCCTTACCTACCTTGCATCACCTACCTTGCCTCACCTACCTTGCCTCACCTACCTTGCCTCACCTACCTTGCCTTACCTACCTTGCAGCACCTACCTTGCATCACCTACCTTGCCTTACCTACCTTGCGTTACCTACCTTGCATCACCTACCTTGCCTCACCTACCTTGCCTCACCTACCTTGCATCACCTACCTTGCCTCACCTACCTTGCCTTACCTACCTTGCCTCACCTACCTTGCCTCACCTACTTTGCATCACCTACATTGCCTTACCTACCTTGCCTTACCTACCTTGCCTTACCTACCTTACCTTACCTTCCTTGCCTTACCTACCTTGCATCACCTACCTTGCATCACCTACCTTGACTTACCTACCTTGCATCACTTACCTTGCCTCAGCCACCTTGCCTTACCTACCTTGCATCACCTACCTTGCCTTACCTACCTTGCATCACCTACCTTGCCTCACCTACCTTGCCATACCTACCTTGCATCACCTACCTTGCCTCACCTACCTTGCGTTACCTACCTTTCCTCAGCTACCTTGCATCACCTACCTTGCCTTACCTACCTTGCCTTACCTACCTTGCCTTACCTACCTTGCCTTACCTACGTTGCCTCACCTACCTTGCATCATTTACCTTGCCTCACCTACCTGACCTTACCTACCTTGCCTCACCTACCTTGCCTCACCTACCTTGCATCACCTACCTTGTCTTACCTACCTTGCATCTCCTACCTTGCATCACCTACCTTGCCTCACCTACCTTGATTCACCTACCTTGCCTTACCTACCTTGCATCACCTACCTTGCATCACCTACCTTGCATCACCTACCTTGCCTCACCTACCTTGCCTTACCTACCTTGCATCACCTACCCTGCATCAATTACCTTGCATCACCTACCTACCCTCACCTACCTTTCCTTACCTAACTTGCATCACCTACCTTGCCTCACCTACCTTGCCTCACCTACCTTGCCTTACCTACCTTGCCTCACCTACCTTGCATTACCCACCTTGCCTCACCTACCTTGCATCACCGACCTTGCCTCACCTACCTTAGCTCACCTACCTTGCCTTACCTACCTTGCATCCCCTACCTTGCCTCACCTACCTTATCTCACCTACCTTGCATCACCTACCTTGCCTTACCTACCTTGCATCACCTACCTTGCATCACCTACCTTGCCTCACCTACCTTGCATCACCTACCTTGCATCACCTACCTTGCCTCACCTACCTTGCCTCACCTACGTTGCATCACCTACCTTGCATTGCCTACCTTGCATCACCTACCGTGCAATACCTACCTTGCATCACCTACCTTGCCTTACCTACCTTGCATCACCTAACTTGCCTCACTTGCCTTGCCTAACCTACCTTGCATCACCTACCTTGCCTCACCTACCTTGCCTTACCTACCTTGCATCACCTGCCGTGCATTGCCTACCTTGCATTACCTACCGTGCATTACCTACCTTGCATCACCTACCTTGCCACACCTACCTTGCCTTACCTACCTTGCATCACCTGCCTTGCCTTACCTACCTTGCATCACCTACCTTGACTTACCTACCTTGCATCACCTACCTTGCCTCAGCTACCTTGCCTTACCTACCTTGCATCACCTACCTTGCATCACCTACCTTGCCTTACCTACCTTGCATCACCTACCTTCCTTACCTACCTTGCCTCACCTACCTTGCATCACCTACCTTACTTCACCTACCTTGCCTTACCTACCTTGCATCACCTACCTTGCCTCAGCTACCTTGCCTCAGCTACCTTGCCTTACCTACCTTGCATCACCTACCTTGCATCACCTACCTTACTTCACCTACCTTGCCTTACCTACCTTGCATCACCTACCTTGTCTCACCTACCTTGCCTCAGCTACCTTGCCTTACCTACCTTGCATCACCTACCTTGCATCACCTACCTTGACTTACCTACCTTGCATCACCTACCTTCCTTACCTACCTTGCCTCACCTACCTTGTCTCACCTACCTTGCCTCAGCTACCTTGACTTACCTACCTTGCATCACCTACCTTCCTTACCTACCTTGCATCACCTACCTTGTCTCACCTACCTTGCCTCAGCTACCTTGACTTACCTACCTTGCATCACCTACCTTCCTTACCTACCTTGCCTCACCTACCTTGCATCACCTACCTTCCTTACCTACCTTGCCTCACCTACCTTGCATCACCTACCTTACTTCACCTACCTTGCCTTACCTACCTTGTCTCACCTACCTTGCCTCAGCTACCTTGCCTTACCTACCTTGCATCACCTACCTTGCATCACCTACCTTGACTTACCTACCTTGCATCACCTACCTTCCTTACCTACCTTGCCTCACCTACCTTGCATCACCTACCTTACTTCACCTACCTTGCCCTACCTACCTTGCATCACCTACCTTACCTTACCTACCTTGCATCACCTACCTTGCCTCAGCTACCTTGCCTTACCTACCTTGCATCACCTACCTTGCATCACCTACCTTGACTTACCTACCTTGCATCACCTACCTTGCCTCAGCTACCTTGCCTTACCTACCTTGCATCACCTACCTTGCATCACCTACCTTGCCTTACCTACCTTGCATCACCTACCTTCCTTACCTACCTTGCATCACCTACCTTGCATCACCTACCTTACTTCACCTACCTTGCCTTACCTACCTTGCATCACCTACCTTACCTTACCTACCTTGTCTCACCTACCGAGCCTTACCTACCTTGCATCGCCTACTTTGCCTTACCTACCTTGCATCACCTACCTTGCCTTACCCACCTTGCCTCACCTACCTTTCCTTACCTACCTTGCATCACCTACCTTGCCTCACCTACTTTGCCTCACCTACTTTGCCTCACCTACCTTGCCTAACCTACCTTGCCTTACCTACCTTGCATCACCTACCTTGCATCACCTACCTTGCCTGACCTACCTTGATTCACCTACCTTGCCTTACCTACCTTGCATCACCTACCTTGCATCACCTACCTTGCATCACCTACCTTGCCTCACCTACCTTGCCTTACCTACCTTGCATCACCTACCCTGCATCAATTACCTTGCATCACCTGCCTTGCCTCACCTACCTTTCCTTACCTACCTTGCATCACCTACCTTGCCTCACCTACCTTGCCTCACCTAGCTTGCATCACCTACCTTGCCTCACCTACCTTGCATCACCTACCTTGCATCACCTACCTTGCATCACCTACCTTGCCTTACCTACCTTGCATCACCTACCTTCCTTACCTACCTTGCCTCACCTACCTTGCATCACCTACCTTACTTCACCTACCTTGCCTTACCTACCTTGCATCACCTACCTTACTTTACCTACCTTGTCTCACCTACCGAGCCTTACCTACCTTGCATCACCTACCTTGCATTGCCTACCTTGCATCACCTACCGTGCATTACCTACCTGGCATCACCTACCTTGCCTCACCTACCTTGCATCACCTACCTTCCTTACCTACCTTGCCTCACCTACCTTGCATCACCTACCTTACTTCACCTACCTTGCCTTACCTACCTTGCATCACCTACCTTACTTTACCTACCTTGTCTCACCTACCGAGCCTTACCTACCTTGCATCACCTACCTTGCATTGCCTACCTTGCATCACCTACCGTGCATTACCTACCTGGCATCACCTACCTTGCACCACCTACCTTGCCTTACCTACCATGCCTTACCTACCTTGCCTTACCTACCTTGCCTTAGCTACGTTGCGTCACCTACCTTGCATCACTTACCTTGCCTCACCTACCTGACCTTACCTAGCTTGCCTCACCTACCTTGCCTCACCTTTCTTGCATCACCTACCTTGTCTTACCTACCTTGCATCACCTACCTTGCCTCACCTACCTTGCCTCACCTACCTTTATTCACCTACCTTGCCTTTCCTACCTTGCATCACCTACCTTGCATCACCTACCTTGGATCACCTACCTTGCCTCACCTACCTTGCCTTACCTACCTTGCATCACCTACCCTGCATCAATTACCTTGCATTACCCACCTTGCCTCACCTACCTTTCCTTACCTACCTTGCATCACCTACCTTGCCTCACCTACCTTGCCTCACCTACCTTGCCTCACCTACCTTGCCTCACCTACCTTGCCTTACCTACCTTGCAGCACCTACCTTGCATCACCTACCTTGCCTTACCTACCTTGCGTTACCTACCTTGCATCACCTACCTTGCCTCACCTACCTTGCCTCACCTACCTTGCATCACCTACCTTGCCTCACCTACCTTGCTTTACCTACCTTGCCTCACCTACCTTGCCTCACCTACTTTGCATCACCTACATTGCCTTACCTACCTTGCCTTACCTACCTTGCCTTACCTACCTTACCTTACCTTCCTTGCCTTACCTACCTTGCATCACCTACCTTGACTTACCTACCTTGCATCACTTACCTTGCCTCAGCCACCTTGCCTTACCTACCTTGCATCACCTACCTTGCCTTACCTACCTTGCATCACCTACCTTGCCTCACCTACCTTGCCATACCTACCTTGCATCACCTACCTTGCCTCACCTACCTTGCGTTACCTACCTTTCCTCAGCTACCTTGCATCACCTACCTTGCCTTACCTACCTTGCCTTACCTACCTTGCCTTACCTACCTTGCCTTACCTACGTTGCCTCACCTACCTTGCATCATTTACCTTGCCTCACCTACCTGACCTTACCTACCTTGCCTCACCTACCTTGCCTCACCTACCTTGCATCACCTACCTTGTCTTACCTACCTTGCATCACCTACCTTGCATCACCTACCTTGCCTCACCTACCTTGATTCACCTACCTTGCCTTACCTACCTTGCATCACCTACCTTGCATCACCTACCTTGCATCACCTACCTTGCCTCACCTACCTTGCCTTACCTACCTTGCATCACCTACCCTGCATCAATTACCTTGCATCACCTACCTACCCTCACCTACCTTTCCTTACCTAACTTGCATCACCTAGCTTGCCTCACCTACCTTGCCTCACCTACCTTGCCTTACCTACCTTGCCTCACCTACCTTGCATTACCCACCTTGCCTCACCTACCTTGCATCACCGACCTTGCCTCACCTACCTTAGCTCACCTACCTTGCCTTACCTACCTTGCATCCCCTACCTTGCCTCACCTACCTTATCTCACCTACCTTGCATCACCTACCTTGCCTTACCTACCTTGCATCACCTACCTTGCATCACCTACCTTGCCTCACCTACCTTGCATCACCTACCTTGCATCACCTACCTTGCCTCACCTACCTTGCCTCACCTACGTTGCATCACGTACCTTGCATTGCCTACCTTGCATCACCTACCGTGCAATACCTACCTTGCATCACCTACCTTGCCTTACCTACCTTGCGTCACCTACCTTGCCTCACTTGCCTTGCCTAACCTACCTTGCATCACCTACCTTGCCTCAGCTACCTTGCCTTACCTACCTTGCATCACCTGCCGTGCATTGCCTACCTTGCATTACCTACCGTGCATTACCTACCTTGCATCACCTACCTTGCCACACCTACCTTGCCTTACCTACCTTGCATCACCTGCCTTGCCTTACCTACCTTGCATCACCTACCTTGACTTACCTACCTTGCATCACCTACCTTGCCTCAGCTACCTTGCCTTACCTACCTTGCATCACCTACCTTGCATCACCTACCTTGCCTTACCTACCTTGCATCACCTACCTTCCTTACCTACCTTGCCTCACCTACCTTGCATCACCTACCTTACTTCACCTACCTTGCCTTACCTACCTTGCATCACCTACCTTACCTTACCTACCTTGTCTCACCTACCTTGCCTCAGCTACCATGCCTTACCTACCTTGCATCACCTACCTTGCATCACCTACCTTGACTTACCTACCTTGCATCACCTACCTTCCTTACCTACCTTGGCTCACCTACCTTGCATCACCTACCTTACTTCACCTACCTTGCCTTACCTACCTTGCATCACCTACCTGACCTTACCTACCTTGTCTCACCTACCTTGCCTCAGCTACCTTGCCTTACCCACCTTGCATCACCTACCTTGCATCACCTACCTTGACTTACCTACCTTGCATCACCTACCTTACCTTACCTACCTTGCATCACCTACCTTGCCTCAGCTACCTTGCCTTACCTACCTTGCATCACCTACCTTGCATCACCTACCTTGACTTACCTACCTTGCATCACCTACCTTGCCTCAGCTACCTTGCCTTACCTACCTTGCATCACCTACCTTGCATCACCTACCTTGCCTTACCTACCTTGCATCACCTACCTTCCTTACCTACCTTGCCTCACCTACCTTGCATCACCTACCTTACTTCACCTACCTTGCCTTACCTACCTTGCATCACCTACCTTACCTTACCTACCTTGTCTCACCTACCGAGCCTGACCTACCTTGCATCGCCTACTTTGCCTTACCTACCTTGCATCACCTACCTTGCCTTACCTACCTTGCATCACCTACCTTGCCTTACCTACCTTGCCTTACCTACCTTGCATCACCTACCGTGCATTACCGACCTTGCATCACCTACTTTGCCTCACCTACCTTGCCTTACCTACCTTGCATCACCTACCTTACCTTACCTACCTTGCCTCACCTACCTTGCCTTACCTACCTTGCATCGCCTACTTTGCCTTACCTACCTTGCATCACCTACCTTGCCTTACCTACCTTGCCTCACCTACCTTGCCTTACCAACCTTGCCTCACCTACCTTGCCTTACCTACCTTGCATCACCTACCTTGCCTCACCTACCTTGCGTTAGCTACTTTGGCTCACCTACCTTGCACCACCTACCTTGTCTTACCTACCTTCCCTTACCTACCTTGCCTTACTTACCTTGCCTTAGCTACGTTGCCTCACCTACCTTGCATCTATTACCTTGCCTCACCTACCTGACCTTACCTACCTTGCCTCACCTACCTTGCCTCACCTACCTTGCATTACCTACCTTGTCTTACCTACCTTGCATCACCTACCTTGCCTCACCTACCTTGCCTCACCTACCTTTATTCACCTACCTTGCCATTCCTACCTTGCATCACCTACCTTGCCTCACCTACCTTGCCTTACCTACCTTGCATCACCTACCCTGCATCAATTACCTTGCATTACCCACCTTGCCTCACCTACCTTTCCTTACCTACCTTGCATCACCTACCTTGCCTCACCTACCTTGCCTCACCTACCTTGCCTCAGCTACCTTGCCTCACCTACATTGCCTTACCTACCTTGCCTTACCTACCTTGCCTTACCTACCTTACCTTACGTTCCTTGCCTTACCTACCTTGCATCACCTACCTTGCATCACCTACCTTGCCTTACCTACCTTGCCTTACCTACCTTACCTTACGTTCCTTGCCTTACCTACCTTGCATCACTTACCTTGCCTCAGCCACCTTGCCTTACCTACCTTGCATCACCTACCTTGCCTTACCTACCTTGCATCACCTACCTTGCCTCACCTACCTTGCCATACCTACCTTGCATCACCTACCTTGCCTCACCTACCTTGCCTTACCTACCTTGCATCACCTGCCTTGCCTTACCTACCTTGCCTTACCTACCTTGCATCACCTACCTTGCCTCACCTACCTTGCGTTACCAACTTTGCCTCACCTACCTTGCACCACCTACCTTGCCTTACCTACATTGCCTTACCTACCTTGCCTTACCTACCTTGCCTTAGCTACGTTGCCTCACCTACCTTGCATCACTTACCTTGCCTCACCTACCTGACCTTACCTACCTTGCCTCACCTACCTTGCCCCACCTACCTTGCATCACCTACCTTGCATCACCTACCTTGCCTCACCTACCTTTATTCACCTACCTTGCCATTCCTACCTTGCATCAGCTACCTTGCATCACCTACCTTGGATCACCTACCTTGCCTCACCTACCTTGGCTTACCTACCTTGCATCACCTACCTTGCCTTACCTACCTTGCATCACCTACCTTGCCTCACCTACCTTGCCATACCTACCTTGCATCACCTACCTTGCCTCACCTACCTTGCCTTACCTACCTTGCATCACCTGCCTTGCCTTACCTACCTTGCATCACCTACCTTGCATTACCTACCTTGCATCACCTACCGTGCATTACCTACCTTGCATCACCTACCTTGCCTCACCTACCTTGCCTTACCTACCTTCCATCACCTACCTTGCCTTACCTACCTTGCCTCACCTACCTTGCCTTACCAACCTTGCGTCACCTACCTTGCCTTACCTACCTTGCATCACCTACCTTGCCTCACCTACCTTGCGTTACCTACTTTGCCTCACCTACCTTGCACCACCTACCTTGCCTTACCTACCTTGCCTTACCTACCTTGCCTTACCTACCTTGCCTTAGCTACGTTGCCTCACCTACCTTGCATCACTTACCTTGCCTCACCTACCTGACTTTACCTACCTTGCCTCACCTACCTTGCCTCACCTACCTTGCATCACCTACCATGTCTTACCTACCTTGCATCACCTACCTTGCCTCACCTACCTTTATTCACCTACCTTGCCATTCCTACCTTGCATCAATTACCTTGCATTACCCACCTTGCCTCACCTACCTTGCCTCACCTACCTTGTCTTACCTACCTTGCATCACCTACCTTGCCTCACCTACCTTGCATCACCTACCTTGCATTGCCTACCTTGCATCACCTACCGTGCATTACCTACCTTGCATCATCTACCTTGCATCAGCTACCTTGGATCACCTACCTTGCCTCACCTACCTTGGCTTACCTACTTTGCATCACCTACCCTGCATCAATTACCTTGCATTACCCACCTTGCCTCACCTACCTTGCCTCACCTACCTTGCCTAACCTACCTTGCATCACCTACCTTGCCTCACCTAACTTGCATTGCCTACCTTGCATCACCTACCGTGCATTACCTACCTTGCATCACCTACCTTGCCTCACCTACCTTGCATCACCTGCCTTGCATTGCCTACCTTGCATCACCTACCTTGCCTTACATACCTTGCATCACCTGCCTTGCCTTACTTACCTTGCATCACCTACCTTGACTTACCTACCTCTCATCACCTACCTTGCCTCAGCTACCTTGCCTTACATACCTTGCATCACCTACCTTGCATTACCTACCTTGCATCACCTACCTTGCATCTCCTACCTTACCTTACCTACCTTGCCTCACCTACCTTCCTTACCTACCTTGCCTCACCTACCTTGCATCACCTACCTTACTTCACCTACCTTGCCTTACCTACCTTGCCTCACCTACCTTGCCTTACCTACCTTGCAACACCTACCTTGCATTACCTACCTTGCATCACCTACCGTGCATTACCTACCTTGCATCACCTACCTTGCCTTACCTACCTTGCATCACCTACCTTACCTTACCTACCTTGTCTCACCTACCTTGCCTTACCTACCTTGCATCGCCTACTTTGCCTTACCTACCTTGCATCACCTACCTTGCCTTACCTACCTTGCATCACCTACCTTGCCTTACCTACCTTGCCTTACCTACCTTGCATCACCTACCTTGCATTACCTACCTTGCATCATCTACCGTGCATTACCTACCTTGCATCACCTACCTTGCCTCACCTACCGTGCATTACCTACCTTGCATTACCTACCTTGCATCACCTACCTTACTTTACCTACCTTGCCTCACCTACCTTGCCTTACCTACCTTGCATCACCTACCTTGGCTTACCTACCTTGCATCACCTACCTTGCCTTACCTACCTTGCATCACCTACCCTGCATCAATTACCTTGCATCACCTACCTACCCTCACCTACCTTTCCTTACCTAACTTGCAACACCTACCTTGCCTCACCTACCTTGCCTCACCTACCTTGCCTTACCTACCTTGCCTCACCTACCTTGCATTACCCACCTTGCCTCACCTACCTTGCATCACCGACCTTGCCTCACCTACCTTAGCTCACCTACCTTGCCTTACCTACCTTGCATCCCCTACCTTGCCTCACCTACCTTATCTCACCTACCTTGCATCACCTACCTTGCCTTACCTACCTTGCATCACCTACCTTGCATCACCTACCTTGCCTCACCTACCTTGCATCACCTACCTTGCATCACCTACCTTGCCTCACCTACCTTGCCTCACCTACGTTGCATCACCTACCTTGCATTGCCTACCTTGCATCACCTACCGTGCAATACCTACCTTGCATCACCTACCTTGCCTTACCTACCTTGCATCACCTACCTTGCCTCACTTGCCTTGCCTAACCTACCTTGCATCACCTACCTTGCCTTACCTACCTTGCCTTACCTACCTTGCATCACCTGCCGTGCATTGCCTACCTTGCATTACCTACCGTGCATTACCTACCTTGCATCACCTACCTTGCCACACCTACCTTGCCTTACCTACCTTGCATCACCTGCCTTGCCTTACCTACCTTGCATCACCTACCTTGACTTACCTACCTTGCATCACCTACCTTGCCTCAGCTACCTTGCCTTACCTACCTTGCATCACCTACCTTGCATCACCTACCTTGCCTTACCTACCTTGCATCACCTACCTTCCTTACCTACCTTGCCTCACCTACCTTGCATCACCTACCTTACTTCACCTACCTTGCCTTACCTACCTTGCATCACCTACCTTACCTTACCTACCTTGTCTCACCTACCTTGCCTCAGCTACCTTGCCTTACCTACCTTGCATCACCTACCTTGCATCACCTACCTTGACTTACCTACCTTGCATCACCTACCTTCCTTACCTACCTTGCCTCACCTACCTTGCATCACCTACCTTACTTCACCGACCTTGCCTTACCTACCTTGCATCACCTACCTTACCTTACCTACCTTGTCTCACCTACCTTGCCTCAGCTACCTTGCCTTACCTACCTTGCATCACCTACCTTGCATCACCTACCTTGACTTACCTACCTTGCATCACCTACCTTCCTTACCTACCTTGCCTCACCTACCTTGCATCACCTACCTTACTTCACCTACCTTGCCTTACCTACCTTGCATCACCTACCTTACCTTACCTACCTTGCATCACCTACCTTGCCTCAGCTACCTTGCCTTACCTACCTTGCATCACCTACCTTGCATCACCTACCTTGACTTACCTACCTTGCATCACCTACCATGCCTCAGCTACCTTGCCTTACCTACCTTGCATCACCTACCTTGCATCACCTACCTTGCCTTACCTACCTTGCATCACCTACCTACCTTACCTACCTTGCCTCACCTACCTTGCATCACCTACCTTACTTCACCTACCTTGCCTTACCTACCTTGCATCACCTACCTTACCTTACCTACCTTGTCTCACCTACCGAGCCTTACCTACCTTGCATCGCCTACTTTGTCTTACCTACCTTGCATCACCTACCTTGCCTTACCTACCTTGCATCACCTACCTTGCCTTACCTACCTTGCCTTACCTACCTTGCATCACCTACCGTGCATTACCGACCTTGCATCACCTACTTTGCCTCACCTGCCTTGCCTTACCTACCTTGCATCACCTACCTTACCTTACCTACCTTGCCTCACCTACCTTGCCTTACCTACCTTGCATCGCCTACTTTGCCTTACCTACCTTGCATCACCTACCTTGCCTTACCTACCTTGCCTCACCTACCTTGCCTTACCAACCTTGCCTCACCTACCTTGCCTTACCTACCTTGCATCACCTACCTTGCCTCACCTACCTTGCGTTAGCTACTTTGCCTCACCTACCTTGCACCACCTACCTTGTCTTACCTACCTTGCCTTACCTACCTTGCCTTACTTACCTTGCCTTAGCTACGTTGCCTCACCTACCTTGCATCACTTACCTTGCCTCACCTACCTGACCTTACCTACCTTGCCTCACCTACCTTGCCTCACCTACCTTGCATTACCTACCTTGTCTTACCTACCTTGCATCACCTACCTTGCCTCACCTACCTTGCCTCACCTACCTTTATTCACCTACCTTGCCATTCCTACCTTGCATCACCTACCTTGCATCACCTACCTTGGATCACCTACCTTGCCTCACCTACCTTGCCTTACCTACCTTGCATCACCTACCCTGCATCAATTACCTTGCATTACCCACCTTGCCTCACCTACCTTTCCTTACCTACCTTGCATCACCTACCTTGCCTCACCTACCTTGCCTCACCTACCTTGCCTCAGCTACCTTGCCTCACCTACATTGCCTTACCTACCTTGCCTTACCTACCTTGCCTTACCTACCTTACCTTACGTTCCTTGCCTTACCTACCTTGCATCACCTACCTTGCATCACCTACCTTGCCTTACCTACCTTGCCTTACCTACCTTACCTTACGTTCCTTGCCTTACCTACCTTGCATCACTTACCTTGCCTCAGCCACCTTGCCTTACCTACCTTGCATCACCTACCTTGCCTTACCTACCTTGCATCACCTACCTTGCCTCACCTACCTTGCCATACCTACCTTGCATCACCTACCTTGCCTCACCTACCTTGCCTTACCTACCTTGCATCACCTGCCTTGCCTTACCTACCTTGCATCACCTACCTTGCATTACCTACCTTGCATCACCTACCGTGCATTACCTACCTTGCATCACCTACCTTGCCTCACCTACCTTGCCTTTCCTACCTTCCATCACCTACCTTGCCTTACCTACCTTGCCTCACCTACCTTGCCTTACCAACCTTGCGTCACCTACCTTGCCTTACCTACCTTGCATCACCTACCTTGCCTCACCTACCTTGCGTTACCTACTTTGCCTCACCTACCTTGCACCACCTACCTTGCCTTACCTACATTGCCTTACCTACCTTGCCTTACCTACCTTGCCTTAGCTACGTTGCCTCACCTACCTTGCATCACTTACCTTGCCTCACCTACCTGACCTTACCTACCTTGCCTCACCTACCTTGCCTCACCTACCTTGCATCACCTACCTTGTCTTACCTACCTTGCATCACCTACCTTGCCTCACCTACCTTTATTCACCTACCTTGCCATTCCTACCTTGCATCATCTACCTTGCATCACCTACCTTGGATCACCTACCTTGCCTCACCTACCTTGGCTTACCTACCTTGCATCACCTACCTTGCATTACCTACCTTGCATCACCTACCTTGCCTCACCTACCTTGCCATACCTACCTTGCATCACCTACCTTGCCTCACCTACCTTGCCTTACCTACCTTGCATCACCTGCCTTGCCTTACCTACCTTGCATCACCTACCTTGCATTACCTACCTTGCATCACCTACCGTGCATTACCTACCTTGCATCACCTACCTTGCCTCACCTACCTTGCCTTACCTACCTTCCATCACCTACCTTGCCTTACCTACCTTGCCTCACCTACCTTGCCTTACCAACCTTGCGTCACCTACCTTGCCTTACCTACCTTGCATCACCTACCTTGCCTCACCTACCTTGCGTTACCTACTTTGCCTCACCTACCTTGCACCACCTACCTTGCCTTACCTACCTTGCCTTACCTACCTTGCCTTACCTACCTTGCCTTAGCTACGTTGCCTCACCTACCTTGCATCTCTTACCTTGCCTCACCTACCTGACCTTACCTACCTTGCCTCACCTACCTTGCCTCACCTACCTTGCATCACCTACCTTGTCTTACCTACCTTGCATCACCTACCTTGCCTCACCTACCTTTATTCACCTACCTTGCCATTCCTACCTTGCATCAATTACCTTGCATTACCCACCTTGCCTCACCTACCTTGCCTCACCTACCTTGTCTTACCTACCTTGCATCACCTACCTTGCCTCACCTACCTTGCATCACCTACCTTGCATTGCCTACCTTGCATCACCTACCGTGCATTACCTACCTTGCATCATCTACCTTGCATCAGCTACCTTGGATCACCTACCTTGCCTCACCTACCTTGGCTTACCTACTTTGCATCACCTACCCTGCATCAATTACCTTGCATTACCCACCTTGCCTCACCTACCTTGCCTCACCTACCTTGCCTAACCTACCTTGCATCACCTACCTTGCCTCACCTACCTTGCCTCACCTACCTTGCATCACCAACCTTGCATTGCCTACCTTGCATCACCTACCGTGCATTACCTACCTTGCATCACCTACCTTGCCTCACCTACCTTGCATCACCTGCCTTGCATTGCCTACCTTGCATCACCTACCTTGCCTTACATACCTTGCATCACCTGCCTTGCCTTACCTACCTTGCATCACCTACCTTGACTTACCTACCTCTCATCACCTACCTTGCCTCAGCTACCTTGCCTTACATACCTTGCATCACCTGCCTTGCATAACCTACCTTGCATCACCTACCTTGCATCTCCTACCTTACCTTACCTACCTTGCCTCACCTACCTTCCTTACCTACCTTGCCTCACCTACCTTGCATCACCTACCTTACTTCACCTACCTTGCCTTACCTACCTTGCCTCACCTACCTTGCCTTACCTACCTTGCAACACCTACCTTGCATTACCTACCTTGCATCACCTACCGTGCATTACCTACCTTGCATCACCTACCTTGCCTTACCTACCTTGCATCACCTACCTTACCTTACCTACCTTGTCTCACCTACCTTGCCTTACCTACCTTGCATCGCCTACTTTGCCTTACCTACCTTGCATCACCTACCTTGCCTTACCTACCTTGCATCACCTACCTTGCCTTACCTACCTTGCCTTACCTACCTTGCATCACCTACCTTGCATTACCTACCTTGCATCACCTACCGTGCATTACCTACCTTGCATCACCTACCTTGCCTCACCTACCGTGCATTACCTACCTTGCATTACCTACCTTGCATCACCTACCTTACCTTACCTACCTTGCCTCACCTACCTTGCCTTACCTACCTTGCATCACCTACCTTGGCTTACCTACCTTGCATCACCTACCTTGCCTTACCTACCTTGCATCACCTACCCTGCATCAATTACCTTGCATCACCTACCTACCCTCACCTACCTTTCCTTACCTAACTTGCAACACCTACCTTGCCTCACCTACCTTGCCTCACCTACCTTGCCTTACCTACCTTGCCTCACCTACCTTGCATTACCCACCTTGCCTCACCTACCTTGCATCACCGACCTTGCCTCACCTACCTTAGCTCACCTACCTTGCCTTACCTACCTTGCATCCCCTACCTTGCCTCACCTACCTTATCTCACCTACCTTGCATCACCTACCTTGCCTTACCTACCTTGCATCACCTACCTTGCATCACCTACCTTGCCTCACCTACCTTGCATCACCTACCTTGCATCACCTACCTTTCCTCACCTACCTTGCCTCACCTACGTTGCATCACCTACCTTGCATTGCCTACCTTGCATCACCTACCGTGCAATACCTACCTTGCATCACCTACCTTGCCTTACCTACCTTGCATCACCTACCTTGCCTCACTTGCCTTGCCTAACCTACCTTGCATCACCTACCTTGCCTTACCTACCTTGCCTTACCTACCTTGCATCACCTGCCGTGCATTGCCTACCTTGCATTACCTACCGTGCATTACCTACCTTGCATCACCTACCTTGCCACACCTACCTTGCCTTACCTACCTTGCATCACCTGCCTTGCCTTACCTACCTTGCATCACCTACCTTGACTTACCTACCTTGCATCACCTACCTTGCCTCAGCTACCTTGCCTTACCTACCTTGCATCACCTACCTTGCATCACCTACCTTGCCTTACCTACCTTGCATCACCTACCTTCCTTACCTACCTTGCCTCACCTACCTTGCATCACCTACCTTACTTCACCTACCTTGCCTTACCTACCTTGCATCACCTACCTTACCTTACCTACCTTGTCTCACCTACCTTGCCTCAGCTACCTTGCCTTACCTACCTTGCATCACCTACCTTGCATCACCTACCTTGACTTACCTACCTTGCATCACCTACCTTCCTTACCTACCTTGCCTCACCTACCTTGCATCACCTACCTTACTTCACCTACCTTGCCTTACCTACCTTGCATCACCTACCTTACCTTACCTACCTTGTCTCACCTACCTTGCCTCAGCTACCTTGCCTTACCTACCTTGCATCACCTACCTTGCATCACCTACCTTGACTTACCTACCTTGCATCACCTACCTTCCTTACCTACCTTGCCTCACCTACCTTGCATCACCTACCTTACTTCACCTACCTTGCCTTACCTACCTTGCATCACCTACCTTACCTTACCTACCTTGCATCACCTACCTTGCCTCAGCTACCTTGCCTTACCTACCTTGCATCACCTACCTTGCATCACCTACCTTGACTTACCTACCTTGCATCACCTACCTTGCCTCAGCTACCTTGCCTTACCTACCTTGCATCACCTACCTTGCATCACCTACCTTGCCTTACCTACCTTGCATCACCTACCTACCTTACCTACCTTGCATCACCTACCTTACTTCACCTACCTTGCCTTACCTACCTTGCATCACCTACCTTACCTTACCTACTTTGTCTCACCTACCGAGCCTTACCTACCTTGCATCGCCTACTTTGCCTTACCTACCTTGCATCACCTACCTTGCCTTACCTACCTTGCATCACCTACCTTGCCTTACCTACCTTGCCTTACCTACCTTGCATCACCTACCGTGCATTACCGACCTTGCATCACCTACTTTGCCTCACCTGCCTTGCCTTACCTACCTTGCATCACCTACCTTACCTTACCTACCTTGCCTCACCTACCTTGCCTTACCTACCTTGCATCACCTACCTTGCCTCACCTACCTTGCGTTAGCTACTTTGCCTCACCTACCTTGCACCACCTACCTTGTCTTACCTACCTTGCCTTACCTACCTTGCCTTACTTACCTTGCCTTAGCTACGTTGCCTCACCTACCTTGCATCACTTACCTTGCCTCACCTACCTGACCTTACCTACCTTGCCTCACCTACCTTGCCTCACCTACCTTGCATTACCTACCTTGTCTTACCTACCTTGCATCACCTACCTTGCCTCACCTACCTTGCCTCACCTACCTTTATTCACCTACCTTGCCATTCCTACCTTGCATCACCTACCTTGCATCACCTACCTTGGATCACCTACCTTGCCTCACCTACCTTGCCTTACCTACCTTGCATCACCTACCCTGCATCAATTACCTTGCATTACCCACCTTGCCTCACCTACCTTTCCTTACCTACCTTGCATCACCTACCTTGCCTCACCTACCTTGCCTCACCTACCTTGCCTCAGCTACCTTGCCTCACCTACATTGCCTTACCTACCTTGCCTTACCTACCTTGCCTTACCTACCTTACCTTACGTTCCTTGCCTTACCTACCTTGCATCACCTACCTTGCATCACCTACCTTGCCTTACCTACCTTGCCTTACCTACCTTACCTTACGTTCCTTGCCTTACCTACCTTGCATCACTTACCTTGCCTCAGCCACCTTGCCTTACCTACCTTGCATCACCTACCTTGCCTTACCTACCTTGCATCACCTACCTTGCCTCACCTACCTTGCCATACCTACCTTGCATCACCTACCTTGCCTCACCTACCTTGCCTTACCTACCTTGCATCACCTGCCTTGCCTTACCTACCTTGCATCACCTACCTTGCATTACCTACCTTGCATCACCTACCGTGCATTACCTACCTTGCATCACCTACCTTGCCTCACCTACCTTGCCTTACCTACCTTCCATCACCTACCTTGCCTTACCTACCTTGCCTCACCTACCTTGCCTTACCAACCTTGCGTCACCTACCTTGCCTTACCTACCTTGCATCACCTACCTTGCCTCACCTACCTTGCGTTACCTACTTTGCCTCACCTACCTTGCACCACCTACCTTGCCTTACCTACATTGCCTTACCTACCTTGCCTTACCTACCTTGCCTTAGCTACGTTGCCTCACCTACCTTGCATCACTTACCTTGCCTCACCTACCTGACCTTACCTACCTTGCCTCACCTACCTTGCCTCACCTACCTTGCATCACCTACCTTGTCTTACCTACCTTGCATCACCTACCTTGCCTCACCTACCTTTATTCACCTACCTTGCCATTCCTACCTTGCATCATCTACCTTGCATCACCTACCTTGGATCACCTACCTTGCCTCACCTACCTTGGCTTACCTACCTTGCATCACCTACCTTGCCTTACCTACCTTGCATCACCTACCTTGCCTCACCTACCTTGCCATACCTACCTTGCATCACCTACCTTGCCTCACCTACCTTGCCTTACCTACCTTGCATCACCTGCCTTGCCTTACCTACCTTGCATCACCTACCTTGCATTACCTACCTTGCATCACCTACCGTGCATTACCTACCTTGCATCACCTACCTTGCCTCACCTACCTTGCCTTACCTACCTTCCATCACCTACCTTGCCTTACATACCTTGCCTCACCTACCTTGCCTTACCAACCTTGCGTCACCTACCTAGCCTTACCTACCTTGCATCACCTACCTTGCCTCACCTACCTTGCGTTACCTACTTTGCCTCACCTACCTTGCACCACCTACCTTGCCTTACCTACCTTGCCTTACCTACCTTGCCTTACCTACCTTGCCTTAGCTACGTTGCCTCACCTACCTTGCATCTCTTACCTTGCCTCACCTACCTGACCTTACCTACCTTGCCTCACCTACCTTGCCTCACCTACCTTGCATCACCTACCTTGTCTTACCTACCTTGCATCACCTACCTTGCCTCACCTACCTTTATTCACCTACCTTGCCATTCCTACCTTGCATCAATTACCTTGCATTACCCACCTTGCCTCACCTACCTTGCCTCACCTACCTTGTCTTACCTACCTTGCATCACCTACCTTGCCTCACCTACCTTGCATCACCTACCCCTCATTGCCTACCTTGCATCACCTACCGTGCATTACCTACCTTGCATCATCTACCTTGCATCAGCTACCTTGGATCACCTACCTTGCCTCACCTACCTTGGCTTACCTACTTTGCATCACCTACCCTGCATCAATTACCTTGCATTACCCACCTTGCCTCACCTACCTTGCCTCACCTACCTTGCCTAACCTACCTTGCATCACCTACCTTGCCTCACCTACCTTGCCTCACCTACCTTGCATCACCTACCTTGCATTGCCTACCTTGCATCACCTACCTTGCCTCACCTACCTTGCATCACCTGCCTTGCATTGCCTACCTTGCATCACCTACCTTGCCTTACATACCTTGCATCACCTGCCTTGCCTTACCTACCTTGCATCACCTACCTTGACTTACCTACCTCTCATCACCTACCTTGCCTCAGCTACCTTGCCTTACATACCTTGCATCACCTGCCTTGCATTACCTACCTTGCATCACCTACCTTGCATCTCCTACCTTACCTTACCTACCTTGCCTCACCTACCTTCCTTACCTACCTTGCCTCACCTACCTTGCATCACCTACCTTACTTCACCTACCTTGCCTTACCTACCTTGCCTCACCTACCTTGCCTTACCTACCTTGCAACACCTACCTTGCATTACCTACCTTGCATCACCTACCGTGCATTACCTACCTTGCATCACCTACCTTGCCTTACCTACCTTGCATCACCTACCTTGCCTTACCTACCTTGCATCGCCTACTTTGCCTTACCTACCTTGCATCACCTACCTTGCCTTACCTACCTTGCATCACCTACCTTGCCTTACCTACCTTGCCTTACTTACCTTGCATCACCTACCTTGCATTACCTACCTTGCATCACCTACCGTGCATTACCTACCTTGCATCACCTACCTTGCCTCACCTACCGTGCATTACCTACCTTGCATTACCTACCTTGCATCACCTACCTTACCTTACCTACCTTGCCTCACCTACCTTGCATCTCCTACCTTACCTTACCTACCTTGCCTTACCTACCTTGCATCGCCTACTTTGCCTTACCTACCTTACCTCACCTACCTTGCCTTACCTACCTTGCATCACCTACTTTGCCTTACCTACCTTGCCTCACCTACCTTGCCTTACCTACCTTGCCTTACCAACCTTGCCTTACCTACCTTGCATCGCCTACTTTGCCTTACCTACCTTACATCACCTACCTTGCCTTACCTACCTTGCATCACCTACTTTGCCTTACCTACCTTGCCTCACCTACCTTGCCTTACCTACCTTGAATCGCCTACTTTGCCTTACCTACCTTGCCTCACCTACCTTGCCTTACCTACCTTGCCTTACCAACCTTGCCTTACCTACCTTGCCTTACCTACCTTGCATCGCCTACTTTGCCTTACCTACCTTACCTCACCTACCTTGCCTTACCTACCTTGCATCGCCTACTTTGCCTTACCTACCTTACCTCACCTACCTTGCCTTACCAACCTTGCCTCACCTACCTTGCCTTACCTACCTTACCTCACCTACCTTGCCTTACCTACCTTGCATCGCCTACTTTGCCTTACCTACCTTGCCTCACCTACCTTGCCTTACCTACCTTGCATCACCTACCTTGGCTTACCTACCTTGCATCACCTACCTTGCCTTACCTACCTTGCATCACCTACCTTGCCTCACCTACCTTGCGTTACCTACTTTGCCTCACCTACCTTGCACCACCTACCTTGCCTTACCTACCTTGCCTTACCTACCTTGCCTTACCTACCTTGCCTTAGCTACGTTGCCTCACCTACCTTGCATCACTTACCTTGCCTCACCTACCTGACCTTACCTACCTTGCCTCACCTACCTTGCCTCACCTACCTTGCATCACCTACCTTGTCTTACCTACCTTGCATCACCTACGTTGCCTCACCTACCTTGCCTCACCTACCTTTATTCACCTACCTTGCCTTTCCTACCTTGCATCACCTACCTTGCATCACCTACCTTGGATCACCTACCTTGCCTCACCTACCTTGCCTTACCTACCTTGCATCACCTACCTTGCATCACCTACCTTGCCTCACCTACCTTGCCTCACCTACCTTGCATCACCTACCTTGTCTTACCTACCTTGCATCACCTACCTTGCCTCACCTACCTTGCCTCACCTACCTTTATTCACCTACCTTGCCTTTCCTACCTTGCATCACCTACCTTGCATCACCTACCTTGGATCACCTACCTTGCCTCACCTACCTTGCCTTACCTACCTTGCATCACCTACCTTGCAGCACCTACCTTGCATCACCTACCCTGCATCAATTACCTTGCATTACCCACCTTGCCTCACCTACCTTTGCTTACCTACCTTGCATCACCTACCTTGCCTCACCTACCTTGCCTCACCTACCATGCCTCACCTACCTTGCCTCACCTACCTTGCCTTACCTACCTTGCAGCACCTACCTTGCATCACCTACCTTGCCTTACCTACCTTGCGTTGCCTACCTTGCATCACCTACCTTGCCTCACCTACTTTGCATCACCTACATTGCCTTACCTACCTTGCCTTACCTACCTTGCCTTACCTACCTTACCTTACCTTCCTTGCCTTACCTACCTAGCATCACCTACCTTGCATCACCTACCTTGCCTTACCTACCTTGCATCACCTACCTTGCTTCACCTACCTTGCCTTACCTACCTTGCATCACCTACCTTGCCTCACCTACCTTGCCTTACCTACCTTGCCTCACCTACCTTGCCTCACCTACCTTGCCCTACCTACCTCGCGTTACCTACCTTGCCTCACCTACGTTGCCTCACCTACTTTGCCTCACCTACATTGCCTTACCTTCCTTGCCTTACCTACTTCGCCTTACCTACCTTGCCTTACCTACCTTGCATTACCTACCTTGCCTCACCTACCTTGCCTCACCTACCTTGCATCACCTACCTTGTCTTACCTACCTTGCCTTACCTACCTTGCCTCACCTACCTCGCCTTACCTACCTTGCAATACCTACCTTGCCTCACCTACCTTGCCTTACCTACGGTGCCTCACCTACCTTGCCTCACCTACCTTGCCTTACCTACCTTGCCTTACCTACCTTGCCTTACCTACCTTGCCTTACCTACCTTGCCTCACCTAGCTTGCCTCACCTACCTTGCCTCCCCTACCTTGCCCCACCTACCTTGCCTTACCTACCTTGCCTTACCTACATTACCTCACCTACCTTGCCTCACCTACCTTGCCTTACCTTCCTTGCATCACCTACCTTTCCTTACCTACCTTGCCTTACCTACCTTGCCTCACCTACCTTGCCTTACCTACCTTGCCTCACCTACCTTGCCTTACCCACCTTGCCTCACCTACCTTGCATCACCTACCTTGCCTCAGCTAGCTTGCCTTACCTACCTTGCATCACCTACCTTGCATCTCCTGCCTTGCCTTACCTACCTTGCATCACCTACCTTCCTTACCTACCTTGCCTCACCTACCTTGCATCACCTACCTTGCCTTACCTACCTTGCTTTACCTACCTTGCCTTACCTACCTTGCATCACCTACCTTGCCTCACCTACCTTGCCTCACCTACCTTGCAGCACCTGCCTTACCTGACCTACCTTGCCTCACCTACCTTGCCTCACCTACCTTGCATCACCTACCTTGCCTCACCTACCTTGCCTTACCTACCTTGCATCGCCTACTTTGCCTTACCTACCTTGCATCACCTACCTTGCCTTACCTACCTTGCATCACCTACCTTGCCTTACCTACCTTGCGTTACCTAGTTTGCCTCAGCTACCTTGCATCACCTACCTTGCCTTACCTACCTTGCCTTGCCTACCTTGCCTTACCTACCTTGCCTTCCCTACGTTGCCTCACCTACCTTGCATCACTTACCTTGCCTCACCTACCTGACCTTACCTACCTTGCCTCACCTACATTGCCTCATATACCTTGCATCACCTACCTTGTCTTACCTACCTTGCATCACCTACCTTGCATCACCTACCTTGCCTCACCTACCTTGATTCACCTACCTTGCCTTACCTACCTTGCATCACCTACCTTGCATCACCTACCTTGCATCACCTACCTTGCCTCACCTACCTTGCCTTACCCACCTTGCATCACCTACCCTGCATCAATTACCCTGCATCACCTACCTTGCCTCACCTACCTTTCCTTACCCACCTTGCATCACCTACCTTGCCTCCCCTACCTTGCCCCACCTACCTTGCCTCACCTACCTTGCCTTACCTACCTTGCATCACCTACCTTGCATCACCTACCTTGCCTTACCTACCGTGCCTCACCTACCTTGCCTCACCTACCTTGCCATACCTACCCTGCCTCACCTACCTTGCCTTACCTACCTTGCCTCAGCTACCTTGCCTCACCTACCTTGCCTTATCTTTCTTGCATCACCTACCTTTCCTTACCTACCTTGCCTTACCTACTTTGCCTCACCTACCTTGCCTCACCTACCTTGCCTCACTTACCTTGCCTCACCTACCTTGCCTCACCTACCTTGCATCACCTAAATTGCCTCACCTACCTTGCCTCACCTACCTTGCCTTACCTACCTTGCATCACCTACCTTGCCTCACGTACCTTGCCTCACCTACCTTGCATCAGCTACCTTGCCTTACCTACCTTGCATCACCTAACTTGCATCACCCACCTTGCCTCACCTACCTTGCCTTACCTACCTTGCCTCACCTACCTTCCCTCACCTACCTTGCATCACCTACCTTGCCTCACCTACCTTGCATCACCTACCTTGCCTTACCTACCTTGCATCACCTACCCTGCATCAATTACCTTGCATTACCCACCTTGCCTCACCTACCTTTCCTTACCTACCTTGCATCACCTACCTTGCCTCACCTACCTTGCCTCACCTACCTTGCCTCACCTACCTTGCCTTATCTACCTTGCATCGCCTACTTTGCCTTACCTACCTTGCATCACCTACCTTGCCTTACCTACCTTGCATCACCTACCTTGCCTTACCTACCTTGCGTTACCTACTTTGCCTCAGCTACCTTGCATCACCTACCTTGCCTTACCTACCTTGCCTTGCCTACCTTGCCTTACCTACCTTGCCTTACCTACGTTGCCTCACCTACCTTGCATCACTTACCTTGCCTCACCTACCTGACCTTACCTACCTTGCCTCACCTACCTTGCCTCACCTACCTTGCATCACCTACCTTGCATCACCTACCCTGCATCAATTACCTTGCATTACCCACCTTGCCTCACCTACCTTTCCTTACCTACCTTGCATCACCTACCTTGCCTCACCTACCTTGCCTCACCTACCTTGCCTCACCTACCTTGCCTCACCTACCTTGCCTTACCTACCTTGCAGCACCTACCTTGCATCACCTACCTTGCCATACCTACCTTGCGTTACCTACCTTGCATCACCTACCTTGCCTCACCTACCTTGCCTCACCTACCTTGCATCACCTACCTTGCCTCACCTACCTTGCCTTACCTACCTTGCCTCACCTACTTTGCATCACCTACATTGCCTCACCTACCTTGCCTCACCTACCTTGCGTTACCTACCTTGCATCACCTACCTTGCCTCACCTACCTTGCCTTACCTACCTTGCCTCACCTACTTTGCATCACCTACATTGCCTCACCTACCTTGCCTCACCTACCTTGCGTTACCTACCTTGCATCACCTACCTTGCCTCACCTACCTTGCCTCACCTACCTTGCATCACCTACCTTGCCTCACCTACCTTGCCTTACCTACCTTGCCTCACCTACTTTGCATCACCTACATTGCCTCACCTACCTTGCCTCACCTACCTTGCCTCACCTACTTTGCCTCACCTACCTTGCCTTACCTACCTTGCAGCACCTACCTTGCCTCACCTACCTTGACATACCTACCTTGCGTCACCTACCTTGCCTCACCTACCTTGCCTCACCTACTTTGCATCACCTACCTTGCCTTACCTACCTTGCCTCACCTACCTTGCCTTACCTGCCTTGCAGCACCTACCTTGCATCACCTACCTTGCCTTACCTACCTTGCGTTACCTACCTTGCATCACCTACCTTGCCTCACCTACCTTGCCTCACCTACCTTGCATCACCTACCTTGCCTCACCTACCTTGCCTTACCTACCTTGCGTCACCTACCTTGCATCACCTACCTTCCCTCACCTACCATGCATCACCTACCTTGCCTCACCTACCTTGCCTCACCTACTTTGCATCACCTACATTGCCTTACCTACCTTGCCTTACCTACCTTGCCTTACCTACCTTACCTTACCTTCCTTGCCTTACCTACCTTGCATCACCTACCTTGCATCACCTACCTTGCCTTACCTACCTTGCATCACCTACCTTGCATCACCTACCTTGCCTCACCTACCTTGCCTTACCTACCTTGCATCACCTACCTTGCATTACCTACCTTGCATCACCTACCGTGCATTACCTGCCTTGCATCACCTACCTTGCCTCACCTACCTTGCCTTACCTACCTTGCCTCACCTACCGTGCCTTACCTACCTTGCATCACCTACCTTGCATTACCTACCGTGCATTACCTGCCTTGCATCACCTACCTTGCATCACCTACCGTGCATTACCTGCCTTGCATCACCTACCTTGCCTCGCTTACCTTGCATTACCTGCCTTGCATCACCTACCTTGCATTACCTACCGTGCATTACCTGCCTTGCATCACCTACCTTGCATTACCTACCGTGCATTACCTACCTTGCATCACCTACCTTGCATCACCTACCGTGCATTACCTGCCTTGCATCACCTACCTTGCCTCACCTACCTTGCCTTACCTACCTTGCCTCACCTACCTTGCCTTACCTACCTTGCATCACCTACCTTGCATTACCTACCTTGCATCACCTACCGTGCATTACCTGCCTTGCATCACCTACCTTGCCTCACCTACCTTGCCTCACCTACCTTGCGTAACCTACCTTGCCTCACCTACCTTGCCTCACCTACCTTGCCTTACCTACCTTGCCTCACCTACCTTGCCCTACCTACCTTGCGTTACCTACCTTGCCTCACCTACCTTGCCTCACCTACCTTGCTTCACCTACAATGCCTTACCTACCTTGCCTTACCTACCTTGCCTTACCTACCTTGCATTACCTACCTTGCCTCACCTACCTTGCATCACCTACCTTGCCTTACCTACCTTGCATCACCTACCTTGTCTTACCTACCTTGCCTTACCTACCTTGCCTCACCTACCTCGCCTTACCTACCTTGCAATACCTACCTTGCCTCACCTACCTTGCCTTACCTACGGTGCCTCACCTACCTTGCCTCACCTACCTTGCCTTACCTACCTTGCCTTACCTACCTTGCCTTACCTACCTTGCCTCACCTACCTTGCCTCACCTACCTTGCCTCACCTACCTTGCCTCACCTACCTTGCCCAACCTACCTTGCCTTACCTACCTTGCCTTACCCACCTTGCCTCACCTACCTTGCCTCACCTACCTTGCCTTACCTACCTTGCATCACCTACCTTTCCTTACCTACCTTGCCTTACCTACCTTGCCTCACCTACCTTGCCTTACCTACCTTGCCTCACCTACCTTGCCTTACCCACCTTGCCTCACCTACCTTGCATCACGGACCTTGCCTCACCTACCTTGCCTCACATACCTTGCCTTACCTACCTTGCATCACCTACGTACCTTGCCTCACCTACCTTACCTCACCTACCTTGCATCACCTACCTTGCCTTACCTACCTTGCATCACCTACCTTGCATCACCTACCTTGCCTCACCTACTTGCATCACCTACCTTGCATCACCTACCTTGCCTCACCTACCTTGCCTCACCTACCTTGCCTCACCTACCTTGACTTACCTACCTTGCATCACCTACCTTGCCTCAGCACGTTGCCTTACCTACCTTGCATCACCCACCTTGCATCACCTACCTTGCCTTACCTACCTTGCATCACCTACCTTCCTTACCTACCTTGCCTCACCTACCTTGCATCACCTACCTTGCCTTACCTACCTTGCCTTACCTACCTTGCCTTACCTACCTTGCATCACCTACCTTGCCTCACCTACCTTGCCTCACCTACCTTGCAGCACCTACCTTGCCTGACCTACCTTGCCTCACCTACCTTGCCTCACCTACCTTGCATCACCTACCTTGCCTCACCTACCTTGCCTTACCTACCTTGCATTGCCTACTTTGCCTTACCTACCTTGCATCACCTACCTTGCCTTACCTACCTTGCATCACCTACCTTGCCTTACCTACCTTGCCTCACCTACCTTGCCTTACCTACCTTGCATCACCTACCTTGCCTCACCTACCTTGCGTTACCTACTTTGCCTCAGCTACCTTGCATCACCTCCCTTGCCTTACCTACCTTGCGTTACCTACCTTGCCTTACCTACGTTGCCTCACCTACCTTGCATCACTTACCTTGCCTCACCTACCTGACCGTACCTTCCTTGCCTCACCTACCTTGCCTCACCTACCTTGCCTCATCTACCTTGCCTCACCTCCCTTGCCCCACCTACCTTGCCTTACCTACCTTGCCTTACCTACCTTGCCTCACCTACCTTACCTCACCTACCTTGCCTTACCTTCCTTGCATCACCTACCTTTCCTTACCTACCTTGCCTTACGTACCTTGCCTCACCTACCTTGCCTCACCTACCTTGCCTCACCTACCTTGCTTTACCTACCTTGCCTCACCTACCTTGCCCCACCTACCTTGCCTCACCTACCTCTCATCACGTACCTTGCCTCACCTACCTTGCCTCACCTACCTTGCCTTACCTACCTTGCATCACCTACCCTGCCTCACCTACCTTGCCTCACCTACCTTGCATCACCTACCTTGCCTTACCTACCTTGCATCACCTACCTTGCATCATCTACCTTCCCTGACCTACCTTGCCTCACCTACCTTGCATCACCTACCTTGCATCACCTACCTTCCATCATCTACCTTCCCTGACCTACCTTGCCTCACCTACCTTGCCTCACCAACCTTGCATCACCTACCTTGCATCACCTATCTTCCATCATCTACCTTGCCTCACCTACCTTGCCTCACCTACCTTCCATCATCTACCTTGCCTGACCTACCTTGCATCACCTACCTTGCCTCACCTACCTTCCATCATCTACCTTGCCTGACCTACCTTGCCTCACCTACCTTGCATCACCTACCTTGCATCACCTACCTTGCCTCACCTACCTTGCCTTACCCACCTTGCCTCACCTACCTTGCATCACCTACCTTGCCTCACCTACCTTGCCTTACCCACCTTGCATCACCTACCTTGCATCACCTACCTTGCCTCACCTACCTTGCATCACCTACCTTGCCTCACCTACCTTGCCTTACCCACCTTGCATCACCTACCTTGCATCACCTACCTTGCCTCACCTACCTTGCCTCACATACCTTGCATCACCTACCTTGCATCACCTACCTTGCCTCACCTACCTTGCTTCACCTACCTTGCCTCACCTGCCTTGCCTCACCCACCTTGCATCACCTACCTTGCCTTACCTACCTTGCCTTACCCACCTTGCATCACCTACGTTGCCTTACCTACCTTGCCTTACCTGCCTTGCCGCACCTACCTTGCCTTACCTACCTTGCATCACCTACCTTGCCTCACCTACCTTGCCTCACCTACCTTCCATCACCTTCCTTGCCTTACCTACCTTGCATCACGTACCTTGCATCACCTACCTTGCCTCACCTACCTTGCATCACCTACCTTGCATCACCTACCTTGTCTCACCTACCTTGCCTCCCCTACCTTGCCTCACGTACCTTGCCTTACCTACCTTGCATCACCTACCTTGCCTCACCTACCTTGCCTTAGCTACCTTGCATCACCTACCTTGCCTCACCTACCTTGCGTGACCTACCTTGCATTACCTACCTTGCATCACCTACCTTGCCTTACCTGCGTTGCATCACCTACTTTGCCTTACCTACCTTGCCTCACCTACCTTGCATCACCTACCTTGCCTTACCTACCTTGCCTTACCTACCTTGCCTCACCTACCTTGCATCACCTACCTTGCCTTACCTAGCCTGCCTTACCTACCTTGCATCACCTACCTTACCTCACCTACCTTGCCTCACCTACCTTGCATCACCTACCTTGCATCACCTACCTTGCCTCACCTACCTTGCCTCACCTACCTTGCATCTCGTACCTTGCCTCACGTACCTTGCCTTACCTACCTTGCCTTACCTACCTTGCCTTACCTACCTTGCATCACCTACCTTGCCTCACCTACCTTGCCTTACCCACCTTGCCTTACCTACCTTGCATCACCTACCTTGCCTCACCTACCTTGCCTTACCTACCTTGCATCACCTATCTTGCCTCACCTACCTTGCCTTACCCACCTTGCTTTACCCACCTTGCCCTACCTACTTTGCCTTACCCACCTTGCCTTACCTACCTTGCCTTACCAACCTACCTACCTATCTACCTACCTACCGACTTACCGACCTACCGACCTACCTAGCTACCGACCTACCTAGCTACCGACCTACCGACTTACCGACCTGCCGACCCACCGACCTACCGACCTACCGACCTACGGACATACGGACCTAAGGACCTACCGACCTACCGACCTCCCGACCTACCGACCTCCCGACTTACCGACCTACCGACCTACCGACCTACTGACCTACCGACCTACCTACCGACCTACCTACCTACCGACCTACCGACATACCTACCCACCTACCCACCTACCCACCCACCCACCCACCCACCCTACCTACCTGCCTACCTACCTGCCTACCGACCTACCGACCTACCGACCTACCGACCGACCTACCGACCTATCGACCTATTGACCTACCGACCTACCGACCTACCTACCAACCTACCTACCGACCTATTGACCTACCGACCTACCGACCCATTGACCTACCGACCTACCTATCTACCGACCTATTGACCTACCGACCTACCGACCTACCGACCTACCGACCTACCGACCTATTGACCTACCGACCTACCGACCTACCGACCTATTGACCTACCGACCTACCGACCTACCGACCTACCTACCGACCTACCGACCTACCTACCGACCTACCTACCTTTCTACCTACCTACCAGCTTACTTATTTATTTATTTATGTATTCGTTCAGTCATTTATTTATTTATTTATTTATTTGTTTGTTTGTTTGTTTGTTTATTTATTTATTTATTTATTTATTTATTTGTTTGTTTGTTTGTTTGTTTGTTTGTTTGTTTGTTTGTTTGTTTGTTTGTTTGTTTGTTTGTTTGTTTGTTTGTTTGTTTGTTTGTTTGTTTGTTTGTTTGTTTGTTTGTTTGTTTGTTTGTTTGTTTGTTTGTTTGTTTGTTTCTTTCTTTCTTTCTTTCTTTCTTTCTTTCTTTCTTTCTTTCTTTCTTTCTTTCTTTCTTTCTTTCTTTCTTTCTTTCTTTCTTTCTTTCTTTCTTTCTTTCTTTCTTTCTTTCTTTCTTTCTTTATTTATTTATTTATTTATTTATTTATTTATTTATTTATTTATTTATTTAGTTATTTATTTATTTATTTATTTATTTATTTATTTATTTATTTATTTATTTATTTATTTATTTATTTATTTATTTATTTATTTATTTATTTATTTATTTATTTATTTATTTATTTATTTATTTATTTATTTATTTATTTATTTATTTATTTATTTATTTATTTATTTATTTATTTATTTATTTATTTATTTATTTATTTATTTATTTATTTATTTATTTATTTATTTATTTATTTATTTATTTATTTATTTATTTATTTATTTATTTATTTATTTATTTATTTATTTATTTATTTATTTATTTATTTATTTATTTATTTATTTATTTATTTATTTATTTATTTATTTATTTATTTATTTATTTATTTATTTAGTTATTTATTTATTTATTTAGTTATTTATTTATTTATTTATTTATTTATTTATTTATTTAGTTATTTATTTATTTATTTATTTATTTATTTATTTATTTATTTATTTATTTATTTATTTAGTTATTTATTTATTTATTTATGTGTGTGGTTCTGTTTGTTTGTTTATTTATTTTGTTTGTTGTTTTATTTTTTATTGAACGCTATACAGACGCGGTAATCTAAAATAGCATTTAAATCTACCGTGCTATTCCTCTAAACTAGATGAAGTTTGGCATCATGGTCACTAGCGCATCTCCAGCTGTGTACGTTTTCAGGAACCTGTACGCATGCGAGGCTGGCATTACATCAAATTCTTAGGGACCAAAATGGTTATTGAGCGTGCACACAAGAAGGTGTGAGCGCTCTATACGGCGTACGGTTTTAGAAGGCACATGAGCTCAACGAATGCGTGCACACGGTGGCTTCACTGCTGTCAAAGTGATGCGCCAGAGCGGAACGAGGAAGGAAACATTTGTTGTGTCACAAATTGTCAGAAGGTAAACTTACGCAGCAAAGGATAATGACGGTAACATTATGAACTGTAATATTAACGTAGTTATTTACACGCACTTCCTCGGATGCCAATTTCTTTTATTTAAAAAAAAAAAAAAAAAAAAAGGGCGGGGGGGAAACCTGTACACCTGGCCTGAGAGTAGAGTAATTTACCCTTAGTACCTGCGTCACTGGTACCGGCTTTTGAAAGTGACATTATTAACACTTCACTAAACACAATGTAAAGATGTGAATTTTCTGCTTATTGTCACAGTTACACAAAGCACAATTTGCGTTACGTATTGGTCTGTAACCGAACCAAAGAATTTGCGCGCGACTGCAGTGATCCGTGATCAGTTAATTTATGAACTAAATGTACGCAGCTTCTAACGACCCTTTGTAATGTCTTACTCCGTAACTGCGTAATGAAAAGGAATAAAACACAGGCAAGATTGGAAATTGCATACGGAAGCATAAACACGGGAGTCAATTGTTTATTCTCGAAGCGATAATTCGTTAACCATACGTCATAGAAAAATGGCATTTGTACAGGCTGCCTCAAAAATTCTTGCCGCATACACCAAGGCATATTTGAATGTCGATTTTCCAGTAATAATTTTGGGCGTATGCAAAAGAGAAATCTCTGTTGTTCGCGCTTGTGCTGTGTGTTCCGAACTAGGCAACGCTGCATGACTGAGACAGGACAGTTGCTTTAGGCGAGCCCCCTCGAGCTCCGCCTCATGTGCCTTCTAATACCGTACGCCTTATAGTCCTTAACGTCATTTCATGTCTCTGTCCAGCATCAATGCCACTGGGTGGTAGCACACCGCGGCAGACGTTAGAGTTAGGAACTGGATGTGATTAGCTGACGCTTCATGCAATGGCAACCCCTGTTCGCTTTTCTGTTCAGCACAAATTTCGCTAGGTGAAAGCACACTGATCAGATATGCCAATTCGTTCACTATATGCAGCGAAATTTAGCTGATATGAGTAAAAGCTATGAGTATGCAAATAGAAAAATGTATTTTGTGGGCTTTTAGTTCAGTTATAGTATATTCAGTTACGACTATCATAAAGACATTGTTTTGTATTCCGAGCAGGAGAGTACGCCTACTAAGTGAACTTTCTCTTACGTTCAAGTTACTATGTTGGTAAACGCTTATACCACTATTTGCCCGCTTCCGCAACTGGCAATTTGAAGGTAATTGTTTATATGTGTGGTTGATAAAATTAGGGATTCAGATGCAGTGTCAACATGAACTCTGTTGAAGCTATTTTAGAGTGCCAATAGAAAATTAAATGATCAGGATAAGTTAGTCACAAAAGAATTAGGTCCTCCTTTCATAAGAAAAAATTATTAAGCCGTTTTACCCTTTCAGAAAATGAGGTTTGGTGAATGATAGCAATTTAATAACATTAATATTTGGCTGGTGAAACAGTGCAAACGGGAAGTAGGAAAAAGCTTTACACATTACTTCGTTGTTGTTCTAAAGTAGATTTAATTATGTACAATTAAAATAAAAATGCACAGAAACAATTCTACATTTCATTAGACAAGTTACTATGCATTATTATTATCACCACTGCCACCACCACTGCCACCGCCACCATTACTTGGGGTGGGTACACTTATATCAACTTTTATAATCATACTATTTCACATTTTCAGGGCTATCTAAATCTTTTAACTTGTGAACATCCAAACTCTATACTCATGAGCTACCACTGGTTACAAAGTATAGCCAAAGGATCTGTTCAGCTATATCCCAATAATTCAGGATCGTGGTGCGAACATTTAATTTCAAATAGCTTGTAATGTTTTTGGAAGAAGAACACAGAATCACTATTTTTGGGACTTTACTCTGACTCATGTGTTGGCATTTCCCTCCACACATGTGCAATTGTAGCAAAATGGAGTACTTGGTTGACACTTAATGAGAACATAATAAAAAGAGAGGCTGGGTGGGTTGCATGCTTTTTAATTGATCACATCTCCTTTTAAACTGTGTGATATACACATATTTCTTTTTTATATCATCTTTCTTCTGCATTTACATTTGCAGTATTTATGAAACCTTGTCAGTATACTTATTGGCATGTAAAAGATCTTCTGCGGGAGAAATTCTGGTTCACCAGTGGTACTGATATGATCATTAACAAGCAAAATATTTTTCTTTTTTTGCCAGTCCAGGTGACTCAGAGGGTCAGGCACCACCCTATTGATCCCATGTTACGTGTTCAAACCCAGCATAGACTGATGATTTTTAAATGGGCTTAAAAGCACATGTCAATAGATTTACTGGTATGTAAAAGAATTCCTGTGTGACAAAATTCTGTCACACCAGTGGTGCTGGTATGGTCCTGGCTATTGACAGCAGCATATAAAAAAGAGCAAAGAAAAAGAAAGTGTCTTTCTTTTTTCAAAAGCTTATTTGTTTCTCTTAAGTAATGTTAACATTGCATTGTGATGTTTCTTCTGAGCATTTCTTGAACAATGGTGTTCTGAGGACCAAAGAGGAATGGAAGGAAGGAAATTTCAATATCATAGAAAAATCACTTTATTTTTATATTAGCATTTGTTTCCAATATCTGTGCATTATTCTTAAAAGTAAAATAATATATTACATCACATAATACTTGTCATATATATGCTTATATATTACACAGTTATTTAAGAGAAGACAAACAGTTTCGGTGCCCAATTGTGCACTTGGAGTTGATATACTCACTGGATATGCTATTATTTATTTACAATGTAGCTACATGTTATTTATAATGCCTAGTTTTATTTTCAAAAATATTAGTTTATTATTACACATTTTACTACATTCTATAAAAAGTACAGATTTCTATTTACACTGAAAAGAAATTTAAAATTAGTTTTAAAAATACATTTTGAGAGTTGTATGCATGTATTTTGCATTACAGAATTAAATTATCATGTATATTAAAAAAGTTGTGCTTTTTATAAACTCTTAAAGAGTTTTGATTTGTGTATTTGTGTTTTGATTATAGCCATGCAGTACTGTACCAGCTTTTATCAACAATTACTTTCTGTTCTCCATCTCAAAAATTGAAAATTCAGCTGTTCTTAATGCTGTGCTATAAATGTTGTAATAAGAGATCTGATGTATTATCTATAATTGAAATAGGTGTGCTTTGTCACTTTAACTACTAGAAATCCTCATTCTTAAGCAAAAATGTGCTTCAGAGATGCACATCTGAAATGGAAAGGCTTGTAGGCAGCTGAACAATAACTCGTTTTAATGTTCATTTTAACGTTTATTTCTACATGCAATACTTTAATCCTAAACAGCTAACAATCAATAATGAACACTTATATGATGAAAGCACCTAGCTTACTTCTCAACTCTAGTTAATTCTGTATAAAGGAGCTACTTCAATATGATTTATATAAATACATACATACAAAAATGAAATTGACATTCACAGATTTCCATACAATTTTGAATATGATTAATAAATGAAACACTTTCCTTGCCATTGCACTAATTTTAATTTTAATTCTTTAGACACTGTCCTGCTGTCTGATCACTGAATGTGCAACTATAAGCAAATATTGTACAAGAAAAATTTACACATATTTGTAAAATAACATGGACTGCAGAATGGAGGCAAGAAGTATGAAAATAAAATGAAATGAACATCATTGTTGAGTTTTACATTTCATAAAGTTTTGAAGACAGTCATTCTTGATTATCATTTATAAGAAGACAGCTCTGACTAGACATTCTTGAACAAAATAAAGCCAAACAGAGCGTAATGTCAAATTATAAATTGCTCATTACAGAAGCAGCAGTACAGGTCATTCATGAGCAAAACTTTGCCTTCATCTGGCAGAGTTGTGTTCTCGACAAAATGATAGAAATTATAAGATAGAACAATGATGGATTTGATTAAGCTTACAACTGTTTATAGCTACCAGAAGCTGGAAAAAGAAGTGCTAGTAATGTGTGCAACAGGCTATTCCGAGAGTTATTTACAATACATGAAAAATGTGTTTAGTGTATGAAATTTGTATGCATTGCTTTGAAAGGGTTTTATTCTCATGTAAATGCATTTTCATGTGAAACATTTTCATTTGAAAGCACACTAAGACTTCATAAGGAAGAGACAGCATACTTGCATGAATATGTTTTATAAGACACAATGTATCCATTCTGTAATGTGTTGAATATTAGTTTTACTTTATTGGATATAGTTTGACTCCCATTATTGTGTGTTTCTGGTGTTAAATAGCCATGGCTTCTCACAATATACTTTGTATTACCAAGGTGTGTACTGTAAGTGCTATTTTATGCTATTGTGTCTTATTATGCTTTGCAATGAAAATGTTTCACATTATGCATTGTCTGCCACATGAGAATGAAAAAATTCCAAAGCCACATAAATACATAGCTATACATAGTACTTGTTTTCCATGTGGCTAAATATTACTTCTAGGCTGGTATAAACATACTGTGCAGTTTGCCCAGATTGTGGTGACAATCCATATGTACAAGAGAGAAGAAATGAAGGAGAAGTGACTGGAGTGGTGGGAAACAAGCAAGTGATGTCAGAACTCAGGCAGCCACATACACAAGCAGTGCATGTTTACCTATTATAAACAATTATTGTGTATTTATTAAAGTTTCACGGGCGATCAGCCGTGTGAGGTTTGAAAATATTGAGCTTTCGGCCATTCTAAACTCCATGGCCTTCGTCAGAATGAAATGACCGTTATTTTTTTTTTTTTTTTTTTTTTTTTTGTGGTGGGGAAAAAGGCTACTTACGCCCTAACCGCATGCATGCATGCGAGTGTAAGACTCCTACCCTGGCTTCGAACCCGGGCAGCCTACTCACTAAAAAACCCCACCGGAAGTCTTGAGGTCAAGGCCTCTATGCTGCAGTACCGCATAAAGCACCTGCGCATTCTGTGGTGAGAGATGGAAGCTGCCTGCCAGTGGCAGTAACAGCGAGTATTACTGATGTGCCGGAGGGCAAACATGACATAAGCCCTGAGTGCCCCCTGGTAGTAACTAATGGTGATGTGTAGGATAGTTGATGGTGTTCTTTTTGTGTTTCAGCCATTTGGCATCGTTAGGTGTAGATGGATGTGAGGGATGAGTGAATGAGCATGTTTTGTTTTAAAAATCCACCCGAAGGTTTCGTTTCTTGTCCTTAGCGTATTTTTTTTTTTTATTACTTCCATGGTATCGATGGCTCACTCCCCTTCCTAGATGTTCTGGTCTACAAGAAGCCGGACGGCAGCCTAGGTCACACGGTATACAGGAAACCTACACACACCAACCGCTACTTGGACGCCTCCAGTCACCACCATCCTACTCAAAAGAAGACAGTTATCTCCACCTTGTTTCACCGAGCTTTCGATATTGCGGATGAAGACCACATTAAGCAGGAACTTAAATACCTACGAGACACATTGCTGAAAAACGGATACAGTGATAACGACATCAAAAAGGCACGCAAGAAGGTTGAAAACAATCGAAACAACCCCCAACGCCTCACTCAAAGGATGGATAGCTGGCCGAACAAAGCCTACATACCATTCTACGGTTCCGTCTCAAACAAGATCTCCCGCATACTCGCTAGGTATAACATCAAGACCTTCTTCACACCTCCAAAGAAGATCCAAGAATACCTTAGACCGGTAAAAGAACCACTTCGACTCAAGGTCCCAGGAGTTTACAGGATTCCTTGCGAATGTGGTAAAGTGTATGTAGGCCAAACAGGACGCACAATAGAAGAAAGGTGTAAAGAACATCAACGCAATATCAGGCTCCTACAACCAGATAAGTCAGCAGTGGCCGAGCATTGTATAGAGTATGTCCACAAAATAAACTTTGAAGACATCAAAGTTCTGGAGCATACGGATAAATACTGGGACAGAGTCATTAAGGAAGCCATTCAAATCAAACTACATCCAAACAATTACAACAGGGACCGCGGTCTTCAGCTAAGCCCTGCCTGGACAATAGCCATGAAACACATTCACAACAGCAACTATAGTGATTCTGGTCCAAGTAATGACCCTCAAGAAAACACTGTGGCCGGTGACAAACACAGCCCGAAACAGCAGGCCCAATCACAAATCGTCACCCGCTCATTGGCCAGGGCAACGCAACCCCCTCTCATCTAACATTGTATATATAGGGGGAGCGGGGAAAATAATGGTCATTTCATTCTGACGAAGGCCATGGAGTTTAGAATGGCCGAAAGCTCAATATTTTCAAACCTCACACGACTGATCGCCCGTGAAACTTTAATAAATAACGTGCGCCGTGAAAGCTTTAAATCTTAAATTATTGTGTAGTTATCACAGAGAGAGCGAGTGATACACTGATCCCCACCTCTCCTATTATGTAAGTGGGCACATCTTTTCCATTGCTCATGTATGCTTCAGGAGTGGGGGAGTGTCAGGATGATCTGGACAAACTGTACCATAAAATGGTGTAACTCAGAACAGCAGAGAAATTTTGACAATTTTGAACAATGTTGTTAAATTTTTTATATATTTTGTTTACAGTATTTGTTTATTTATTTTGAGAACTAAATTAAGCATAGTCAACTTTCATACAGAACTGGTAGTACATGATTAATACAAAGAAGCACTGAAAGAAAGGTGTGATAATTTGAAACTTGATTTTAAAGATTGGTTCTGGAGTTGATTCCCAGCTGGGGAGTGGGACTTTATCTCTAGCCAAGATTATTCCCGATCTTCCCAGAGTCTGGAGGTATGAATGGCAGTGTGTGTGTGTGTGTGTGTGTGTGTGATATATATATGTACATAAAACCCAAAGAGTCAAAACTCACTGTGTATGAGTTAACACAATTTCCTATAGGCAATATGTTTCAAAAGGAAAAGGCTGCTGATGTGACCACTGGAGTTAAAGGAAACAACTAAAAGAAAATTAACACAAACAACTTTTGTAATAAATTAATTTGGGTTTGTTCTTAACTAAATAAATTATTTGCATTATTAACTTCATGTTGACTGGGGAATAACACGGGTAACCAAGCAACTATGACAGTGATCAGATGAAAAAGAGATAATTCTGTTGAAAATGAAGCTGGATATTTTGGGTAACATGGAATAAATGTTATTTTATCTTCTTAATTACTCAACTTTCCATATTATTTGCATGCATTATATTATAAATGTACTTATAACCTTTTACTTTCTTCTTACGCAGAGAGACCCAAAAACATCTGAACTGCTGCAAAGTGTTTTTCCACTGCACGTATGGAAACACAATAACGCAGCTGCTGTACACAAGGCCATGTGGTTGACTTCTTTTTCTCTGCTCTGAAAGTGCAGGAATGAGCTAACACACTATTGTGTGCTTTATTATTTTGTCCTGTACTTAGTCACAAAGTGTATTATGCTTCAGTATTTGTTTTCTACTGCACAGCATATGTTTATTTATGATTCGTATGTGTTAACTCAGCTCGCCAAGTGAAAATGCAATTTGCAGAAAGATTTCCAGGTGATCTGCGATTTCTATCTCTGGGGTGACTTAAAGCATAAAGTCTACAAGAAAAACCCACACACCCTAGAAGCATTAAAAGAAAATATCCACCAGACAATTGCCAGCATTTCTCAACATGAGCTATGGCAAATGATGGATAGTTTCCTAAAGAGGTGCCAAAAATGTATGGACAACGATAGAGGCCAGTTTCAGCACCTGCTATAATAACATTGGTAAGTAAAGCCTTTAAAAGTAGTTTTAAAAATGTTGTATGGTTTCATCCGCTCTGTTCTATGACAGTGGCAGTCGGCAACGAGCGCCCAGGACACATGCAGGCAAAACACAATGCAGGTGGTTCAGTCTTTTGGATCACCCGTTAGATCAATATAAGTAGAGTGGATAAACAAAAACCTGGGGCCAGAAGTTAAAAATTGTATATCAGATCCTCTTGAGACTGCCACCAAGTCAATTATAAAAGGAAAGCTGACAACAATGCAGCAGGGAAGATGTATGCCAACTATAAATCCATACTAAGTGGAAAACTGAGTAAACCAGAATTATGTACTCATTCCATCTAATGAGAAAGTGTTAGTGACTTGCAATTGGAGATTTCCAATAAATGATCTTAGAGTTTAGACACATTTAAGGAATAATATACCTAATCAAGACTGGGAAACGAAGTGGTGCCTGGACAACACTTACTCCACCAACTGCCCCATCATCATCTTTCCTTTCAGTCATTCTGTCTGCATTTCGTAACATCCTCTTCCTCACTTTCATACCTGGTGCTTGGTCACCCAGCTCCAGGTCTTCCCTCTGTTCAGTCCATAGGTTCGTCTGCTCCTAGGCACAGGCTTGTAAATCCTCTATACAGGGAGGGTAATCAGATAAAGAAGAAGAAGAAAAAGACTGAGGAAAAAGGATTTACAAACAGATTTAATTAGATTTATCAGAAAGAAGTTACCAGAGTATAAGGTGCTCTTGGCAAAGTAATGTGGTAACTACAGATGCCTTTTTTTATGGGCTGCAAGCAGTGGCATATGCTGGGATTGTGACTTGGTCTATCACTAGGCCTACCACATCCGGACAATAAGAGGTTATTGATTAACCTTCCGTTAGGCATGCCCTTGCAGAACAATGTTGCTCGCATGGAGCCCAGGGTTGCCAATTTAGTGCTTTTGGCACCAGACCTATTGCTTTTTAAATGTATTTGATGCCAGATTTATGTAGTCAGTGCCATGGTAAAAATCTGGTGTTTTTCTCAAATAATTAGTGCTTAATATGGCACTTTTCAAAGCAAAAGATTTATCAAATAAATAATTTCGATTGACGCATCAAGCAAGTGAAAACAATGGCTAATCAGTGTTTATAGAAATTCTTAATGGTGTCCCCCATGTGTATTGCTTATAAATTTAGGATAACTATAACAATAGGAAGATTTCATGACTTTCAATTAAGAAGATATTAAATTACTGGCATTCATGTGATCAAATATGGCACATTTGTGATGTGCTTACTGCGCACTACCTGGAATTCTTCGAGATTGTTTTGTCAGAGACAAGGGACTGTTTCGCATTACAGGTTTCAACCTTCATACACTTTTTACATAAATAGGTTTTCTACTTTGTGAAAATACTAAGTATAGCAGGAGAGATATAGAATTTTTACCATGCTTGTTAATTCTAGTGCTTTTCTGGTGCTTTTAGACAGGATTCAGTGCATTTTTAATTTCCTGGGTTGGGAACACTGGTGGACCCTAGTAGGTTGACCTGTTTGACAACTGCCGAACAGTCATTCTTGGAGCTAGAGAAATAAGCAGATGAGGTTGCTGCTGTGCAATGTTAGATGTCCTAAACAAGCTGTAAGACAATATAAGATAATGACAATAAAAGTAAAATGAACAATTTTATCATACGTGTTTATATATACGTGAATTCCAGCCATCTTTCTTTATGGGTAAACTGCCACATCACACTATCAAAAGCCTTGTGGTGTCTCCTCAATGAAACAACTATGTCTTGTTCCATTGATAGAAGAGCCAAGTTACTCAGTCAAATTTGTGCTTGTGTTGCCCGTAAATAAGATTTTATTCATTTCAAGGCTGTAAAACTCCTTTCTACACTTGCAGTAATGGAAGGAAATGTTAAAATCAGTTCACATAGTTTATAAACTTCACTGCACATGACATCAAGTTCATTTGATTTCATATAATTTGCAATGGCTTGAACAGACTTGCTAGAAAATTCTTGAAGTGAATATAACTTTCAGTTCACTTTTCAAAGACAATATATCAAAATAGGAAACATGTGGTTCTCTCGGTTCACATAACACATTTGTTGGAAAAATGTTATCATAACTTACAAAATGTTTATAATCCAGCAATGCCAGAAATTTCAACTGTTTCTGTGATTCAAATCATTATTCAGTTTGAGTTATTAATGTGTCCAAGACTTCACAGAAAATCCTAAGTATAAAGAATGACTTTCATCTTCACAGCAATTTCCTTTTCTAGGCCTTCCTTCATCCTCTTCATTAGCAACATTCATAGTTCCTGACCATATTCTTTCAAATCCTATTATTCTAATATTTTGCAGTGTGGTAACAAATTTGTTTACTTTTTTCATACAGTAACAGATGTCCATGCTCTTGTTTTGCCAAATTTCAAAAAGAATATCTGAAAAAGCAAAAGCTTTCTGTACAGAATCAAGAAAAAGTTGGTTCTAGTCCTTAAGAGAAATCGCACAAAGCCTGAAGTCATGCTGACTTCTTCACCACATTAGTCTCCAGGTTCCTCTTCCATTGAAGTAAAGAAACTGATAAGATGACTTCTGTAATCATGAACCATGCTTACAAGCCTGGAAGCAAAATTCCATTGTGTAGGTGCGACACTTGGCATTTTCTTTGCAGTAAAGACTTTTAGAGTATCTATATGTGGAGTGGAATGTGTGTAGGAGGAAAAACTTGCCAGGACCTGATCTTCAGCTCAACCAGAACGTCAACATGGGTAAAAAGAAAACGGCGAAGACCAGCACAAAAGCCGCGCAAAAGACTTCGGTCTTGGCGCGAGCCGACACGCCGCAGAGAACTTTGCCGGATTCACCGCCAGAGCGCGCCAAGTCAGAGCGACAGCCGCTACCAGCCAGCCGCCCAGTCTCACCAGTCGTGGCTGAGCCTCCGCCATGAGCAGTCGCGGCGGAGCCAGCGCACGCGCCTCCGCCAACCCAACACCGCCAGCCGACGCCGACGCCGTCGCCACCGCCACCCACAGCTTCCTCCTGGCGGCATAGTGCAGTAGTGTGCGGAGTTCCACGGGACTTTCCGTGCCGCTACCTACTGTCAGCCGCCAGGCAACTGTGGCAGTCCAGCGTCAGGGCCACGAGAATACACACCGATCGCGGCCCTACCATGATGGTAAGGCTGGAGTTTGCGGACCAGGCCGACCGGGAAGCTGCCTTGACGGCGGGGCTGCCCTTGTTAGGGCAACGCCTGCGCATTGAGGCCAGTAGAACGGATCGCCTGTTCCCATGTCGCCGCTGCTGCCAGTTCGGCCACCAGCTCTGCTCTGCTAGCCCGCGGTGCCACTATTGCGGTGCCCGGGCACTGACAGCGAAGTGTAAGGGTCACGACCTGAGACACCGCCGCCGGTACTGTGCCACCTGTAATGGCTTCGGCCATTATACAGGCCAGGCACAGTGCCCTCTCCATCCACGCAGAACTTCACAACGGAACAGCACACCTACACAACAACGCGAGCAGCAACGACCAGCACCACAAACCACCAGCACAACTCAACCAGCTCCAGTGACTACAACACCGCCGGTAGCACCACCAGTCCCCGCAGTCAGCCAGGAGTTACGAGATGCGATTCAGGACCTCCACGCTGAGTTACTGAACGTCAGCGCCCGCCTTGCTGCTATTGAGGAAACACTCACCACAATCTCCGCCGCAGCATATGACACAATCCAAAGGAATGTCGCTGAAGCTCTCGAGCCAATTAAGCAGACGCTTAGCCGGTTCGAGATCCCAACTGCCAACACGACCACCACCAGGGAGGCCGCAACTCAGATTCGCCACACTAAGGAGCCACCACAAGCTCGACAACAACCACCGCAGTTCCTACCTTCAAGAGCCAAGGCAGGGGGCTTCCATATCCATGACGGCCGCCCCTGCTCGGAGCTGTGTCGTGCGATGAAGTGCACGGCATATCCAGATTGATTCACTCCAGGATTCAGCCATCATCATTCATTCACCAATCATGACCATTTCATTTCACCACACGAATCAGAGCACACCACTCACCATTATCACCAATGACTGCTACCAGAGGGCTCTCAGGGCTTAGGCCATCAGTGTCTCCTGGCCTTCAGCATCGCCACGCTGTTACTGCCTCTGGCAAGCAGCTTCCATCGTCACCATAGAATGCGCAGGTGCAATATTGCGGTACTGCAACACCGAGGTTTCGACCTCTGGACTTCCGGTGGGGTTTTTTAGTGAGTAGGCTGCCCGGGAAGGAGTCTTACACTCGCATGCTTGCATGCGCTTAGGGCGTAAGTAGCCTTTTTCCCCACCACCAAAAAAAAAAAAAAAAATGTGTGGACTTCACTTCGCCGGATATGGGAAGAAAGAAACAATGCAGAAAATCGCCGACGTCGCCGGTTGCTGGAGCCACATCGGCCCCGAAACCAGAAAATAACAGCGCCAACAAGAACGCCGAGACAAGCGACCAGATCGCCGAGACAGCCACCGCAGCTACTGCAGTTCCGGCCGGCCCCGCGCCGAGCACCACTAGCGCTGCCACAGGACAACCTGCCGCACCGCAGCAAGTCAACCTGCCAGTCGAGCGGCCACCGCCGTCACGGCAGGATGCCGGCTCCCTGAGGGAGGCAGTAGTAGTGCCGATCCCGGAGTCTCCGGCAGTACCAACGCCGGCCACCGACCACCTTCCTGCCAGCTCACGCGGGACCCTCCACAGGGTCCTGCGTCATCATCCGGGGAGTGCCGCGGGACATCCCTGCGAGACACGTGCTATACGCAGCACAACAGGAGTGACCGTCAGTATTGAGAGCCACTCGCATCATCACGGACCGACAGACCTCATTCGACTTCTCTTCAGTAGCACCAGGGACCGCGAAGCCGCATTGAGGGCGGGCCTGCTCCTTCTAGGGCAGCGCCTGCTCGCAGAGCCCGGCCGAGCAACCAGACAAGTGCCCTACCGTCGATGTTGCCGTTATGGGCACGTCGCCACCGCCTGCAACGCCGCTCCAAGGTGCTATTACTGTGGGGCCCATTGCCTCACTCAACAATGCACCAGCCACGATTTACGCCGACGTCGCCGGTACTGCGCCACCTGTAATGGCCTTGGTCACTATACAGGACAGGCGCAGTGCCCACTATACCCCAGGCAACACAACAGACAGTCAACACCAACCAGCGCAGCCACACAGCCACATCATGTAACAACACCAATCTCCGCCGACGCACCCACACCACGTGGCATCACATCCTACGCCGCAACAACATCAAATGTGGAACTCCGCAGCACCGAGGCCCAGGAACTTCACTCTGTGGTCACTGGCCTCGACTAACGCCTACGCCGATTGAGGATGCCTGCAAGGAACTGACCAGCGCAGTCTCTACACTAACATCGGCAGTTACCGCTCTGCCACAATCTACCACCAACGAGCTACAAGACACCACTTCTGCAATGCAAGAGGTTCGAGATATCGCCGCAGAGAGCGTTCCAGCACTCACACAGACAATATCAACACTGCACGCCAAGATCAACAAGCAGAGACGGGTGAACCGCAAGCGTCATGCTGCGATCGCCCGCCAACTCACACACCACACCACAGGATTCAAGGCGGCAGCCCGGCTACTTCACCAACTGCGTGCAGCCATCATAGAGCTAGACAACAATGAAGTTCTCGAGTCCATACAACGCAAGCTGTATCAAATAGAGAATACTATCACTGCAACTAAAATAGACGCTGCAACTCAATATCGCCTCAGAGATTCTCTCCCGCCAACTCGAAAACGACCCAAAATGACACCAGAACAATTTAAACGTCTCAAGCTTGGTGGCTTCTACAATCACGAAGAAGAACCATGTAACTTCATGTGCAAACACAGACTCTGCATCGCTTCGGGGGTACCAGAAGAAGACGCCAGACTCTATCTAGATGATTATATTCCATGGACCGAGCCGCCATATTGACACAAAAAGCTCGAAAGTGCGCACCAAATAAAATAAAGTACTCAACCCCTTAACTCCCTCTGAACACTCTCACTCCAACTTTCCAACCACACTCACCTTCCACTTCCCCATGTGTCTTGGCCAGGGCCCTGGGTCATGGCCATGACCTGGACATATTCATCACCTGCTCCCGCCTATGTGCGGTAGCCTTCATTGTCACCGAAAATATCGGAGGTGCTTACTGCGGGACTCCATCACTCCCACCTTACACTCACTTCCTTAGTTGTTAAGTTTTTCCCCTTCCCTCCTCCCCCTTCCCGGCGAGATAAGCCAACTCTTTTATACTTCCAACTCTACTTCTGTCTCCCCTTTCACAAAAAAAAAAAAAGAAAAAAAAGAGAAAAAAGCACGTAAACTATTAAGAGAAACAAAGAATTGTTTGGTTTCCTTAATAAAATTCACAGATTGGGAAAGTATGAGACTAAGCCCATGACTATAACAGTGGATGAAGGTAGCAGCAGGATACTCGGTTTTAACTAAAGTCCGAAGTCCAGAAACATGTTTGGCCATTACAGCAGCACCATCAAAAGTTTGAGGAAAATGTTTTTTGAACATCCTAAGCCACCTATAGCCTTTTTTACACACTCAAATAAACAAGTGACTGTTCGGTCAGAACTTACATCAGTGAAATGCAGAAATTGTTCTTTGCAATTGCCTTCATCAACATAGCACAGAATAGTACACAATTTACTTTTATTTGTAACATCAGCTGTTCCATTGAGCATGAGTCTAATAAAAGTAGCCTTATCAATATTGGACTGAATCTTATCTCTGGCCACCACATTGATTAGGTCATTTTGTATAAGAGCTGAGGTGCCAGTGGCGTAAGTAACAGCCCCGCAGACCCTGCGGCATGGGGAACCCCGAACTTTAGGGGCCCCCAACTGTCTTTAACAGTTTTCTTAAAAAGGACATGTTACATTCAATTCAGCCATTGAAAATCACTAGGAAGAAGTGTTGGAACAGATGCAGTTCACTGATGACATACTGACAACAGAGGTGTACCATGTAAGTATTTCATACTCTTTCTTGCTTAAAAGTGTGAAATAAACTTACCTCCAAGTGTGTTTTTTATTTAGGAAATATAACCATTAGTGTTGGTAATCAGAGAGTGTTATTTTAACAGTTTACTAAGTGCGTACCACCTCATGCAATAGAGAGCGCAGAGTAAAAAGAATGCTTACACCATGCATTCTTGTTGCTTGCTTGTGTCGTCTGTGAGTATTATTGCCTTCCATGAATTCCATTGCTGTTTACAACACTATAGGCATCAACAATTTCTCTAAGCTAGTAGCTCATTTAGTTTATGTGTGTAACACAGATGTTGTGTGATAATTTGGGAAAACTACAAATAGATAAGTGACTTTGGACTTGGATATTGCCATTGTGTATTTATGCAATTGCATTTGTTTACTGCTTAACTAAGCTGTGCTTGCATTAACACAATTTGTTTTGCTGTTTGCCAGTTATAGTCCTCATATAGACTACTTTTAAACATCTGCATTAAATTATAACTACAACATCGAGAAATAGGTCATATTTAAGTGGTTATCAAAAGAGAAAATCAAAAGCCTGCCGAGATGAAGTTAAAAAGGTAATAAAAGTAAATACAATGTTCCAGCGGCAAGCTACTCACCCAGAACAGATGCACAATAATACGGATTGTGAAAATGAATTGGGAAAATAATCTGGTGTTACAGAAGCAGAACATGGACATGCTAGCACTACCATTTCTTAAAATGAAATGGGAGAAGAATTTAGCGATTTACAAGTTCATTGTGGACAAGAAACCAGTTATAAAAATGAGCCGGGAGGAAATTCTGGAGATCTACTGTCTGAACGTGGACCATCAATAATGGATACCGATTTACCACCATCACCACCACTAATATCAGTAACAGGCAGTTCATCTCAGCTTGAGAGTAAACAGCAAAAAAACAGCCTTTAGCACTGACAGAGGATTATTCCAAGTTAAGCTGAATGATGAAATTAAGCTAAAAGTTATAAATAGCCCACCAAGCAAACCTCAGGATCCTTTTTCTGGAGACACTAAGACCAAAGGATCTTTTAGCTGTGATCATTATCATAATTACACTAAAACAGGTCAGAAAATTGAATGATTCTGGTAGTGCTATTCTCCTACTTTAAATTCAGCATGTGAAGCATGTTGGTTGTTTGGAGATGGAGAAAATCCTTGGAATGATGGACAGATTCACGATTGGTAAGGTCTAAGCAAGAAAATAAAAGCACAGGAAACTCGTGATTCACATTTAAATGCATGTATTACTTACAGCATGCGGAAACATAGCAAAACCCTTATTACATTTAGGGATGAAGGGCATGAGCAAATGAAAGCTATTATTTCCAGAATACTGGATGTAGCAAGGACATTGGCTCAATGTCAGCTTGCTTTCTGGGGCCATCATGAATGTGACAGAGGAGAGCATAGTGGCAAATTCTTAAACATAATACATCTCCTCTCCAGATTAAATCCTCTTTTGAAAACACATCTTTCTAATGAAACAACTAAACCAAAATATTTAAGCCCACAAATTCAAAACGGGATGATACAACTGTTGAATGATTGTGTTTTAGAGCGGATCATCAGCGAAATTAAACAACAGCTGTTCTTCTCAGTTATTGTAGACACAACTCCCTATAT